>JAODAL010002200.1:0-202684 GCA_025379985.1 Phyllomedusa bahiana | reverse complement strand
TTTCCCCGTATCCTAACAGCAGTTATTGTGTAATATTTGAATTCATATGGTTGTGTGGTACACGGGCTAATTTTTATTACATCGTTAATGAAATCGTGTTTTTATTATTTTTAAATACCCCTGCGTGGTTTTTGGTTGTAAAACTAATAAAAATTACAATTAAAAAAAAAAAAAAAAAAAAAAGAGCTCGGGGCCTTTGCCGCTTCAGCCTTTGCGCGGGCGGATGGCGGGTGCACTGCCGACAGATGATGCTTTGGAGGAGCTGGCTCTTGATCTTTTTCTTTAGAGAAGTTGTGTGGTTTGCGCATGGTGTGACTGTTTAGAGATCGCTGTTTTGCTTGCTTGCAGGGGGACTGTGTGCACATTGGCTGACCTCTGTATAGTCTAAATCTTTCCTCTTGTTTTTAGCAGTTGTTTTACTGTCCTACCCCACTACAGTACCCCCAGGGGTCTTGTGGAGCTCGACAGGCAGCTAAAACGCCTTTCCTACTTGTCAATATTATGACCATGTTTGAAGTCTGTGTTTTATTACAGGATGTAGGATTGGGTAAAATGATGGACAAACAAAATATGTACATTGAATACACATAGGCTGTTTGTAACAAACATAAAAACAGTATACAAGGTAGAAATACAGTAACTTTACATGTGGACAACATGCCCAGGTCAATCGAATAAAAACAAGGTATAATTGTATAACTACAACAACAAGTTCAAAAACTGTACTAGCAGTGCTTATGAAGCTAGATTCTGCATTTTCACAACCGAACAGTTACCAACATCCCTTCAACAAGAGCAGAGATGAGTGGCTGATCTCCTCTCTGTGCAGACATGAGGTGAAAATGGAGTTTCTTTACCCATAATGAAAGAACTTCTCTTGAACAGGAAACAATACCATTTGTGAAACCTTACAAACAAGGGCCACAAGGTGGCACCAAAGGCATTAATTATTTAACTAATGCATGTAAACCATATTGAATTACCATATTGAATTACAAGTACAAACATTAATATATGTCTATGAGCAGCATAGATAACTTTACTGTAGTAAAATGGTAACATCAGGCTTTTTATCACCTTATGAAACAATAATCAAGCTATTTAGGTAGAACATTCACTGGCAAGCAAAAGGGCAACAATGTTTTGATCTTTTGTCTTTCAGTCTCCATATCTTACCATCCACTACAGCTTTGTACATGAGGCTACCATCATTTTATAGACAATCATCTTACCTATCTTATACATAGATGTGACTTGCAAGTATGTAGCATCTGCTTAGTTCTGCAGATGCTAGTCATGTAACTGCATTGTTATTGTTTTGCACCTAAAAATCAAAATGTTAATTTTTATTATTTTGTTAGTATTTGGTAAATCCATCTTTGGCTTTCAGCACTGCCTGAATCCTTTCAGACTCTTGATCAGATTCAAGAATGTCCTGACCAAAATCTGATCCCAGGTCTCTTGTACATGTTCACAGATTTGGCTTGGGTACGAATACAGCTTTTTCTTCAACTCTACCCACAAGTATTGGATTTGGTTGAGGTCTGAGGACTGTGGAGGCCAATACAGCAACTCTGCTTCATTGTCATTGAACCATTCCTTCTCCAACCTTGATGTCTGCTTCACGTTGTTGTGCTGCTGGAACTCTATGTTGTCCTTTTCATACTCTTAGTACTAGAGTATATGAAGTAACTCATCTTGTAGCGCTACTCTCATATAGCTCACATTGAGATCAACATCGGATCTGTCAATGTCCAACATCTTTGGCTGTGAAACATCTCCATATCCTCAGGTTTCCTCCACCGAACTTGACAGTTTCTTCAATTTGTCGATCTGTTCACCACCTTTTCCCTTGATTCCTCCAAACCCATTTGCCCACATCAGAGTCCGATCTATTGACTTTTATCTCATCGCTCCAAATCACCCGTTTCCGATCTTCCACTTTTCATACTTTTTTGCAAGCTCTTTGCCAATGCTTCTTCTGACGAGATTGAAGTTGAAGCTTCTTCATTCCAGACCTGTGTAATATGTGTTGCATGGACGTCTGTGATCTCACTCTTATGAAGCCTATGATACGCCTCCTCTGCCGTGTCTGCCACGTTAGAACTGATAGACCTTGTGGTCAGCGACTTGTTGATATTTTGCCTGGACGTCCACCTCTTGGCTTTGGACTGGATGAACTTCATTCCATATTCTTCCAGCTGTCATAGCCTCACATGATGCAGTTTGGCAATTTTTTGGGCCCAGAGACACTATTGATGAGCCGGATGATGCTTCTTCTCTTTTCTTGGAAAATCTTCTTCATGGTTGCTTGAACTAGTGACCTTTTGCTTGGGAATCAGCCTATAACACACTGAGCTATTAGGGAATGTGAGAACAGGTTGTAATTTGTAGTAACAAGAAGAAAAGGATTGTTCCACCATCAGGAGCAAAACAGTAACAATGCAGTTACTTGACAAGAATCTGCAGAACTAAGCAGATGCTAAATAGTTGCAGGTCAAAGTTATGTATGAGATAGCCAAGATGATTGTCTATAAAATGATGGGAGTCTCACTTTTAACGCTGTAGTGGATGGTGAGATATGGAGCCTGAAACTCAAAAATTCAAAACATTTTGCTTGTTGGTGTAAAATATATTTATTGGATACAACTTTAGAACACAAAACTTAAAGATTGTAAATACGCAAACGCTGCAGTAATAACCTTTTTGGAGTCTATGAATTTGTTCTGAGAAATAGTATCGCCTCCATCAGATCCTTCATAGACGACCTCACATCTGAGATCATTATTTGAGGATAGAGAACGGCCTCTCTACACTAACTTGGTTTGGTGGCAAAGCGTTGACCACATGGGAAACATTTCTAACAATTTCAGGGTATAAAGGAATCGCCTCAGACACAGGTATGATGAGCGGTTGATCTTCTACTTCTTTGAAAGCAAGTGAAAAATGTTGATGAAATCTGATCAATCTGTTTGCTATGGAAGCCAAATCTTTTCTCCTGCGATAATGCTTTGCCTGCTCCACGTCATCCAAATACTTTTCAAAATTAGCTCTTCATCTGATGAGGCTGATGATATGGGAGCAGTAGCACTGGCAAGGCCCAATTCCTCTTGTTTTTGGCACTGCATTGAACTAACTTTACCAATTTATTATATATATTGGGGTTCATTTTATGACGACTCCAACTCCTGCAAAATGGGCTCTGACTCCATGACTCTGACTCCACAGTGGTCCTCTGAAATCCTTTTCTTTACTGCAGTTGTGCTTACACGTTTAGGCAATAGAGCCAGTGGCGTAGCTACAGGGGTCGCAGTGGTAACACTTGCATCCAGGCCCCTGAGCCAGACAGCTGCATCGCCAGTGAGGCAGCGATCACAGCCACCACCTGCATGGTGCAGGCAGCAACTGAGGTAAAATGGGCGGGAGACAATGTTCCTGTCCCCTTAGCCTGCTGAAGGCAGTGGCGCGATGTAATTATGTCATCACGCGGCTGCCTGTAGTAGGCCCTTAGCCTATAACTAAGCTTAGGACCCAGTAGACGCCGGAACTGGTGTCCCATAGTGGGCGGTGTGATGATGTCGCGCCGCCCGCTCCAGATTATAAGAGAAGTATTCGGTGGGGGAACAGAGGAGAGATAAAGTATTATTATTATTTTTTTACATTAAAGCCAACGTGATAACTACATACTTGAAGAGGCTATTTCTACCTACCAGAGGGGGCCTTATCTACTTGCCCATCTACTAGTGGGGGCTCTATCTACTTACCTATCTACTGGAGGGGGCCCTATCTACTTACATACCAACTAGAAAATGCCCTATATTAAAGGGGGGCTTTACCTACTTAATGGGAAGAGTCTGCCTACTTATTTGACCAATTTTTAAGATCTAACTTTCCTAAAAGAAGCATCTTCCTATCTGCCTGTCTGATTGGGGGAGAGGCCTTCTACTATATGGACTGTGTTCCTACCTACTGGTGGCACAAATGGGGGCCCAATAATCAGCTGGGGAAACTTTCACTGTTTGGAGTCTAACATGTTTGTGTGATAAATTCTTCAGGGACGAGTTGTGGCCAGGAGAAAGCGTCATGATGGTCTGGACTGGGTGAAGCTGTTTATGATGGTGATATGTGGTCATGATGTGACGGTATTATTAGGTGCTTGTATATTTTTGTTATTGATATTATTGGTCTTGGTATACTGGTCTTGGTGCACTACTCTGGCGTCGCCGGACCGTTCCCATAGGCGGGTGAAGCGGTCGCAGCGGCCGCTTCACCCGCCCGGAGTCTCGCTGTGCAGGGAGGAAGCAGGAGGGATCGCTCCCTCCTCCCTTCTCCCCCTGTATGTACAGCGCCGGTGCGCGCCGTACATACAGGTCAGCGGCGCAGGGGAAGTGACGCGCGACTGCACTCACTTCCCCTGCAACGCTGAGGAGATCGTCCGGAGCGGCCGCACTGCAGGAGCCTGGTCAGGTGAGTGGCTTTTATTATTTTATTTTTATTAGCTTTAGGGGGGCTCTACCTGGCAACAAAGGGGGCACTACCTGGCAACAGAGGGGGCACTACCTGGCTAACAATGGGGGCACTACCTGGCAACAGAGGGGGCACTACCTGGCAAACAATGGGGGCACTACTTGGCAACAGAGGGGGCAATACCTGGCTAACAATGGGGGCAACTACCTGGCAACAGAGGGGGCACTACCTGGCAACAGTGGGGGCACTACCTGGCAAACAATGGGGGCATCACCTGGCAAACAATGGGGACATTTAGAGAGCTTTTCAGCAGTGTGCTCATTATCAGTAAGAGCAGGGTCAAACTGAAAGGAGACATCAATGTGTATAGATAACACAGAATCCACCGGTTACAAGATGAGATTTCACAGCTCCCCCTCTCACCTCCCTTCACAGTGAAAACTCTCCTATACAAGTCTATGGTACAGAATCTGTCTTAAGACTCCTATGTGCATGAAGCTGCTCTAAAGTATCTCTCTGACTGCTGTTAAAGCAGTGCAAGCAAGAATGTCTTCCCCACAATCATATATAGACGGCCAAACTGAGAAATCTACAATCAGGAAATAAAAATGACTGAGAGGAAAAGAATATGGATCAGGGTCTTGATTTAATAAGTAAAAAAAAAAATTGGCGACAGATTCCTTTTAACCCCTTAAGCCAAACGCCTGAAAAGTAGTTAATGACCAGAACATTTTTTGTTTTTGCCTCCTTGCGTTTCAACAGTTGTAACTTTTTTATTTTTTCAATGACGCAGTTGGATGAGGCATCGTTTTATTCGAGACAAGTTGTACTTTATGGGGGAGTAGTTTAAGTTCAATTATAAATAATTGCAGTATTTTTTTTTTATTTATTTATTTTTTTTTACACCATTCACATTTCACACTTAATAACTTGTTAGATTAATTTTACAGGTTATTATGGTCGTGTGGATACCTAATATGTGTAGGTTTTTTCGTGCATGTAATTTATGCAAAATAATTTTTTATTAAATATTTATTTTAATTTTTTTTTTTTACACTTTTTTTTACACTTTTTTCTTTTTTTTTTTACTTTTTTTTTACTCCCATGAAGGGAGAGCTGTTTAACATTTTTTGACATTTTTTTTTTACACTTAGTAATGTATTAGCATATTCATATATGCTAATACATTCTAATCTGTGTCAGTCTGACACAGGCAGTGATTAGGACAGCACACAGTGCGTCCTAGTCACTGGCTTATTAGCAACGCAGCGAAAAAAGTAGATGGATCCAGCGATCTTGGTGAAAACGTACTTTGCATTTATTCACATATAATAGTGCAGACGGTACAGACAAAAATAAGATTAAAACCTCCCGTTTTTCAGCAAAAGGGCCCTTTCCTGCCCTTAAATCAGGGGGCGGGAAAGCTTAGGCCAAAAAACGCGTGGGTTTTTTAAAATCTTATTTTTTGTCTGTACCGCCCGGCACTTTTATTAGGGGAAAAATTGCAAAGTACGTTTTTCACCAAATCGTGGAATCCCTATTTTTTTTCGCGCATTGCTTTTTTTGGGCCCTCTTTGCCGGGAAGCCAGGATTCCGAGCGCCGGTGAATTAATGAACCACTGAGGACGGGTGATTTTAAAGCCTCGGATAAAGGCAAGGTGAGCGACCCTTTTTTCACTTTATTTTTTGCTTTTTTAACCTGGCTTTTTTAAAACAAAAACACTTTTTGGGGCCACCCTTAGGTCCCCAGGACGACTGTACAGCTTTTTCCCCCGGGCTCTTTTGGGGTAAAGGGTTTTTTCCGATCCCCCCAACAAGCGGGGAAACCCTTTAGGTTAAACCCCACCCCCGCAATAAAAGGGGGTTAAACCCCGGGGTTTTTTGGGAGAATTTCCGCCGCAAACCGGGGGTTCCCTGGGCAGAGTTTGGCTGGGATCAGGGCTGTGTAGTACAGCCCCGATCCTAGTGCACTTGCGGCGCCGTGCAGACGAATGACCCGCACCAGCCGACATCTAAAGTCAGCGGGCAGTCGTTAAGGGGTTAAGCACAAAAGAGGTGCTGACCACGAAAAAAGTTTTAAACCAAAACTTCCTTTTCCTCCAGGAAACCCCCTTTGGAAAAGAATTTTCTCCGGGAATTCCCCCAAAGTTCCCCTGGATAAACTCATTCCACACAACAAACTACTCCTCAAAAATAAAGGGGGCAGTTTCCCTTTTTAGGAGAAGCCTAACATACTTGCAGAAGAAGAGGTAGTGTACAAGGCGGAAGGTACCTTTTGCTTAAGATGACAATTGCAAACGACAGATATACCCATTTAAATTTATATGCCCCTAATCAATCTAATACTTATTTATTCAAAAATCTAATACTTGGGATGTGGAGAGGGCCTTTAAAAAATATTTTAAAAAAACCCCCTTTTTTGAAAAGATTGGTCACATGATTCTTTCTCCACATCCAGAGATATCAGACGCATAACTTATTCTAACACAGTTTGTGACCACGGGGAAACCCTTTCATTCCCGTTTCAAAAAAAATTAGAAAATTCTTCTGCTCCCTGAAAGCTCTTCCATGATTTGGGTGAATTTTTTTTTTTTTCCTTTTTCCTTTTTATCAGGTAATCCCTCCACCTTCATTTCCATCACTAAAATTTCGGGTCACCCCCCCAGTAAAACCCTGACCATTCAAAGACCTACTTCACAGTTTAAGACTAGATTCTGGACATTTCTGGATTCTCTCTCGATCAGATGATTTTAGCCTATTTTTGAAAACACAGTAAGCTAACTTTGTTTATGACATTTTAATTCATACGGACAATATTCCACTAAAATGAACTGGAGCCAAAATCGCCCCTAGAGATTATATCATAAATTATTTTTTACATACATGACAGGAAGCGCATGCACATTTTCAATGTCTTTCCCCATACACTAGGGAAAATGGGACACCAGCAAACACCTACAACAATAATGGAAAAAAAAAGCTAAACACATGCTCAATGTTTTTATACAAGGCCAGGCAAATTGACTTGTGAAATTGAAACAAAATACTTTTGTGGTACTGAAAGATCTGGCTAGCTCTTGGCAGCCTGCTTAAGGGACACACCTTCTGTAAGCCAATATTGACACTGAGGAAACCATCTACCCAAATATTATATATTTCTCAGACATAACCAAATATCTTCTATAAGCACTTTGAGGAACTCTATAGAGTGTCGCCAACTGATATGACAAGTATACACTTTTCTATTGATCCTAGGGTTACAAATTTGAAAGGGCCCGGGAAAAAGACAGACGCCATCCATTTCCGCCTTTTTTTGCTAAAGTGTTGATCCAAAGGACGGAAAAAAAAAACCCCATGAGGTAGAAGAAAATTGTCCCCCTTTTTGGGGAAAAAAACCCCCCTTCCGGACTCCAATCGGGCAAAAAGAAAAAAATCCCGGGATCAACGACCCTTTTCCAGAATCCTAGCCCACTATAACATTTATACTATTACACTAAAGAAATACATCAATATTTGGGGCCCAATACCTCCCCTTTTTTAAACCAATACATTCAATCCCCTTAGCCCTTGCTTTTTTAAAATATGGCTTTACAAAATATAAATCCAACCGGGAAATGTACCTATTCCACTACAGCCAAGGGAATTTTTTAATTCTGTCTTTAAGCAAAATAAATCAAATAAACTTTCCATTTATACCAAAAGGGCCAACATGCTTTAGAGAGCGAATATCTCATTTTTTGGGCAATGCCCTTTTTATACAAAAAAAAAAAAAATTTTTAAAAAAAATGTGTTCTATACACCATCCTTATTCTTTTTTTTTTTTTTAAACATAAAAGTTTTATTAAAATTTTTCAATTATACATAACAAACAAAAATAGCAGTCTTAAAAATTCAAAAAGGGAAAGAAGACGACATTTAATTTTAAGCCCTTTAAGAAATTCTGACAAAGCTTCAAAGCAAAAAAATATTAACAATAAAATATTAACAATAAACTTGCCACATCATTACCTTTAAGATGAAGGTAGAAGCAACATGTACAGAATACCTTTCCCAATATACCCTTAGTAAGGGAAAAATCTTCGGTAAGCCATCGAAAAGGGGGCAGAACACGGGATTAACAAAGAGTCTATGTTTAATTTAAATTACTTAAAAAATTTTGAATTATCCATAATTTCCAGTTGCTCTAACTTTGGGAAACTTTGTGTGGGGAATGACAGTGAGGTCCGCTTTGAAATTGGTATTTTTTTTTTTTTTTATTAACGTATTTTTAATAAAAGAAAAAAAAGACACCCCCACTTTTTGATTTTAATATTAGAAAACATATCTTGGTGTTTCAAACTTACATTTACACTAAAGGAAATGAGATATTTCCCCTACCCAAAATACCTTGAAACTTTTTCACACAAAAAAAAAAAAAATTTTTGTTTTTTTTCATGAATAAAAATTGTGGTTAAAAATTAAATTGAACTCACATCCTGATACCAGGAAATGATAATGCTTGGAGATCCTCTGCTACATATAGTATGAGATTGATCCTTGGGTTGTTGAGAGAGACTCAGCTGCTTCCTCTGCCTTTGGAATGACGCATTTTGACACTGGTAACTTAGGGCCCTTAGAGAAAAAATTTGGGTAAACTTTTCATACAAATTTTTCTCTTACATTTGTTTGGTTAACTTATACTGTTCTTAGTTTATGAAGTTATATATTTTTTAAGGCATGGACCGTTCATCCCTAGCCCTTGTCAGTTGCCCAAGACCAGAACACACTCTTTGGAGACACGGGTATTTCAAAGGGCATCTGGAATACATGGTACAACTATTGAGTGTCCTGGGATTCTAATATTGTTACAGGCCTTATAGGACAGATACTCATGGTAGTGGACACGTCTTATTCAATAAAAAGTTACCATAAAAGGGCGAATTTCTAAAAAAATTCGTTTGCTGGGTTGCCGAATTTCCCCAAAATTCTTTTGACCCAAATGTTTTCCCTTTTGAATCGCGTTAAAAACAGCAATTTCCTGGCGCAGAGACCTTTAGGGTTTGCAGAACTTTTTGTGTCATGCTCAGATAGCAATTGGCGGGTTTGGTCTTCATAAAATCTTTTTTTAGTATGACCCACAAATGCGCCGCCAGTACTAGAATCGCTTCCACTTCACTTCGGGGCATTTACAGGGGCAAACTGCCCAAAAAAACGAAGTGGGAATGCAGTTTTGAAAAGGAAATGTCGCCCCCGCTGGAAAGAACCGAGCTGAGGGCCAAGATCAGAGACCAAGAGCAACTCCTTTAAAACCCCTACATCAATGTTCTGTCACGCAAGGGGGGCAGGAGCCCTAACGGAACCCACCCACTGCCCTGCCTACTTGACTCTGCCCTGGGGCAAGGGCAACGGCGACAGCCCCTGCGCTGCTAAAGGCTGGGGCCGGGAACAAAAAAATACCCAAACAGTCCAGGTCAATATCAAATAGGAACGCCAAAGCCACAAACAAACCCAGAGGAAAAAACGAAAAAAGCTGAGGTAAAAAGCCAAAAAGGGAACAAAGCACAAAATCAGGGAAAACCCGGAGTCGGAGAACAACCCGAGGTCAGGTATACAGGTTGAAAAAAACCAACAACACAAAAACAAGAACCAAAAGGTAGCCAGGTTTTCACAACCACAGTCAGCTTTCAGGAGTTTAAAGGGGATTCCTGGATACCGCCCCTGCACTGATTGGAGCGGCCTCGGGTCCCCCCATTGGTGGTGCACTCCCCCCCCTGCGGGATGGCGGGGCCCCCTGTACCCAAGCTTAGAGAAATTTTATCAGGGGGGGGACCCACATCAGCTTTGCAGCCTGTTTGCAGTCAAAACACAGTTTACCCTGACGTACCCCCCCTTTTAGGAGGGGCCCGGGGACCCTTCCCTGGCTGGGTTTAACTCCCCCCTATCGAACGGAAAAAGGGGGTAGAGGGGGAGTCACAGGCGAAAAACCCTACAAGTGCACACAGGACACGTTTATGTTACAGAGAAAAAGGGGGGTAATTTCCCATAAGCCCCCCCGGGGTTTAAAACCACCCTAAACATACGACGTTCGGTACGGGTGGGGGCATAGTTCCCGGGGGATGACCGGAGGAGGGAACCCTTAGAACGGGGAAACCCTTAGCCTGAGCATCGACTTCAAAAGATGACGCATAGGCTTCAACGCGGGCACCACCGTTTCCCAGATAGAACATTACCTGCACACATTTTGCCCAGCATGGTAAGGGACATCTGCCAACACACCTTTGTCCCCCCTGACTAATTTCCCTGTTCCATCAAACAGGGATTTTTTCTGAAGCCGGGCAGCCCCAACACCCATCACGGCAGCCCCTCCATGACAATAGAATAACTTTTCAATATTTGGGATCCACCCCATCTCCGTCGGGGTACAAATGGTTGCGCCCGACTAGGGGAGTGGATAAATAGCCACATCCGACGAGTCAGATAGGGGGCTAAAAGGGAGGCCCAACGTTTGGGAAAGACGATCAACAAAATTTGAAGCTGATCCAGAATCCACAAACGCATCCCAAAACCCGGGACAGCGAAAAGTATGAAATCTTAACTGGTCAGCAATTTTATTGATACAATAGGAAATCCTGCTCGCCTAGGTATCCTCCGCTGACCCCTGGGGTTTGGAGTTTTTCCGCCCGGTCTTCCGTTTGGGAGCATTCCCAATTTGTGTCCATTTTCTCCAAGTAGAAGCACAACCCCGGATGCGACAAGTATCCTACGTCATAGCCACAGTGACAAAAAAAACCCCTACTTGCATGGGCTCCCGGGTTTACGTCGAAACACGGTCTGGGGGTGACCAGGTTTGGGGACCCTGGGGGGGGAAACCTTTTCTTGCCGTCTCCCCCCTAAAAGTCTTCCAGAAAAAACGCCAGGCCAGGGCCTCATCAAAGTACCGGGGGTAGGTAAGCCACCAATAAATCCTTCACAGGGTCTCAACCCCCTTTTCTAAACTGGATTAGAGCTGCGTCGTTCCCCCCCAAACGAAGCACCAGCGACAAATTCGGAGCAAAACTCCCCCACAGTCTTCTCACCCCGCCTCAAAAGGGGGTCAGCTGAGCCCCCAGCCACAGCTTCCCCTTTTGGGGCATTAAAGAGTACCCCTAAAACGGCAAAGAACCTGTCCCCAAAAACATTTAGGGGATCATGCGGTAACGAAAAGCCCCCTCCGGGGGGACCCGCATAAGGACATAACAATTCCCACCCTTTTTTCCCCATTCCCCGAGGTAAGTGGGCGGAGCCCGAAATCAGGCAAAATACCCTCTCTAAATGCCACAAAGGCCCTCCGTTACCTGCAAACCTGTGGCAACTGGATAGGGGGGTTCCACAGGAGGGGAAGGTAATGCAGGGACCCCTGACTTGGGGTAGCCTCCTGTTTGTTTACCCTGCGCCAGACCTGGACTGCTGGGTTAGCCCCCCGCATTGCTCTACCAGAGCTGTCATGGGGGCCATAGGGGGGTAAGCATAACAGTTTCGGCCTTGATAAGTATGCAAAGGGGGGTGCGGTGAGCCCAACGGAACCCACCCCTGTCTCTGCCTACTTGACGTCTGCCCTAGGTGGCAGACGGCAACTGGGCGACAGTCCCGCGCTGAAAAATGGGGGGGCCCTGAGAAGCAAGAATAGTCAAATAGTCCGGTCAATACAAAAAGGAACGCCAAAGCCACAAATAAACCCGAGGAATAAATAAAAAAGCCGAGGTCAAAAGCCAAACAGAAGCAAAGCACAAAATCAGGAGAAACCGGATCAGGAACAAGCCGAGGTCAGGTAACGGGTTACAAAACAACAAACAAAGAACAAGAAACCCCAAGGAGCCAGGAATACACAGGCCCATCAGCTTTCAGGGAGTTTAAATCGGACCCGGGTTCCGCCCTGCAGCTATTGGGGCGGCCCCCCGGGGCCTCCCATTGGTGGTGCATCGCCCCCTGTCAATGGTGGGCCCCGCACTACAGAGCTGTCAGCACAGTGTAAGGGAGGGACGCACATCAGCTGTTGCACCGTCTGCAGTTAGCCCCTTTCCCGAAGTTCCACAGATTATGACAGAACTTGCTCTGTTTAAACGCTGATATAGTAGGGGGCCCCCCGAAAGAGGGGGAGGGGGTCGGGAAATAAATTTGCGTTGGCTCAGATCATTTTCCCTTTCCTTTCATTGCCCGTGTCCCTTTCAATTGGTCAATAATCCATCAGCCTAGCTAAAGCCAAAAACAAACAGGGGTTACCCAAAAAAGAGATACCAGTAAATGGGGTATTTTTATGTCTTCTGTGTTTGTATTTACTCCCCGCGTTTCACCCAATCATCAGACCAAACCCAAACTTGATTGTAAGAGTGGCACAATGACAGGTTTAAAGGTGGCACAACATCACTAGCCCCCGAGTGGCACAAAGACAGAGTGTGGAGGTGGAAGCAAATCACTGACCACAGAGCGCAAAAAGACAGGTTGAGAAAGGGGCAGAAACCAGTAGGCCACAGAGTGGACAACACACAGTATGGAGGGGGCAAAAAATCGTGGCCCCAAAATGGAACAATGACAGGTTTAGAGGGGGCAGCAACACATAGGCCACAGAGGGCACAATGACGGTTGAGAAGGGGGCAACAACTCAGAGGCCCAGGTGGCACAAAACACAGTATGGGGGTGACAGAAAAATCATAGGCCACAGAGAGGAACAATGACAGGTTTAAAAAGGTTTCAGCCATCAATAACCCAGAGTGGACAATGACAGGGTTTAAAGGTGGCAGCAACATAGATAAAATCCCCAAAAAAGAAAAAAGGGCACAATGGAAAAAAATTAAAAAAAAGGGAAGGTACAAAAAAAACCAAAAACAGAGACCACGAGGGCACAATGACAGGTTGAAAGGGGGGCAGCAAAATCAGGTCCACAGAGTGGCACAAAGAAAGGGTTTAGAAGGTGGAGCAACATCAGTACCACAGAGGGCACAATCACACAATATGGAGGTGGCGGCAGCAACAGCAGAGGTCGGAAGTGCACAATGACAAATATGGAGGTGGCACAAAACATACCACAAGTGGCACAATGACAGGTTGAGAAGGGTGGCAGCAACATGGGACCACAGAGGGGCACAAAGCAAAATGTGGAGGGGATGGCAGCAAAATGAGTAGGCCACAAAGGGCACAATGACAGGTGAGAAGGGCAGCAAAATCATAGCCCAAGGGGGCACAATACAGGTTGAGAAAAGGGGAGCAACTTTTTTGGACCTGCAATGGGTTTCTACCCCGTGGCCATTTGGTCCCGACCTCGCCACTGCCACCCGCGACTCCCGGCCACACAGGGACCTGTTGGTGCGCCGCGCCTGACGCGCAAACTGACACCCTCTTTTACCAACGATGAAATGAACCCTTTTTTCAACCGCCCCAATGGATCGGGCACATATCATCGTTTGTGTTTTCTCTCCGCTTTCTCCTCAACGGTCTCAGTATCAGAAACCCGACCTTTCAACATAAACCCCCCGTGCCACTCCCACATACTTTTTTCCTCCTACGCAAGAAGCACGGATGTCTGCCCCCCCCCTCTTCCTCCAATACTGCTTACTGCCTCAAAATTGTCCCGCGTATAGTGGTGCGAGCCCGACGATTAGTAATCTCGGCTAGGGAACCGTACGTGCAGAGGGGGTTGAGGAAAAGTGAGGCCCTGACCTGCCCCCGGGCATGCCAAATAAGGGTTTTTGGGCGACATTCCCACCATCTTGGATGGGTTTCGATGTTTTCTGGGAGAAAGTGGATGACCCAGTCAACCAAAACAATCAAGAACCCTTGGGGTTCGGTCATCAAACGCCCTTAGAGACACCGGGAGTTCTGGCCTCACAGAGTCACCCTCTGCGACTCCCCTTACGTGCTCAAATTGCCTTTTCAGGAACGTTTTTGCCACCGCCACTCGCATGTGAAGGGCCTGCCACCTCTCTGTCTGACATACTGTTTGATCAAAAATTTACAGACTCTGTTTAATGAAGATGTCTGTATATGATAAACACACACCCCGTATTTTACTCCAAATTACCCCACAATCAAGAGGTTAAATTAACACTTGGGTATGAAATACCCTACAGAACAACCAGATGTAATTTAGGCGTATATGGGGCAAAAAAATACAGACACCCTGTATTTTACTCCAAATTAACCCACAAACAAGAGGCTTAATTAAGTCTTGGGTATGAAATACCCCACAGAAAAAACAGATGTAATTTAGGCCTATATGGGGCAAAAAAAAAAAACAGACACCACGTATTTTGCTCCAAATTGACCCACAATCAAGAGGTTAAATTAACCCTTGGGTATGAAATACCCTACAGAAAAAACAGTTGTAATTTTGACATATATGGGGCAAAAAAATACAGAGACCCTGTATTTTACTCCAAATTAACCCACAAATGTAATTAAGCCTTGGGTATGAAATACCCTACAGAACAACCAGATGGAATTCAGGCGTGTATGGGGCAGAAGTACACCCACTCCAGACTTTAGGGAGAATTTCCCCCCCAAAAAAAACAAAATAATAACGCGGTTTTAGTAATAAGTGTGTATATGCACGTCGGGCTGGCCCACCCCCAGGAGGGGAGAATTCTCCGGTAGGCCCCGAGGCTGAGACACGTAACACTCAGTTATAATTTATTCACTGACACTGACTGAGCGCTCCGTGGAAGATGCAGCATCCTCAGTCAGTACAGACTCTGCAGCAAATTGAGCCGACAGGGAGCTCAGGCTGTTAAAACGCTCATTCCGGGGCAGGGAGCGCAGGCTGTGACTCACTCTCCCTTCCTGCCGCTGCCTCAGAACAGCTGATCGCTGTTAGATAGGGGAAGCCAGGAGGAGAGTGGGGGAGGCAGCAGGAGTGATAAATCACTCGCTCCTCCTGTGTGTCTCCTCCACGTCGCCTTAGGCCTCGTTCACACGGCTTATTCTGCCGCTGATTGGCGCCGTACTGCCGCCGGATTGCGCTGCAGTAACGGCGCCAAACGCGGCAGCAATTACGGTAATCCACTGCTCTCATAGAGAACAGTGGAATCCGTCGCTCCTCCCCGCTCGGCGAATCCGCCGCGGGGGGAGAAAGTGACATGCACATTATTTACGGCGTGTACGCGCCGTAGATAATGCATTGTCTATGGTGCCGGGGAGCCGCGCCCCCGCCGCGCTCCGGCCCCGCCCCCATCCCGCCCCTTATTCCCGGCGGATTTGTGAGCTCAATACGGCTCACAACTCCGTTGGGAGTAAGCCGTGTGAACACGGCCTTAAGCAGTGTCTACAGCTCACAGCCCGAGTGTACAAAGAGCAGGGAGGTAGGAGGGAGCCCAGGAGAGGGGGTGGGGGGGGGGGGGGTTTGCTGTGAGGGATCGTTCTTATTTCTCAGAAGAAAACTCCTCTGTATGGCTTTTTAACCAGAGTAAAACTAACACTGATTGGCTGAAACTCAACCAATCAGTGTTAGGGTTTGTTTATTTAGCACAGCTCTCCCGCTGTTTCCAGTCTGCTTATTCCAGACCATGCAGATGCAGGTATTAGAGGGCAAGTAAATTATGAGCTGGCAGCACAGATCAACAAGCTAAAATTACAGGGCTTTTTTTATTTTAAAAGGGTTGGGGAAGAGGGCTACATGACATACAGTGTGACCTGTAGATCAGTGTCTTAGGCTATGTCTAAACTGCATCGGACAAAACACGGCCTTAAAGCGTCCATTTTTTCTCTGATGCAGGACCGCGGCTTTTGTCACGCTTTGCGCAAAAACCGCGGTAGCTTTTCGTTTTCCTGACGTCGCCCATACAATTGTATTGTATGGGAAGACGGCAAGAAAACAAGAAGCGCCGGCACGATATACAACATGTTGTATAATACGCTGCTGCCGAAAGACAAGCGGAGAAAAGATGAGCTGTGTAGACTGCAGCTCATCTTCTCTATTGTCGTCTATGGGGCCGCAGGAACGATCGTATCTTCGGCAATTTTAAAAAACGAAAAGCGCTGAAGATATGAGCATAATCCTGTGCAGTGTAGACATAGCCTTAGGGTATGTTCACACGCCATAATACGCCAAGTGTTTTAGAAGTACGCGCCTCTGTCCACATTGCGTACTGCTAAAGCGCATACACTTTTATTATCCACGGCACGTAAGGGCCGCAAAAAAGTGACCTGTCACTTCTTTCTCCCGGCATACAATACGTGCGTATTGTATGCCAGGGGAGATGGACATAATTCATAGCTCTCTATGAGAGCTATGAATTACCGTAATTGTGGGGTGCATGTCAGGCATATTGAAGCGCAAATATGCGGCGAAATGTGCCCCACAATACGCTGTGTGAACAAACCCTTAAAAGGGTAGTTTCATTTCCAGAAATCCCCTTTGCTGCCCGTTAGTAGTTCACTGCAAGCGTCCCTTCCAGCATATCGCATCCTTAGGAATGTATAAGGGAAATACGGTTTCCTCCAACTTCAGGAAATAGAGCAAGCATATTCCAAAAGAAATCATATTAACCCTATAAATTCCTATGGATGCGGCATGGTATATATTGGGACACTTCTTTCAAGTACTCCTATGGACGCCCATGAATGCGTCCCCTGAACTGGACCCAAATGTTAACATTTTTACTGCAATGCTTAGTTATGGCACAACAGCACTGGTTTCCAGTAAACATGAAGATCTAACCCCTTCCTGACAGTCGGCCATAACAATAATTTGACTCTTCATTTTTCCCTTCTCGCCGTCCCTGAGCAATGATCTGTTTATCTTCCCACCTACATAGACATATGAGGACTTTTATTTTGCGGGACAAGATGGACTTTCTAATGGTGTCATTGACAGAACTGTAGAATATACTGGGAAACCGCAAAAAAATTGGGCGAAATGTGAAAAAAATATACTTGCACCATGTTTGCAGGAGTTTTGTTTTTATGGCATTTACAACAAATAGTTTTTATATGTTTTTGGATATATATAATATGTTAAATCAAATACTGCACTTAAAAAATAGATCCACCAAAAACAGGGGCCTCATAAAGCTATGTTAATGGAAAAAATGAAAAACTAATGGTTCTTGTAAGACAGGATTAATCTCTTCATTGGACGTACCTGTATGTCCTAGCGAGAACTGACAAATGTGAAAAAGTAAAAAAAAAAGTAAAAACACAAACACATAGACGGCAGTTGCCACAAAAAAGATAAAAAATAAAGTACACATATTTGGTATTGCCACGTTCGTAACGATCTGCCCTATAAATCTTTCATGTTAATTAACCTGCACGTTGAACGTCGTAAACCCCCCCAAAAAATAGTCCCAAAATTGCGATTTCCGTTCATCCCTCAGCACAAAATAAAATGGAATAAAAAGCGATCAAAAGGTCATATAAATGCTAAACTGGTACCAATGAAAACGTCAGTTCATCCCACAAAAATGCCTGTACACAGCTCTGTATGTGGAAAAATGAAAAAGGTATGGCATCAGAAGATAGCGATGCATAAATATTGTTTTACAAAAAAAAACTATATTAATTGGGTATCATCATAATCTTATTGACCCACAGAGTAAAACTAACTTGCCACGTATACTGCATGGTGATCGCTGTTAAAAATAAAAACAAAAAACACTACTAGGATTACAGTATTCTCTTCATCCTACCTTAAAAGCATGGATTTAAAAGCAATCTAAAACTCTTGTTCCCCCAAAAATTATACCAATAAAAACATCAACTCATCCCGCAAAAAACAATCCCCTACACAGCTCCGTATACAGAAAAATTAAAAAGTTACGGCTCTCGGACTATAGCGATGCAAAAAAGGGTTTTTCCATTTGAATAAAAGTGTTTTTATTGTGTAAAAGCAGTAAAACATAAAAAAATACAAATTGGACATCGCTGTAATCGTATTGACCTGTTGAGTAAAGCTCGCATTTCATTTATACTGCATGGTGACCACTTTAAAAACTAAAACACACTACCAGGATTGCTGTATTTTGTTCAAAAGTCCTCCAAAAACCCTGATAAAAAGCGATCGAAGTGTCATACGAACACCATAATGGTACAAATAAAAACATCAACTTATCCCACAAAAAACAAGCCCATAATCAGCCCCACATACAGAAAAATTAAAAAGTTATGGCTGTCAGACTATGAACACAATTTTTTATAAATGTATTTCTATTGTGTAAAAGTAATAAAACATGAAAAACTATATAAAATGTATATCATTGTACCGACTGTAGTTATCCTGTCATTTATCCCGTACGGCGAACACTGTAAAAATGAAGCCCAAAAAACAATGGCGGAACTTCGTTATTTTCCCCCCATTTTCATGGCCAAATGCTAAAACTATGGAACACCTGTGCACCCAAAATGCACAGTACACCCATAGATGAGATCCATGAGGGGTGTTGAATCCAAAATGGGGCAACTTCTGGAAGGTTTTACCTGTTCTGGTACTTTGGGGGCTTTGCAAATGCGACACCGCACCCACCAAAATCTCTGTTCCCAAAGCCGAAAAGCCGTATATAGGGCACTGCTGAACTTGGAAGAAATTGTGTAACAAAATTTGGAGTGCTTGTTTTCCAGGATTCCTTGTAAAAATGAAACATTTCCAGCTAAAATTGTAGATTGTTAGAAAAAATTAAAATTTTTAATTTTCACTGCCTAACACTAAAACAATTTGTGGTGTTGATATACTCACTGCACCCACCCCTGGATATATTGCTTAAGAGGTGTTGTTTCCAGTTTTTTTATGTTTTGCCTGTACTGTTATTTACTAGGTTAAATTGGTTATTCAGTTAATAAACCTTTTGCTTTATGCTGTACGATACTATATGTACGTTTTGCTACAAAACTGTGATGGCCTTGCATTATTTCTTTATAGTTGATGGTGGACCCCAAGGATTATTTCCTCTGGTGGGCCCCTGGTACTCCAGTCCGACACTGTGTATATGACACACACCTGTGAAGGGCTTTCATTCCAGTAGCTGAAAAAATGAGTTTGTTTTCTAAAGATAAGCCAGATGCTTATTGACAGGAATCACAGTGAGGATTGCGGATGGCGTCCGTATTTATAGGGCTGTGACGTCACGGAAGCCCACTGGCTGCTGATTGGCTTCATGTCTGCACATGTCATTGAGGGTGTTCCTTTCTTCCTCCCAGAGTTCTCTGCCCCATGTCACGCCATGTGCTTGCGGCTATTTTATAAAAAAGGACGATTCGTTCCTGTGAAGTACCATAAACTTCGGCTTCGTGCAGAACCAAAGTTTTCCTGAAATACTAAATGAATTCCACTTCGTTAGAATTGATTCACCCATCTCTAGTTACCAGCTATGGACTTGGACATTATATCAAGATTCAACCAAGACATTCACCAAAGAATAGTGTTTTTATAGGTTTATAGCTATTTCTAATTTTGAGAGGAATACACCATACTGAAGTTGTCAACCTTTTAAACAAAAATATTGGAAAGGTTACTGACTGATGATCTGCTTCTTTTGTCTTTAAATCTTAAATTTATGCATGATGTATGGTAAAGATAATAAAAACATTTAAAATGAAGTAATTATGCTTAAGAAATTATGTTTAAGAAAATAGATGACAGCCTTAACCAAACATATTTTTTATATTTTGGATTGAGTACTATCACAAAACCAAAGAAAAGTTACCAAAGTCAGGTAATAGGAGATAACTGTCTATAGCAAAATTATCCTGCTATGCAATGAAAGTGAGCACAAATAGCACATTTGCTATTCTTAACATACCCAGGCACATGTCCAACTGTTAAATGTTTCAGTACTTTTTGCACAAGTTACTGATCTCTAACAAAGAGCTTAATGGCAAAATTCACAACTGGTGTTTCATCACTGAATCGCTAAATAAATTTATGAGATCAATTTGAATTGTATTCAAACAGTCCTCCTCATCTTGTTTTTCACACTTTGACAACATCAGACCAAGACAACATCTTACAATTGATCAACAGAACCTTACCATTGCAAGGTTTCAGGCAGGATATCCTCATGCAGTAGTGGCCACTGAGCTTAGAATGTCATCAGTAGGTTGCAACAGAGATACGAAGAGACTGGAAAAGTCACAGAAGTGGATGTCCTTTGGCTACATCACATACCGATGACCACTTCATTGTAAACCATGCCAGAGGAATTGGATGATGAATGCCACACAACTCCAGGCACATTTAAAGGAGGTGAGAGCATGCTCTGACTGGTCCAAAGGGGGATATGGTAAACCCCCAGTGGGCCCCTGAGCATTGTAGACTTGTTTTTTTATTGCATATACAGCCTCAGAAGAGGCAGAAAAAAGCAGAAAAAGAGAGGCAAAAGCAATAGACAGAGTATAGGAGACATGTAAAGTCATTTACAGAAGCTGTAGGGTGGGCACCCAAAATAAACTCCACTGGTGGGCCCAGAAACAACTCAACTGGTGGGCCCCTAGAATCAACTCCACCTGTGGGTCCTAGGCACCCCAGTCCGACACTAGGTGAGAGGCACCCAAGTATCACATAAGACCTATCGTAACCGTGAACTGAAGACTGCTTGATGGTTCATTTCCAGGCCAACCATGAGAGGATTAAGTGTTATAAGCAATACCTAATAAGTGTGAGGAAAGCTTGAAACTTCCCAGTGCAGAAAAAGATTAAGCCATTATCCTTTCATGTATTGCTCTTTTCATAGTCCTTTCTAGTTTCATCTTATCTACCCCTGTCCACAGAATAATTGAGCAATCATTATGTTATAACTGTCAGGCATGTCGGGTCGCGGGCGCGCTCGTCCCCCGATCTGTCCCCCGGGCTACTTACCCGACCACGCTCCTGCTACCGCCTCTGTCCCGCGGCGCGCACGGCCCCAATCCCTAGGGCGCGCGCGCGCCGGCAGTGTTAAATTTAAAGGGCCAGCGCACCGGTAATTGGCTATTGCCGGTCGCTGCCCCTATTTAAGCCTGCCTCTTCCTGGTTACCCTGCCGGATCTTAAGTGGCCTTTGCCTATAGAGAAAGTGTTCCTAAACATTGTTATGATTACCGTGTACCGTACCGTTTGCCTCCTTCCATTGACCACGAATCCTGCCGCCTGCCCTGACCTTCTGCCTGTCCACGACCACGAACCATAGCCGCCTGTCCTGACCTTCTGCCTGTCCCCAGCTAAGAGCCTGCCTTACGATTTTGTACCGCTACACCCGGCTGCCTCCGCAAGCAAGTCACGTCAGGGTAGCGACCTGGAGAACTCCCACCGCAGCAAGTCCCATCCCAATTTGCGATGAGCTCTGGTGAAAACCGGGACCTACTTAGATTCCCCCTCCCTGGCGTGCTTACGCCATCACTTGCAGTGGTCCAGAGGATCCACTATCTCCGACCGTGACAGTATGATCCGGCCATGGATCCCGCCAAGGTGCCTCTACCGAGTGTCTCTAACATCACCACCATCGTGGCCCAGCAATCGAAGCAGATCGTGCAGAAAGCGCAGCAGCTCGACCAGCTGTCTACTATGATGCAGCAGCTCCTCACCACTCAGCAGCAGCAGTCGACTGCGGTGGCCCCTCCCATGGCAGCCGCTCCGGGGTTGTCTTCCCGGTCCAAAACTCCGGTTTCCATGCCGCCCAAAGTTTTGATGGGACCCAAAGGCCTGCAGGGGCTTCATCACCCATTCCCCTTCACGGGGAACTTATTGCTGGCAGTTTCCCCAAGGGAAAGGGTTTCCAGGGGGCCCCTTCGTGGTCATCTCCTCTCCGGAAAAGCCCGGGCCCTGGACGACTCCACTCTGGGACCAAAGGCATCCGTCACAGCTGATCTTGCGACATTCCTACTGGAGTTCCGCAGTGTCTTCGAAGAGCCTGCTTGCGCTTCGTCTGCTGAGACCGCCTTACTGAACCTGCAGCAGGGGAACTCCTCCGTAGGTGACCACTCCGTGCAATTCCACACACTAGCATCGGAGTTGGCTTGGAACGACGCAGCATTGTGCACAATGTTCAAGAAGGGCCTTTCCAGCCAGATTAAGGATGCCCTCTCCACCCGGGACCCGCCGTCTTCGTTAAGGGAGCTCATCCATCTGACAACCCGGACTGATATACGTTTTGCGGAGAGACGTGAGGAGCTCCACCAAGAGCATGAACCGGCCCGAAAACGTCGTCTACCTCGTCTTGCACCGGTGTTTCTACGGCCTCCACTGCCTCCTTCCCAGCCAGCAGTGGAAGAGGGCTTGCAAGTGGATAGAGCCCACCTGACTGCGCAGGAACTTAACCGACAACGTAAGGAGAACCTAGTCTCTACTGCGGCAGCCCTGAACATCTCCTCAGGGTTGCCCGCTCCGTCCGCAACGTCTGGGAAACGAGCGCACCTTTGGCTTTCGTGGGAAGGCGTCCCTAGTTTTTGAGCAACCCCTCCCTCGTTTGTACATACCCGTTCCTGGTCGCACTGGTCCTGGTACCCACTTTCAAGGGCCTCAGCCTTCTTTGACTCTGTTCGGCGGAAATTTCTTGGACGCTGCCCTGGTGTCCCCAACATAATCTCCCCGTGGTCCCCCTGAAGAAAGCTCTGGCCATCTCCTCTGTCAGTGGGGGGATCCTCAGCGATCCAGTCTGTTTACCGTTTCTGAGCCTTTCTCCTTCAAGTGGGGGCACTTCCATAAGGAAGACTTACGTTATATGTGTTACCCCGGTCTTCCTCGTCCATCCTTCTGGGTCTTCCGTGGCTACAGCGCCATGCTCCGGTACTCAACTGGCAGACGGGCGAAGTCCTGCGATCAGGGCCAGAATGTCGGTCTCGCTGTTTGGTGGCACCTCGCCCGGTGCTTACCGCTTATCCAGTTCCGTCTAAGCCTCTAGTGGATCTTCCCGCTCCGTATCAAGAGTATGCTGACATCTTCTCCGAGAAGCAAGCGGAGACCTTGCCTCCACATCGCCCCTATACTGCCCTATTGACCTTCTCCCCGGGAACATCTCCTTCCATGGCGCAGGGCCCTACCCTCGTGCTGTGCCTAGCCCCTTGGCGATGTTGGGCCACATCAAGGAGAATCTCCAAAAGGGGGTTTTTATTCGTCGGTCCTCCTCTCCGGCTGGTGCCGGGTTCTTTTTCGTAACGAAGCCGGATGGATCCCTGCGTCCATGTATCGATTACCGCGTCTCAACAGATCACCATAAAGAATCGATACCCCTGTCGTTGATTACCGAGCTATTTTACAACCCTCCACAAAGCCAAGATTTTCTCCAAACTGACCTACTAGGAGCCTATAAACCTGATTCGGATTCGTGAGGGAGACGAGTGGAAGAGGGCCTTCAATACTCGTGATGGGCACTTCGAGTACCTGGTCTAATGGCCCTTTGGTCTCTATAATGCTCCAGCAGTTTTCCAGGATTTCGTCAAAGACATTTTCCCCGGACCTCCTTATTCCTGTGCCCGTTGTCTATCTGGACAATATTCTAATATTTCTCCCCCGATCCGGAATCCCACATAAGCCATGTACACAGGTCCTTCGGCGTTTGAGGGCTAACCGCCTCTATGTCAAGCCGAAAATGTCTCGTTCCATCAGCAAAGCCTTCCGTTCCTCTGCTAAAATTATTTCGGACAAGGGCCTGCAGATGGATCCTCCCAAAATTGCCCTCCCATCCTGCAGTGGCCAAGACCCGTGGGCCTCCGAGCCAAAACAAAGATCCTGGGCTTGGGCCAAACCCTATTATAGACATTTGTGTCGCACTTCTCCTCACTAGTGTCTCCTATAGTGGCTTTAACCAAAAAGGGTAGTAATCCGAGGTTATGGCCACCAGCTGCGGAAGAACTTTCCTCAAGCGAATCTGCGTTCGCCTCTGCCCCGGTATTCACACGACCGGACAGAGAAAAACCCTTCTTTTTGGAAGTCAATGCCTCCTTGGTGGGAGCCGGAGCTGTACTTTCTCAAAAGGGTCCCTAAGGCAAGACCCTCACATGTGTTTTTTTTCTCAAAAAACCTTTTCCTCTGCTGAAGAAAATTACGCTAATTGGAGACCGGAATTTCTGGCCATCAAGCTAGCCCTAAGAGGATGCGCTATCTCCTGGGCCTATTTACCCCCGACCACAATAACCTCCTCTACCTTCAGACGGCCCAGCGTCTAAACCCGCGCCATGTACCATGCTCTCTCTTCTTTTCCAGATTCAATTTTCTGATTCATTTTCGCCCCGCGGAGAAAAACATCAAGGCCGATGCCCTCTCCCGTGCCTCTGACGTGGTAGGAGACGAACCAGCACCACGGCATATCATACCTCCCAAAAGGCTAATCTCTGCTGAACCCATAGAATTGCAGCGAATCCCTCCGGGCAAGACTTATGTGCGCCCGGCTCTACGGAAGAAAATACTGCTTTGGGGACATAGCTTGCGAGTGGCAGGACACCCGGGGAAGTGAAGAAAATCTTACTCCTTATCTCCCGTTTCTATTGGTGCCCCATCTGGATAAACTGACCGGTTATTTGTCCTGTGCCGTGGGACGCGCCCTGAAAGCTTTTTTTGCATAATGTTTTAAAGCAAAAAATGCAAAAGTTTGTAGTAAAAACCCGAAGGTGTCTATTTGAAGTTCATGTGGAGGAGTCTTATTAGAGAAGAAAGTGCTAACAGGTATATGTGTGCATATTTGTATAGCTGATCCCGTTATTTTGTTCTTTTTAAGTGGCCTGCCATGCCTTGAAACTGAGGGATTTAGGGGCATTCATGTTCTGGAGGCACTGATATGGTGATCGAATGGGTTTCACAAAGTGCTAAAAATATGGTTAGGGTAGAGAGGTAAAGTCTGGTGCGCCTGAATGTCATAGATTTGTACATTGGGAAAAACACCCAATGTTTTAATTATTTCAACATGTAAGTGATAATGCTTCGGGGTACGCCCCTTCAAAGAACTAGTCAAGAATATGAAGTTGGACCTTCAGACTATGATATCTCTTTTTGGGGTCATTAGATTTGATCTGAATAGTTCCAAAAAGATGTCATGAGAGGTTCAGTGGGAAAATTGAAAAAGGTTAGAATAAACGTCAACAGAGCTATTGCTTAGTACATTGCCAGAAATCAGGTGCCGGCTGCCAGGCACATGGAACTGGAGAAATCCAACAGACCTCATTGTAGTCAATTGGGCTTCTCTGGAGCTGTTGGTGTCAGTCAAGAGACAAATCTGGTTCCATCTTTGTGATGGAGGCTCCAAATGGAACCTCTGACAAAGATGTGAATCTGGCCTAAATACAAAAAGATACTTGTGTGGCAATTACATTACTGATTTGTGTTGTATTTCTCAGTCCTTACTCCTGCCTCAAGTTTCATAGAGAGGCTTGCAGAGTAGGGATGAGCGATATTATCGACAAAAGTTGAAATCGGCACGGTTTTTAGGCTTATCTGAATCTTCCGATAACGCAATAGTTTAGGTGACAATCTTATAGATAATCTATTACTATCGCACCATTTTCAGCGTTTCCTGTAATTTTGGCGGCCAGCCAATCAGCTCTGAGGAATAAGGGGGGTGAGGAGGATGTATGACGTCATGACTTAGTGGTGTATGGATCTCATTGGCTGCAAAAATCACGTGACCTCATTTTAGCTATGCAACTGCAGTTCCTGTTCAGCTCATTCTCTGTCTATGTCACTTCCCAGCAGGACGTCTTGGCATTTAAACCAATAGCTGTTCTAACAGCTCTGAGAGATAGTCTCTCCTAATACACAAAACCATCCACCTAGCTGTAGCTTAGAATAGAGTTAGATTAGAGAATTTCACTTATTTAGTTAATGTTTTAAAGATATCTACTGGTGTGTGCATCCGCATGGGTGTTGGCGGGAGGGGTGGGGGAGAAGGGAGCAGGAGGAGAGGCTTTGGAAAAGAAGGGTGATATTGTGTGTAGCCCAGTGTGTTCTGTGACCTTGAATTGAAAAAGCAATGTTTTTTACCACTTTTTTGGCCATCAGACCTATGAAAGGAGGTGAAATTGTCCCTTTTGTTTTTCCAGTTCTATTGCACTCTATTGCTCCCAAAACCGGCATAAATTATCCCTATAACTTTTAAATAGTTTTATTGAAGTCCGTTCGTCTGTTTGGCACAAAGAGCTCAGTTGTACGCAAATTGTGTTATACATATTTCCTAGTAAATTGCGCCTGTAGTCAGTGGTGCGAAGACCGCCATATCAATCCATATAACATTTAAATACTCTTATTGCAGTCCGTGCGTCAATGTCCAGTTCAACTAAAATGGTGGTTACAAAGATTACTTTCTTACGGGACTTTTAATCTTTTAATCTGAGTTATATACAAGGCATCTTTGCTGGTTTTGGGGCATGCCGCTCTAAAAGAAACCAATAGTTAAGGTCTTATTGACAAAAAGCTGATTTGCGCGCTTCAAGGCCATCAAAATGAAGAGCGGTTACTGGGTGTCCATCCTCCTTGATCCATGTTCCAAATCAAAAGTGTGCAATTTCCTTCAACCCACTTGAAAATAGAATGCAGGAATTTGACACAGGCCTCCACTGGTGACAACTGTTGCGTCAGCTTCACGTTCTAATGTCACGGTGGTACAACGTCAGCAACGTGCCAGCAGTAGAATCGAAAGTAGCCATAGCAGCAGCAGCAGAAGCAAGAATGGAAAAATATATATTTTTAAAATAGTCAATTTCTTATTGGGAATGTGTATTCTGAGTGTCCATAAGGCAATTTGGTGATTTGGGGTCTGGCTACTTGTAAAATTGTTGCAGGGGTGGGCATTTGGGATATTATTCCTGCTAGGGCCAGAAGAAAAGGGTGCCCCTGTGATATGTAAAAAATAGTGAAGAAGCAATGGGTGGGCAACCCCCCCATTTTATTATTTAAGATAATAGCTGTCATGTGCGTGTCTCTCGCCTGCACCCGCTGTAACTGATGCCCAGCTCATCCTGTAACCACCGTGTCCCCGTTAGGACATTCTTGCTGCCACCAGCACCGCAAAGTATTACAAGTTCTTGGTCCCATGGTGCAAAAAAGTGTACTCCTGGCAGTTTCCATGTGCCATTTCCAATAGCGTGTCTTGTTTGTGTAAAGGGATCCCGGTAGCTTCTGTACCACTGTACCTGCTGTGGCTACGCCGTCCTCATGTTTTCTGTTTAGCAATTGAACATAAAGAATATTTTACCTATGATTTGTTTTCTGTGACTTTTATAGCCTAAATGAGTTCTTTTGGGCCTAAGATATAGCACGTATCCAGTTTTTCTGTTGTGGATGTTATGTCTAGCTTCTCCTCGTCCCTTTTTGGGTGTAAGTATGAAGGTGATGTTGACCTCCATAGACTTAAAGGTTATCGCTGATTATCGACTATCTGCTTATCGGCATGATAATTTAAAAAATCGGTTATCTATAAGATGATGATTGCCAACACAATCGCTCATCACTAGTGCAGAGTTTCTTTTTTCATGGACTAATACTTAATCCTAATACTAATATGCTAAAAATGAAGCTAGAATATGATGTCTGAATGATGTCTGTATTTATGACACTTGCTTTTATTGCCCGCTTGATAGTGCTGCACACTCTGCTGTGTATGTATTATGTAATATTACAGGAGAAAATGTTGCCTATTTGTGTGTATGTGTCACTGAGGCTGCTGGCTTCCATGATGTAGATCCTGGAAAGGTTATGCACAAGTAACAATAGGTTAAGGAGTGGTTGTTGAATCTAGGATTTGAGAGTAACCAAAGAGCTTGGGTACGAAGGTCCCATACTCCAAGGGTTTAACTGCCATTATTATAAGGCATATGATCGAGCTGTGGCATTTGCTGAAGCCTGAAAGAGGAACATTTATCTTAGTGTCCTAAACTGGATAATCTCTGTAGGTGCTGTACACTAATCCTGCACTGGATAGCGGCATTCAATTGAACCTGAACCCTTGTTGATTGAATAAACTAACCTTTTGGTCAGAGAAGTAAACTTGTGTCCAGGCCCGCCATACAGGGGGTACAACCCGTACAGCTTAACCGGCCCAAGGAGAGATAAGGGGCCCGCTTCAAGCCAGGCCCGCATATTTTCCGTTTTATATTTATTTACACACTGTAGAGCACGGCGCAGCCGAGCGCGCGCTCTCTACATGGTGAGAGGTCCGGGGGAGGGGGGGGGAGGGGGGTGTGAGGAGGACCCAGCTTTGTTATTAGGAACAGCTCCACCTTCCGCTTTCAGCTACAGCCAGCGGGTCCGTGCTGGGGTGGGGGGGGCCGCGCTCCCGCACAGCTGCGCGCAGACTGCTAGTCCATCTTCTACTTACATGAGCCCCTGGGCCTGGCGCGCTTGTAGCGGAAGCCGGGTCTGCCTCCTCTCTGTCTGTGGGGCGGCGGGGATGCAGAATAATTTGAATCCGCTAGGCCCCGCCCGAGGGGCGGATCTTCACGATCAACAGTTCCCGCATCCCGCCGAAGGGCAGAGAGCAGCGTGGCGACAGAGAGAGGAGGAGGTCCCGACTTCAGTCGGCAACAGCCGCGCGACACGCACCATGTAAATAGATGATTTGGTCACAGTGCGCAGCTGCGCCGTCCGTGACCTCCTCCTGAAGGGATGCCCTGCCCGGTCAAGACTGTGGGGGGCCCCCGTTGGCAGCCCAGGGCCCCATCCTTAAGTGTGGGGGGCCCCATTTAGGGCAGACCAGCCTACAGGGGTCCTAATACTGGGGGGCTATGGCTACAGTGGGGCCCTATACTGGGTGGGGGGAACTGATGCCTACATGGGGACCCTAATACTGTGGGGGGCTATGCCTACAGGAGGGCCCTAATACTGGAGGGGGACTATTCCTACAGGGGGGCTCTAATTACTGGAGGGGGACTATGCCTACATGGGGGTCCTAATACTGGGGGGCTATGCCTACATGGGGCCCAAATACGGGGGGGACTATGCCTTAAGGGGGGCCCTAATACACGGGGGGGATAATGCACAGGGGGACCCTAATACTGGGGGGGGCTTATGCCTACAGGGGGGCCCTAATACTGGGTGGACTATGCCTAAGAGGTGGGCCCTAATACTGGGGGGGCATGCCTACAGGAGGCCCTAATACTAAGGGGGCTATGCCTACAGGGTGCCCTAATACTGGGGGGGGGCATGCCTACAGGGGGGCCCTAATACTGTGGGGGGGGCTATTCCTACAGGGAAGCCCGAATACTGGGGGTCTATGCCAACAGGGTGGGCCCTAATACTGTTGGGGGGGCTATGCCTACAGGGGGCCCTAATAAATGGGGGGGGAAACTATGCCTACAGGGGGCCCTAATACTGTGGGGGGGGAAACTATGCCTACAGGGGCCCAAATACTGGGGTAAAACTATACCAACAGGGGCCCTTAATACTGGGTGGGGGGAACTATGCTAGCAGGGGGCCCTAATACTGAGGGGGGACATTCCTACAGGGGGCCCTGTAATACTGGGGGGGGGGGAGAATATGCTACAGGGGTCCCACAAGACTGTGGGGGTGACTATTCTGGCCCTACAGGTGGTCTCTAATCTACAGGGGTGGACATTCTGCCTTAACTGGGGGGTCCCTAATCTACAGGCGGGGGGACTATTCTGCCTAGAGGGGGTGTCTAATTTTAACAGGGGGAGGATAATCTTCCTACAGGGGGTGCCCTAACTACAGGGGGGGGAAATTCTGCCTACAAGGGTGGCCCTAAGCTACAGCGGTGGGACTATTCTGCTAAAAGGGACACCTAACAACAAAGGGTATTGGGGTGGGGACTATTCTGCCCAACAAGGGGGCCTAATCTACAGTGGGGGACTCTCTGCATACAAGGGGACCCTAAGCTACAAGGGGGTGGGGGAGGACTATTCTGCCTACAAGGGGGCCCAAATCTACAAGGGGGTGGGTTGGGGGACTATTCTGCCATACCAATGGGCCCTAATCTACAAGGGGGGTGGGGGGGGGACCTATATCTGATACTGCCTCCTGGGTGCCGCCTAATCTACAGGGGGTTGGGGGGGGACTATTTCTGCCTACAAGGGGGCCTAATCTGCAGCTGGGGGAGGGACTATTCTGCCTACAAAGGTGAGCCCTAATCTACAGAAGGACCTATTCCTACCTACAGGGGTGGCCTAAACACCGCCCTGGGGCCCCGAAGCAACTACTGTTCCTCCCCAAGTCTACCTATCTACTGCCCTGTGGGATTGCCCTATCTACCCGCCCGGCCCCGTTGAACCTACATACCGTCTGGGGAGCCCATAAATTACCATGGGTAATTCTTACCAATTTTTGGCCGTTATAGAATGGGGAGTTTGTTACATGTAGTGTGGAGGGCACTCAGTTTGGAAAATGATAAAAAAAAAAGTGATGAGTCTCCAGGTGTTTTTGTGTTGTGAAATTCAGCAGGTACGTGTGGGTGGACGGGAGTAAGTCCATCATGTGAGAGTCAGGGACCGAAGATAGAGAAGAAAAGGGAAAGTGAAGCGACTCCTCCGACAAAACGTCACCCTGAGGAGGCGGCTAATTTGAAAAAGTTGAAGAGGGTACTTAAGTTGGCAGAGTCACATGTGTGACACTGGTAATCTACTATCACTTATAGGGTCACTGTATGTAGGAAATATTGTCTTGGTGTGATGGTTTATAATCAGTATTCATATAATTCAGTAATTGTTATGTTGAGAGATAGGTGGGTGATGATGTGGCGGTATAATTAGTGTGCTTGTATATTGTTCTTTGTTTTTGTGATATTGTTATACTGGTTTAGTCAATAACATTATGGGTGGTTGCAAGTCATTATATGGTAGTGATGTGTGGGCGGTATTATTTAGAATTTGTATATTTGTTGCTTGGCAATCTTGATCAGGGTATAACTGCTTTGCTAGTAACATTAAATGGTGACCTTGTGGGAGGGGTGTCAGAGGAGTACTTGTGACCTTTTAATAATCCATGCAATAACTAAATCCAAAAACATTGTCTACAATTGCATTTTTTTTTGTGTTTTTTCTTGTGACCCTCCCCCCTCATTTTTTTTATTCTTCTGGAGTGGCGATGTTTTGTTGATAGGTGGGGCTCTTGTCGTACGGCATGGGGAGAGAGGGATGAGCAAGGGGTTGGTGGATCGTCCTGGGGGGGTGGGGGGAAAAAAAAAAAATCAATGTTTTGAACTTTTAGACTTTCCAGGCTCCATATCTCACCATCCACTACAGATTTGGAACATGAGAGTTACTACATCCTTTTATAGACAATTACCTTGGTGCGTGTCAAACATAAAATTTGACTTGCAACTATTTTAGCAGATTATTGTCATGGAACTATATTAGTATTACTGTTTGGTTGCTCTGGTAAGTGAACAATTCTTTTCTTCTTGTAACTACATAAGTGGTAGTGGCAGGCGTTGGGTGAAACAACACACTACTAAAGGGCATTAAAAAGATTTAATAGTGTTTTAAATAATGTGTTGAATGCATATTTGCAACTGTTTTTCTATATCACTGTAAGGGGAGAATGTTCTAGAATTGACCTTTTTTTTCATCCCGGTTTTAAAGCTAGGGGCCTCCGAGCATGCCCATGAGCCCATGTGCAGTTGTAAAGTTTTTGTAAAAAATGAACCCCATTTGCAGCTCTAAAGGGGGCCTTTTGGCGGAGAAACCTCGAAAACCCAAACCCAAAATGGGGGGTGGGTCAGTTTTGGGAAGTTTTTAAAAAAAAGAGTACACTTTTTAAATTCTGTGCCCTTTTTTCCAAGGGATTTAAATGAGTTCCCTTTATCTTCCCGGGCTCCCAATGGGAGGGGACCCCAAGAGTGAGGGAAAGGAATAAGAAACCCTCAGCGGGGCAAACGGGAAAGGGCGGACCCTCAAGACTTCGTGAAGTGATATTAGTCCCCCCAGACATCACGCCTATTGGAACACAGTTAAGCCTTTTTGGCCGGGGCCCCAATACCTTTCCCAAATTTTTTGGGAAATTGTCCATGAAATGTGAAACCCAAAAATTTACATTTTTTTTCGGGGAAAGGGGGCCCACAAAAGGGGACTAAAAATTTTTTTTTTGGAGGATCAATGTTCCTGAAATTTACTACTAATGGCTGCATCGGGAAAAAAGGGTTTGTATGTAAAGGGATGTCCGTGTCATTTTCGTAACATCTGGGCCAGGTTGGAATAAAGGGGGCAAAAGCCCCATTTGCACCGTCAACCCCCCTTGTCTCCCCCTGTGTTATTTCTGCACCGCACAAAAAAGGGGCCCTCACATAAACCTCACACATGCGGCCAGTCGGGGGAAAGAGCCCAAATCACCAGAGTTTTTCCCCGGGGAACTACACCCACCTTTAAACCCAAAACAATTGCGGGACCCCCTTTCCTAACTGATCCCCGGTCCGCAGGGGAGCACGTGAGGTGGGGGTAGCGAAGTTTTTTTGGGCCAACGTGCCCAAGGGACGGGGTTCCCCGTAGAGGCCCCCGGGGCTTCCCCTTTTCCCTCCTCCCTCTCCCTTTTTTCCCTTTTGCACCGCCCCGGGTTCATCACACTATTCCCAACCTTGCCACTTTCCAAAATACCCGTTGTTATTGGGGTTAAATTCCCAAGTGAAAGATCACAAGTCAAACCCGAGGAGAAGCCATGAAAAACCCCCAAAGAAAAGAGAAACCACATAAACCCCGTTTCATCGTGGGTCTCCTGGCCAAGAAAATTGCCAAAACTGCCATCATTTTAAGGGCCATGACAGCTGGAAAAAACCCTTTCCAAAAACCCCAAATAGGCCCCCCTTCCTTTTTTGGGCCCAAAAAAGGGAAAAGCCGAACTTGGAAGAAATTGCGCAACAAATTTTGGGGTGCTTTTGTTTCAAGGATTCCTTTTTAAAAAAATTTAAAAATTTTCAGCAAAAAATTTCAGGGTTTTTGGGGAAAAAAAATTTTTGAAACAAATGAGGGGAAAAATAAACCATAACCCCCGGGTATAACCATTTAAAGGGGGAGTTTTTTCCCAAAATGGGGTCGGGTTTTGGGGTTTTTAAATTTCTTTTTCACCTTAAAAAGGTCCCGCAAAAACCCGTAACCAACGCCCCAAAAAAAAATCATAATGAAAATTGACCCCAAAGTCCCCGTAATTGCTCTTCCTTTTCTAGTCTTTTAGGGAGTCCAAAAACGCACTAGGGGCCCAAAATATTTTATCTATAAAAAAAGGCAGGGAAATTTTGGGGAAATTGGGTGTTTTAAATTCTTTTTCCCCAAAAAATACTTTCCCTTTTCTGTTTTAAATACATGTTTTGTTTACCCTTTTTTTTTCGTTTCGAAAAGAAGTGCCATAGACTTAATAGTAAAACACTGTGTAGTATCCCACATTTTTTTTTTTTTCCCCTTTGGGTTTTTTTGCTGCGGTCTTTTTGCAAAAAAAATGAGGGGCCCAGGGCAGAAAATTTACTATTGGAATCTAAGTAAAGCCCCCAAAACATTTTTTAATTTTTTTTTTGGCGTTTTTTTTTGGCAGAAATCCACACCCAATTATAATGCTGTGCATTTTTTACAAGAAAATGGGCCCAAAAAAACGTCCCAAACAAACCAAAACGTTAGCTTTTTTGCCTGAAAAGGACAAAAAACTCTTTTTATAAAATGGTTTTTAAGTTTTGGTTTTTAGTGAGTTTTTAGTGAGCCTGACGGGTGTAGTTTAGATGGTGTAATTTTAAAGGGGGTATCAAAAACATGCGGGACCCCCAAAACAAAAATATTTTTTTGGGAAAGGGCCCCTGGTGCAAATTTTTTTTTTTAAAAATTCCCAAAAAATTTAAATTTACTAACTTTCCTAAGCCCCAAAGTTTTTTAAAAAAAAATTAAAAGACATTTTAAAAAAAGATGCCAACCCCCCAGTAGAATATGGTAAATTTCTAGCTATAAACTATTTTTTTGTGGAATAACTTCCTTTTTTACACCAAGAAATTTTTTTGAACTTTGAAAATTTCAAATACTTTTTTTTAAAGGGCCCTGTTGGGTAAAGGCCCGGCACTCAGCCTTTTAGGAAAACAACAGTCTGCAAACAGCAATTTTTCGGAACCCCCCCCCCGGGTAGAATCTGTTGACAACTCTGTGGTGGGCAGGGCCCAGCCCCTGGACCCGGGGGGTTTCCAAAACCAAACCAATTTGGGGGGACCCGGGGCCCGGGTTAAAAACAAACTTTCTTTTGGCCCGGGGGGTCTTTGGGAAATTTACATTTTTTTCTCCCTGCAGGGTAAGTGCAGGCCCTGTGATAATTTTTCTTGGCTGGGCCCTTTAATACCCTTTTCTTATTTTTTGTTGTTTTTCTTATCCGTGTACCGGAAACCCCCGGGTTGTCTCCCTGACCCTGTCTTGCAATCCCAAATTGTACCTGCTCCCCTTTGTTTTTTGACCTCGGGTTGTTTTACCCTTTTTTCTTGGTTTGATTTTAGGCTTTTGGGGTTCCTTATTTGGTATTTACCCCGGGCTGTCCCGACCTTTCTTCCCCCTGAGGGGCCCCCGACCTAGCAGCGCAGGGATTGTTCCCCAATTTGGGGTTGCCCCCTAGGGCAGCACGTCAAGTAGGCCGGGGGCGTGGGTGGGTTCCAGTCAGGGGTCACTGCCCCCTCCCCTTTATTTCTTTATTTACAGGCCGAAACCGGGTTTTGCTCTCCACTCAGAACCCCCTGTAGCTCTTGGTTTGAACAGATTTCAAGGGGGCTTAAACCCCGCTAGTTTTAGGGGTATGGCACCGAAGGGGACAACAGCAGGAGATTTTCCCTAAGTCAAAAGTTTTCCCCGTATTATCTGCCCCCCTGTGGAAAACCCCGATTCAGTTTCCTGATAGATTCCAGCCCCAAAAGAAGGGCCCCTTTTTTACATTTTGGAAAAGGGTGTCACCTGTATTTTTAGGGTTGGGCCCAAAATACCTCCCGGGAATGAGGAAAAAGAGGGGGGGGAATCGTTTTTTTCCCTTCTTCAGGGGGCCCCCTCAAGGGGTGGGCATTTTTTTTACCCCCCGAATCACCAAATTTTCTTTGTGGACAAGTCCTCTTTCCCTGGGCGCTTTTTGATGACCCGAAGGGAATGTGGCCGGGGCTCACCCTGACCACTTTGGGGGGCAGGTAAAAGGACTGTGGAGAGATTGCCCCGAATTTTCGCGGGGGGTTTTCCCCGTTGGGGGGAAAACGATCCAGTTCGATGCCGGTTTTTTTTGGGTTAGCGACCATGTAAGGTATGTTTGGCTTCCCTACCTCTGGTACTTTAGTGAGGCTAGGCATGCTTTTTCGTCGGGACAGCTTTTAGGGGGTGTCGGGAAAAGACCCCCGCCCTGGGGCTTCGCTCTACATTTTCTGTGTCGTATTAGCTCCGAGGAGCCAATGAATTGGGAGCTTGTTCTGCATTGCTGCAGCGACGTGGGAAATTCTCGTTGTACCCCCAAGGATTATGTTTTCTACGGGGGCGAGGAGGGAAAAGCCTCCGGGAGTGCTCCAAAAAGGAAGACCAGGCGGGGAAAAACTTAGCGCCAATGTTTGCGGGAAAGGGGTCACCTAGGCAAAACAGTATTTCCTATTGTACCCAAAAAAGTTGCTCCCATTTAAAGGTCTCATACTATCTTTGGGCTGGTTCTGGGAAGGCTTTTGTGGATTCTGGGTCAGCTTCCCTTTTTTGACGGTCCTTTGTAAACGTCTGGTCGCCTTTGGGGGCCCCCATTGATTTCCCCGCGGGTGGGGGGCTTTTAAATTCTAAAATCACGGGTTGGGGGGCAAACCAAATTGTACTCCTGAGCTTGAGATGTTTGGGTTTGGTTCCATACATGTATTCTATTTTCATGGGGGGCTACCCGCTGATTTGGTGTTGGGGGTGCCCTGGCTTCGAATAAAACCCGGGTTTGACTGGAATTCAGGGGAATATCAAGGGGAGCAACAGTGTATTGACGATGTCTCCAATTCATACTGGGCACTACAGAGGTTGGAGGCAGATGCCCTGTGATTTATTCGTGACTTTGCTGCTGAAGTATTTTCTCAGGAAAACTGTTGGAGGGGGGTGATACAAACCCCTATATGATCTTACGACTGGGCCATTTGACCTGATGCTGGAGTGAAAATTTCCTAAAAGGTGGTTATTAATACTTCTCAGGTATGTGAGACTTAGCCATGAAGCAATATATTTCAAGAAAGCCTTCAGTAAGGGGAATATCCGACACTTCTGTGTATCCTATGGGTGCAGGGGTTTTTTATTTGTAGGAAAGAAGGATGGATGGCCCTTAGTCCGATGCATTAGATACTGCGGTATCTAATTAAGATATCGGTAATAAATAAGACCTTTACCCCTGATTCCAGATCTGTTCAATCAATCCAGGGACGAATTGGTTTTCCAAAGGGACCTGAGAGAGTGCCCTTTAACCTCATACTTATTGAGAAGGGGATTGAGTGGAAAAACCGCGTTTACACTCCTGAGGGTCATTTTTGAATATCTGGTTATCGCCGTTTGGGTTGTGTATATGCTCCCCGACGCGTCTTCCAGAAACCATGGTTAATGAGTGTTTTCGGGAATCATTTGGTTGTTGTATGGTTGTTTACATGGATGACATTTAATCTACTTGAGATTGTCGTCACACGTTAAACAAGAACGACAGGTATTGCCAATCCTGCAGGAAAATAGTTTGTTTGTCCAGCTGGAAAAATGTGTTTTTGGAGTGCAGGAGGGTCCCGTCCTTGGGTAGATCCTGACTCCTAACTCAATTTGGAATGGACTCCTGTATAAAATGTCCTGGCTTTTCTCGACTGTTGTGGCCATTCAGCGATTCTTAGAGTTTGCAATTATTATCTTAAATTTATCGTTATTTTTCTGTCTTTGGTATGCGGACGTTGACTGACTATGGACTATGGAAGGGGGTAAAGTTCAAATGGCAAAACTGAGTGAGGGGCCGACTGAGGCATTTGGAACTTAAGCAGTGTTTTGTATCAGCTCCTGTGTTGATTCAAGCAGATATTGTAAACTTTGTCGTCGAGATTGTTGCTTAGAGTATGGTGGTAGGGGGCGGGTCCTCTTGTCTGAGGGGTCTGACTACTATGACTAACCTTCGTCCTTGTGCCTTCTGTTGGCGTAAATTATTCTCGGCTGAAAGGAATTATGACGTGGGGAATCGGGAGTTGTTGGCTATTAAGTGGGCCTTCGAGGAATGATATTTTTCACAAATAAACAAGGATTGTTTGGACCAAAATTTCTTACTAACTTATCCATGTTAGAAGATTAACCTCATACTTAACTTCCAGACGGTCTCCGTCACAGAAGAAGCATGGAACGTTCATTGTTCACGTGACAGCTTCAGCAAATTACAGGCCATAGAAGTCATGTGCAGGTGAGGTTGTGGCCTGTGATTAGCTGCAGCTCTCTCGTGCACAAAGAACGTTCCGTGCTTCAACTGGAATGTATGGTCCGGCAGCCAGGAATGAAGGAGAGTCCTGACTGGTAAGTTTAGGGTTTTCTTATATTTTTTCTCAAGGGTGAGTAACTGTATTAATAATTCTACATAGGAGTCTGCTATAGGCTCCAAATTAACAGAACCCATGGAGATATGCTTCCTCAGGCAAAATAGATGAAGCTATAATCTGATTGAGGTTGTTATGTGGGTGACTTTAACTACCCAGACATAATTCTGGAATACTGATAAACTGTAGCTACTCACTAATGAGATAACTTGTTTTTGTCTATAAACTAAAGATAATTCCTTTCCAATATGGTGCAGGAACGAATAGGAGAAAGGCCTCCTTCTTAGACTTTAATATTGATTTATTAGACTGACAGAGTAACAAAGGTTCAGGTTGAGGGCACCTAGTGAATAGTGACCATTATATAATAAACTTCCTTTTTATCCTTCAGTAGAGTTTTTGTCATGGAGCCACTAAAACAATGGAACAATTTGAGGAAGGCTAATTTAGCTGATTAGAGAGGCCCCTATTCCGTATGACTCAGGACAAGGGATGCTTTAAAAAAGCAGAACATAAAATAAATGGGAGATCTTAAAAGACCATTTAGGCACCACTGTGGTGTGGTAATCCATATGGAAAAAAAATAATTAGATTCAGGAAAAAACCCCAATCGTTGGAATCAACAGAGATGTAAGGAGGCAATAAAAAATAAAAAGAAAGCGTTTCAGTACCTATAATAGGAAGGGCAGTGAATGAGGCACTAAAAAGCAATAAGGAAAAAAAAATAAAATATGTAAAAAAATGATTAAGGCAGCAAAACTGGAGACAGTAAGACGTATTGCATAGAAGGTAACACTAAACCCGAAATATTTTTTAACTATATAAATTGTAAAAAGATTAAAAAAGAAAAAATGTTTGGACTTATAGTAGTTACTGAGGGAGTGGACTATAAAGGGTGATGAGTAAGAGAAAAAAAGCCAATACCCTATTAAACTATTTCTTCTCCACTGTATTTAAGAGGAGGATGAGCTCTGTTGATGAGCAAAGGGAGGAGGTACATTCCAACTTTAATGTTTCTTGTTAACCAGGAAGTAAGTGCAAGTCCCCACCTTAGAGCTTAATAGACCAATTCTGCCTCAGGCACCTGTTGCTATTTACAACCGCGTGTCCTACTGGGAGTTAAGTAATGTATAGATAGGCCTTCTATTCTTAATATTTATGGTAAGTATAATTAACGGGTTATGTCCCAAAGGATTGGCGCTTGCAAATGTGGTGCAATATTCAAAAAGGGGGTCAAAAAGTGATATAGGAAACTTTTGGTGGTACAGCTTAACCTCTGTTGTCGGGTAAAAATTGTTTGAAGGTTTTCGAACGAGATGCTATCCTGGACTGTATCATGGAAACGAAAATAAATGTATTACGCCGTTCCCACGCAGGTGGTTTATGAAGGATCGGTCCTGTCCAAACTAATTTTTCAGCTTCTATGTGTGAAGTTAGTTCCAGGACTGGATCGGGTTGTGAGGGCTACTGCGATGTCAAATATTTGGGTTTTTTCTGAAGCAATTGATATCTGTTCCACCATAAAAGGTTGGTAGAAGTAAAATGACGAATTGATTGGAAACTGGGGGTAAAATGTGTGCAAGGGGTTAAGAAACTGGCTCACTGATAGAAAACAAGGGTGGTAATTATTGGTGCATTACTCAGACCTGGGATCCCTGTTACTAGTGGGTTACCAACTGGGGGCAGTATTGGGCCTATCCTTTTAATATTTTCAGAAATTGATCTTACACAGGGATTGCACAGTAGGATTTCGATCTTTGCAGATGAACTAACGCTCTGTAAAGTAATCAACACAATAGAGGATAATGTGTTATTACACAGGGGATCTGGATAGGTTGAGGCCTGGGAGAAAGTGGAAGATTGAGGTTTATCAATGATAAAGGCAAGGTTATGCACATGGGGAGGAAAAATCCATTACATGTCTTACTTGTTAAATGGAACAAACTGCTGGGTAAAAGTGACATGGAGAAGGACTGGGGAATCCTGGAGGACAGTAAACGTAACTGTAGAAAGCCAGTGTCAGGCAGCAAGCAGTCAAGGCTTTTAGGATCATGGGTTGTATTAAAGGGGCAGAGATGCACATGATGGGAACATTATTCTCCCACTGTAGAAAGTCAGGGTTAGACCCACATTGGAATATTGTGTAATGTTTTGGGCACCTCAGTGCACAGGAAATAAACATTGTAGAGTTTGAAACAGGTTACAAAGGCGGGCGACAAAAATAATAAAAGGACTGGGTGGACTAAGATACCAGAAAGATTAGCATGATTAGTGGTTTTGGGTCATTTAGTTTAGAGTAAAAGACGGCTTTGGGGGGAATACATAAATTGTTTAAATATATTAAGGGCCAATGTAGAGATCTTGCTAAAGATTTTATTTAATACTGACTGTATTAGCAAAAGGGCGGGCATCCCTTCGGCTTTGATGGAACAGATAGTTTCTACTTTAAACATAGAAAGGGATTCTTTCCTGTTAGTGCAGGTGAGAATGTGATGTAACTCTCTGCCAGAGGAAATTGTCATGGTGAAATTCCACTAACAGTGTTCATGATCAGGGCTTGGATGCATTTCTGGAGACGGGACGACCAATTATAACAACGTTTTAGTGATAGGATTCTGGAGAAGAGTCTGGATTTACATTTCTAGATGTATTATATAAAAAGTTCTATGTACAAGGATTTGGAAGATGGGTTGGATACCATTTCTTTGATGTATAATTTAACAAGTTATAGTGTCCAGGATTATGGAGAAGGGTCTGGATACATTCTTTGATGTAATTTTATAACAAGTTATTGGAACAGGATTTGGAGTGGGGTGGTTGATCAAGGGGGGATTTATTCTGTTTGCCAGAATGGAGTAAGGATGGAATTTTTTACCTAGTCTTAGAGGACTTTTGGCTTTTCCTCATGGGGGTTTTTGCCTTCCTCTGGATCAATCCTTTAAAACTTTAGCTAACATTTAGCAAAATGGGTTGAATGGATGGACGATACTATGTCTTTTTTCAGCACTGTCAATACTTCTGAAACTATCGAATACAACGATGGACCATTGAGCGTGAATAGGTTCCAGGGCACCCATTTAAAGCACAATGTGTCACGAGAAAACAATCTCTGAATCACATGAATGGATAAAAGTGTCACAAAGTTATTCCCACATAAAGTGATACAAGTTAGATTTTAAAAATTGGGCTCTGTCAGGAAGGTCAAAATTGGCTGTGGAGGTAAGGGGTTAAAGAATGTGATTCAGGTCTAGATATCCTTAGATTATGATTTAGGAAATTTGTCTTCCTAACCAGAGAGCATTTTTACATGTAGCTTTGCTGTCCCCAGCTGACAGCTTAAATTACAGCATCTTACCACAATAGTATCACATAGTCTTAATAGAAAACAAATTATTTAACTCTATAATGAAACCAGAACATACATGGAGTGTCTATAAACTGGCCTCCTGTAGTTTTGTGTGTAATACAAGAGCATGTAGGTGTCATGTTGTACAAAGCAAGAGACAAAGCTTTATAATGTGTTGTGTTTTTATCCCCAGAAGCCGTGCAATGATTAGGCTCTGTTGCTATGTGATGGCTTTATTGCTGCAACATTTTTAGTTGTCATCAACAAATGCTACGTGCCTTGTTTGATGGTGATTTATGTTTTGTACTGCCTACTTTCATTAGGGTAATTCATTATGCGTTTTTCATGTTGTGAATCCGAAGCTATTGTGGGTCTTGTTAGTTAAACTTAAGGTGGGTTCACACGGCATTATTTGCTTACGTTGTAGGTATCTGCTACTGCCCCATAGAGATTATAAAAGAAAACATACTCCAAAGAAAGGTGTGTCCGGCAAATCATGCTTGCAGCAGTTCAGATGGCAGGCACTTCCTTAAAACATATCTCTTTTATTTAAATATTATTTTTAAATATATTTTAAAACGTATAAAAAATTTAAAAAAAAATATTTAAATAAAAGAGATATGTTTTAAGGAAATTGAAGTGCCCGCCATCTGAACTGCTGCAAGCGTGATTTGCCGGATATTCCTATCTTTGGAGTCTGCTATTACCTGCCTAGAGTGGAGCTCCTAGGCGTGCGAGCACCGCTCTAATCCATCCAGTGACTACAAATTAGTAAGTGAGCTATACTTCATACATTTTTTTATAAAAGCAAACATAGTCCTATGTGGACTATATTTGCTTTATTTCCCAGTGGTATACGCTTTCTCTGCGGTACTGAAAAGTGTAGTCTACCACCTGTTGCGTTATGCGTCAGGGTGCCCTTTTTCACGGTACACTGACTGATACCTTGAATGTAAGCAGAAAACAATGTGTCATCCCAGCCTAAGTTCAACTAATAAGAGCAACATCAGCTCTTCAGAGTACCCTGATCGATACCTCAAACGTAAGCAAATGACGACGTATGGACAGCCCCTTAAAGACACATATTGAATGAGGATTAGTTATTGGTGCTCAGTGCAAAAACCTTTGAGAGGGCATAGATAGATAGATTGTCCACAGCACACAAATAAAAATATTATTGCATATTATTATTACAAGACAATGTGTAAATTATACTACAAACAGAAAAAAATAAAATTGTGGAAGATTTAGTCAGCGAATAGCAGGACCATGCAGAAACAAGGTAGTATGGCTCGCAGTAGGTCAGTCAGCGTATAGCTTGCCTTTGAGTATGTAGTAGGATGGTCAGCATAAAGCTTGATGGTCAACATACACCACTCACAAAAAGTTAGGGGTATTTGACTTTTGTTTGAAATTTCAGGTTGAACTTTAAAATTTTTTTGATCATTTTTTTTTAATCAACTTAATGAGACCGTCTCTTAACATTAGAATGTGCATGTATATCTCTTCAATATTACAGTCCTTTTTGCACAACTTGCTGTTCTCTAACACAGACTTTAATGGCAAAATTCACAACAGATGTTTGATCCCTGAATCACCCAATAAATTTAGGGGATCAATTTGATTTGGGATTTAAACAGTCCTCCTCATCATGCTGTTCACATTTTGACATCATGAGACCAAGACAACACTTTGTAATTGATCAACAGTACCTTGCCAATGAGAGGCAAAGTGGCCACTGAGCTTTGAGTGTCAGTGTCATCAGCAGGTTGTAACAGAGATACAGAAAGACTGGAAGAATTACAGAAAGGCAGAGAAATGGTTGTTCTTTGGCTCCATCACACACTGATGACCGCTTCATTGTAAACAATGCCCTGCTGAACCAGATGATTAATGCTACACAACTCCAAGCACATTTAAGGGAGGTGAGAGGCAACCAAGTGTCACACCAGACCATTTATAACCGTTTACATCAGCATGGTCTGTGTGCTAGATGACCTGACCTCACCACCAGGCACAGGCATCATTGTCTTGAATGGACCAGGGAGCATCTACACTGGATGATGGACCAGTTGTCCTCAGTGCTGTTCAGTGATGAAAGTTGATTTACTCTGAGCCGAAATGATGGCCACCAATGATGGAGAGCTCATGGAGAGTGCAATGCATCAGTCAGGTCAGGTATTGGTCAGGTACCCTTGTCGGTTATCTAGCACACAGACCACGCTGATGTATAAGGTTATGACTGGTGTTTTGTGACACTTGGTTGCCTATTACCGCTCTTAAACGTGCTTGGAGTTGTGTGGCATTCATTATCTACTTCCGCAGGGCATTGTTTACATTAAAGTGGTCATCAGTGTGTGATGTACCTGAAGGGCACCCACTTCTTTGCCTTTCTATTTCTCTTCCAGTCTTTCTGTATCTCTGTTCCAACCTGCTAATGACACTCTGACACTCTAAGCTCAGTGGCCACTTCTGTCTGAGAGCATCCTGCTTAAAGCCTCGCAATGCGAGGTACTGTTGATCAATTGTACGGTGTTGTCTTGGTCTCATGTTGTCAAAATGTGAACAGCATGATGAGGAGGACTGTTTAAATCCCAATTCAAATTGATCCTCTTAATTTATTCACCTGCTGTGAATTTTGCCATTAAGCTCCTTTTTAGAGATCAGCAAGTTGTGCAAAAAGTACTGAAACATTTAAGAGTTTGAGATGTGCAATCTAAAGTTAAGAGAGGTCTCATTTAGTTCATTTAATATTTTTTTTCAAGAAATGTTATGTTCAACCTGAAATTTCAACTAAAAGCCAAACATTCCTAACTTTTTGTCAGTAGTGTATAATTTGACTTAAATTGTTGTCATCTTGCTTTGTAATTTGATGAGGAAATCCAGAGCATTCTGAGAAGTATAGTTAATGTGGTAGACGTAATGCTCATATGAAAAAGGGTTAAGAATTTTTGATCCTAGGGGATTAGGTGTAACCCCATGGGTGGCCAGCTCCTTTCAGCTTTTCAAGCTGATAATGCTAGAAAGACAGCAATAGTAGAACACAACTTTTCAGTCGGCATGCTGGGCAGAGCTTTAGGTGCATCTGTACATACCAACAGGTCTATAATAAGGTCTAAATGTTGATTGAAACGTGGAAAAATTCATTTGGTTAGATGTCAGACTGTTAGCCTTAAATCACACACAGCATTTTGGTGGTGTTTATTTTCTCAAACTGGCAGATTTAACTTTTATGTCTTTTTGAGTCACTAGTTGTTTGTATTTGAAAACTACATATTCTATATATATTTTTCTGTCTTTTTTTCTTCTCTATAGGAATCAAAAAACGGCAAGAAAAAAAACGCTTGTTTTATAAACAAAAACTGTATTTTTAAGCAGCCAATACCAGGATATATATCGTGGCTGCTGTGGTCACGTGTCATTGCTGATGTCATCGCTTGGAACTGTTCCCTTTCGAATGGTGTCGTTGGGAAATTGTCAATCAGTGGCTTCAGTGGTCTTCAGCTGAGCATATAAACTGTAAGTCAAAATAAGAACCCAAGGAAATGGCGACGGCCAACAGTCCCATGTAACGGGACATGTTGCGGTCCGGGTCCCAGTCCGCGGTTGTGCCCATCCCCTGCTTGGGCTGCTACTCACCTCCTTCTTGCTCTCAGCTATTGTCCTTCCATCGGCTCCTCCGTTCCTACTGCTTGCCCAACCACCTTGGACCAGGGACCTTGTGACTGCTTCAGCCAATTAGTAGCTCCAATGGGCTTCAGATCACCATAGAAGCTGGAAGTCAACAGAAGTGCCTGGAGAGATGGCATATTGGAGGTAGTTGGCGGATGGCAGCTTTGGAGGTACTAACATACTTTGGAGTATGTTTCTTTACTTTCCCAGGGCACCAGTATTCTAAATAGATTTGATAAAAGTAACCAGGACAACTCCTTCAAATATTTTGAAGTGCTAAAAAGATAGCCCTATTCTGGAATGATGCAATATTTTTAGTTAAGAAATAACTATTTTTAGCCGTAGACTGATACACTTGATGGTTGCAAAAAATACTTTTTGCTGTTTACAGTGGTGGTTACAGTACAAATATGATGACATAAACAAATTCTAAGGAGTCCTTTATAGGAAACAGTGTCTGTAAGATTCTCCAACAGATCTACCATTAAGATCGCATCCAAAGTGATTGTTGGCCTGTGGTCGCTCTCTAGTGCTGCTACGGGTCTCTGGGAGGCTAAACACTGTTATACCCTCCCCTACTTAGGCATTTCATGTGGGGTTACATCAGTCACTCTGTATGGATCTCCCCTTTGCCTCCATGGGTCCTCAGAATTATGAAGCCACTTTCATGGATTGAAATCACCAAAAATTGTAGGACCAGTATAACAGATCCATGCACCGATTGGCAGTCACGCTGGCCAGCAGTCCCATGCAACGAGACACATTGTGGTCTGGATCCCAGTGCGTGGTCGTGCCTGTCCCCCTCCTCTCCTCGGGCTGCTACTCACCTGTCATCAAAACCATTCTCAGTTGACTCCTACATTTGCTATCTGTGAAAGCCGATGTATTGCAAGCCTGGCCGCCGACACCGGGAGGCAACAACCCACCCATGCTGCTCGGCCAATAACCTTGGGCATGGGCCTATTCAGGACACCTTTCTCAGCGTTCTGTGCCCAATTATTTTTCGTCCATTTCTACTACTGATTAACGCTCTTTACGTTCGTTCTTATATGTATTCCTGTTACGACCTCTACCTGCTGCGTTCTTGACCTGTCAATGTCTGAAACCCCTGTTCTTGCTATATACACTGCCACAAGATTTTGACCATTTGCCTGTTTCCTACGACGCACATCTGCCTCTCTAGCTAACCCAAGTCTCCATGCCGTCTGTCGCCTTGAGGGCCTACGTCAAGTGTAGTCGAACTGTGATTTCAAGTGAAAGCAAAATCCCAAATGAACATGTGAAGTGGGCTCTCCGAGTTGAAAATCAAGGGGCTTCTTTGACTCTGTATAGGTTATGCTAACTCCCAACGGTGACTCAGTTGATTCCCCTCCTGTCCCTGGTGAGTCTGACCATGACAACCAGATACCATAGAGATAAAAAAAAAAAACACTATTTTTATTAGACATTATCAAAAGTAAATAAAATAGAGTAAAACACCCATGGTTAAAAGAATACCAGCTGAAACACTCCCCATGAGATATAAATTATATGTCACACAGAATATAAAATTGTAGGCTAATACAACACTAATGTAATAAACTATAATTAAACCTAGAGTTTTAAACTTGAAACTATACATGCAAAAAGATGCTATAATTAATTTGTCAATTAACGGAAAAGTAAATACGGGAACACCAGAGATCAAGTGAGTAGGAGGGAGCTATTATAACATCAGCAGTGTGTATTTGTGTGTTTTAACCATATGTGTATATGGTCGTTGCATGCTCCACTGAGCCCAAATGCCGTCGGCATTATTTCCAGATGTGTTTGTGTCCTTTAGATGCAGACACAGGCTCTGAAACAGAGGGGCGGACTCGTTCAAGCAGGACGGCATATTTGTAACAGTAAAATACGGTTCAGCTTGAAAAGCAGAGCAGGAAAAATCCTGACAGGTAATGTATGCTTAATGTATTGCAATTTTGCTGTGATTTCCAGAACACCATGACAAAATGGGTCTGTTTCAAAAATTGCGGCAAAATGGTGTCTTTTTTTACAACGACTTTTGAGAAATCTTGCATAACAGAGGTGCTACCATGACGTCGTATTGAGTTAGTCTGAGGCTGAGTCTACACATTACAACAAAGGTAAGACCAAAATGTGGACTAAACCCGATATTAAGTGTGTTTTCCAAAATGACTTGAGCTTCAAGCTATTAATTTTCTTGTTTTTCTGGCATCAATTTTACTTTGCCTGTTTTACATCCATAGTCAATGTGCCATGTATTTCGAGATGCAAAATCCTACTTGAAGCTAGACAGTCACTATTGAATTAAATGCAATGACTTGCAGGTCTGTGTGATTTCAACCACATCCGATTGTTGTTTATCTCGATGCGGCCATTATGAATAAACCCAGCCTGAATATTTAGCAAAGCTGAAAAAAATATTAAAACTTAAAAAAAACTTTTGTCAATTTACAAATAAAAAAATGTAATCTGAAAGTTAAAAAATTAGTCATTCCCATGTCCGCAAAGTCATAATGTTATTACAAATACTACATAAATTTATCATTCTACCAGTGCAATTACACTAGATGAAAAGAAAAACATCAAATTACAAATATTGCTTTTCCTCCAATATAAATTGGAATAAGTAGTGTTCCATTTGTTGCCTCCACTCCCAACTTAGTTTCAATAAATACTATACTTCAGCATGCAAAAAACATTCATTTATTCAACTCCATTGATTTCAAAACCAAGACGTTAATGCTCGCAGAAAATAGCACTGCAGCACAAATTTAAAAGATATATGACTGGGCAAGATAAGATGGAAATGTGGACAACTACAAGCAGAGAAGACGTCAGCTGTGAGTCACTGACGTTTCATCTGTTACTGCATACAATGATCAAGTCTGCAGAAGTGCTGTGTAGAAATGGTTTCTATACCCTATTTTGGTCACATGGGTGGTTGATTAATATTCGGCCTTTGTAAAAGTATTTTTTATATTTCCCTAACATTAGCGGTATTTTTTTTTCAGTGAACCCCATATCATGTGGTATTCATGTGACTGTATTATTTTTTTTTTTTGGCTTGGTATTATAGTATTATATATAGATATTTTTTAGTGCATTTTGTTACTGATCTTTAGTTATGTTATATCACACTGGTCCAGTAGTTTTTTTAGTCTTGGTACTAATTGGTGTGTTTCATAATTGCTTTTTTATATGGGTTGTGATAATAATCATTCTTAATTTATTTATATGCTTCATGGACATTTGGTTTCATAATAGGTGTGGTTAGGATGGTAACTTGATGGAAGCAAATGGGCCTACAAATATACTCTTCTGCGAAACCCACCACATTGATTCGTGATAATCATAAACACTTCATTTACTTCTCGACACATTCCCTATTCTTACGGCACGTTCTAATACCCTATTAAGTCTTGACCTATGTAGACAACTTGATTCAATTTATGAAGCTTTCTCATTCAGCTAACCTGCATTGTTTCCATGTATACGGTCAGTGTTTGAGGCTTCCTCTTGGTCACTGCCACTAAAGATTGATCATAGCTTCCACACATGTGAAGGGAGTACTACGGAGTTAATATACCTCTGCTTTCACCAGAGCCCACCGAAAGGTGCGCCGTTGGTATTAGATGAGGGGCACACTATCCCAGCGTCCATACACTGACGTAGCCGATAGTCCGGTGACAGCCGAAAGTGAAAATTATCCAACCTCGTTCTTCACATACCCTAAATAACGCTCTCATTGTCTTATCCATAGGTTGATCCCCCACAGCGAAAGGTCACTGGTTACGAACAATCAAAGCAGTAGCAGCCCATGCTAACAGAATTTCAAATAAATATATTCAGGGCGAAACATCAATAATCCATGCTATTGAATCAGCAGTTTTCGCCCAGAAAATTTGCCATAATCTGCATCACGTCGCAAGGCCATGACCAGCTTTAAGAATTATGAATCTGTAGGCCTCTTGTCAATTAGTTTCAACTGAATAAACCTTTCCATAATGGCACTTAACTTCTTCAGACGTCAGATCATCCACAATTCTGCTCAATTATGAGCGTGCGTCAAAATCTGAAGTAGTTGGTGTTTAGTATTGACGTCTTTTTTGTGAGTCTACCACCAGACTGTAATCCTCATGGCTGACCCTCACATATACTGTATCAGTCTCGGATCTGCGGTGCGCACGTGAAAAAGGTTATGATGCCTATTGACATTCTAATATACATCTTATGAACGCAATTAGATTGACGTTTGCAACACACAAAAGTCTCGAAAAAGTGGCGCCAACACGTTGAAAATGGCCTTGATTGAAGCCCGATTGAGACAGATTGTCAATAGACTGGGCTCTGATGGGTCGTAAAATGGGTCTTAAACCAAAATTAAGGGCAATAGTGGATTCAATGGATCAACGAAATTGTCCAGGATACTATCCAGTTAAGGGGAGATGAAGCCTCGGATATTTGTTTGGTTTAACAGCAATCAGGAATTTGGGATACTTGAGGATTCAATGCGTGGTCTGTATAATGTCTTTGTCACCTGACCATAGCGCTACACTGCAATGTATTGTATGCTTATGTATATACTATTAAACTATTATTCTTGCCGGGCGGTGTGCAGAATTCTGTTAATGGTTTCTTAATGTGCTAAATATACTAATATAATTATTCACATTATAATATACATTAACTTCACATATCTTTTTGTTTATGTAATACTACTGACCCAGGGAAGTTCCCAGTGGCCATATAATATGTTCTCTCTGGGCACCCCGTGGTGAAGAAATTTTCGCGCCATCCCCCCCCACCCTACCCAAGTAACCTTACGGCCGACTACAATCGCTGTATCTCCATAATCATTAGACCCACTAAATATTAATAATGACTTCTTACCCCTTTCCTGCTACGTATATACAAACCTACTAAATAATAGTATATTCTGTTACCATATATATATCACCCCGCTAACACAACATGCATTCCCACACCAAGAACTAATCATGCAAAAATGAGCAACACAACACACTGGACCGTATATCTACCACCACCCACTCCCATCGACACACTTATAACCAGCACATAGATGATTAATTATACAAACTTAACATTAATCGAGTTCTACAAAACCATTATACTACAAATAATATTAACCACCCATACAGTGACCATACAATTGATGGGATACACAGTCGTACCTAGGCCTCTGCAGGATGATAATTAATTACTCAAGTTAAAAGTACATATCTTGTGAACTCACAAGAAGTCGTCCTTGAAGTAGTTGTTCCTCTTTTCTCTTCTTCTTTCATCATGTACCAGACGCAATGACGACTACTTCCCGGACCCTTAAATGTACTATCTTTTACAATTCCAAACATCTTAAGAACTTACTCAATTTACTCAGCACTAATCTACTACCAATTACCACTCTCTATAAACAACTCCCCATCTATCAGCCCAACCTCATATGGTAGCCAGGTAATCTGCCCCCTGTAGCCAGACTGTAGCCCCCCTGTTCGTACAGACTCGTAGGCCCCCTTTAACAAACAGGTAGATGCCTCTGTAGATGCATAGTAGCCACCTGTAGCCAGTTGATGCCCTCTGTTGCACACGCTGCACTGCACCTCCTTGTAGGACAGTGCATGCACCCTTGCAGCCCAGCGTGAGGCCATAATTGTAGCCCAGTGGTTGCCCCCCTCGTTGCCAGTTGATGCCCCCCTTGTAGCCAACGTGAATGCCCCCATGTAGAACTCGTGTTGCCACCTGTAGCTTGTGATGCCACCCTTTGTAGCCAGTGATGCTCACCCTGTAGCCAGTGATGCTTACACCTCGTAGACTGTGATTACCACCACCCTTGTAGCCGTTTTGCCACACCTGAAGCCGTGATGCTCCCACTGTAGACCAGTGATGCCCAACTCAGTAGCCAGTGATGACACCTGTAGCCAAGTGATGCCCCCCACGTAGCAGTGAGGCCCCCCCCTGTAGCCTCAGTGATGCCCCCATTGTAGCCACGTCTGATGCCCCTGTAGCCCCAGTGATGCTCACCCCCTGGTAGCCTCAGTGTTCGCCCCCCTGTAGCAGTGATGTCCCCCCCCTTGGAGCCAGATGATGCCCCTCTGATAGCCAGTGATGCCCCCCACCTGTAGCACAGTGATGCTACTCCTGTAGCCAGTGTTTGCCCCCAAGTCGTAGCCAGTGATGTCCCACCTTGGAGGAAACAGTCGAAGCCCAATGTAGCCAGTGAGGCGCCCCCTATAGCCAGTGATGCCCCCCTGTAGCACACAGTGTTGCCCCCCTTGTAGACAGTGAGGCGCCCCACATGTAGCCAGTGATGCCCCCCTTGTAGCTGTGATGATCCCCTGTAAGCACAGTATTTGGGTCACCCCACCTTGTAGCCAGTGATGCCCCCCCTTGTAGCCAGTGATGCACACCCTGTAGCCATGTGATTGCCACCCTCCCTGTAGCCAGTGATGACCCACCTTGTCAGCCGCTGATGCCCCCCCTTGTAGCACCAGTCTGATGACACACCTTTCCACCCCTGTAGCCATGTGACTGCCCCCCCACTGTAAGTAATTATAAAATAACAAAAACATTACTCACCCAGACCTCGGGTCTCCCGCGCGTCCAGATCAGGGAGCTGTCGACGCGGTGTAAGCAGAGTGACTTCATCACACTGCTTAACGCTGCACGCAGACTCCCTGGACTCTCGGCACGGCAGAGCTGACTCTGCACGCACGACCCACCCCGGGGACCGCCAGCGTAACAGGGGGCGTGACGTGAATGACTAACTCACAATACTCCCGTAAGAGAACCCCCTACGCGACGTGATCACAGGCGGGTCGTCAACGGTCGGGTCCGACCGCCATGCATCGGCCTTAGGAACACGGTACCTGGCATTTCCTGCAACTGCATTTAACTTCGTCCAAGTGCTCAAAAAAGTTCTTAAAGGGTTTTCTCACTACAATATCTTTGATTAGCAATGTGGACCTCTTCTATGTTGGGATAGGTTATACATTCATGACCTTTTACTTAAATAACAATACTTCTTGATAGTGATATGGTTATGGGATATAAGAAAGTATTTTATATATCTTGAACACTTTAGTGTACTCTAGGTTAACGCTCACATACCCCTTCCAATCCCTTTTTTGTCCTGGAGTGACAGGGAGTCACCAGGGCTGTTGTAGCAGAGACATTATCTCCACTATACAAGTTTAGATTAATTACACTTTGATAAGCTCTCTAGTTTTAACCATTTTTTGGATGGGACGCGCTGTAGCTCTTATTTACTCCTCAAGAATAAATGTCCACGGCATTTATGGCCACCTGTACATGCAGCTAATTTTAGAGGAGTTAATACTATGTTTAATCACCTGCTTCAAACACACACCCACAAACTTTGACCAGGCTCGGTGAGGCATCGAAGCTTACTGTGACTCTCGTAGAAAACAGACTTGGGTGACCAAATAATCCATTTACATCCTGGAAGTGTTAAAACAGGCACTTTTTTAACTACATATTGACCCATTATTGCGCAGCGTCAATAACCTCATTTGAATTAAATTGCTTCCTTCAGTGGACCAAAAAGATGATAATCCAATGCCAAATTTGGGCTTTATTGAGTATAAGGTAAGAGATTCCACCAGAGCTCTTGAAATATTTCTGTTGTCAAAAGGGGCATTGTCAGGGTGAGCATTGTCTTTATTGGTTGAAGTTCTCAGCAAACTACCATGTGGTTTATTTTTAACTCTGTTTCGACTTTTTATGAATGACTTGCACCAATTATACTTTCAAGGACTATACAGTGTATCGTTCAGCATGGCGTTATTGTCACGGTACACATACCTTCAGGAGTGTTATTGAGCTTCGATACGCCCGCAAGTTTGGGCCGACTTTTACAGGTAACTTCAATAGGTTTACACTTGAAGAACTTAGGTTACTTGTTCTTTCCCCCAAGCGGATTATAACGCGCCCCCCGGGGTAATAGTAACCTGACTTCGTCAATTCTTCCTGTTGATTTACTCGTTCGGGTATTTATAACTGTTCGTTGTGAGGCCTTCCAGAGGTGATGTGCTGTCCAGTGAGTCCCTGTGAAACTGCGGGCATATAGCAGAGCGTACAGTATGTGCCGCAATACGCCCGCACCATAACTGTCCTGATACATACCTAAGGCCTCGTCCTCACTCGGCTTATTTGGGCACCGGATTGGATGCCCGTACTCCCCGCGCAAGGATTGGCGGGCTTCAGTACGGGCCCAAATACGACACCTGTCATTACGGTAATCCACCTGGACTCTCATAGAGACCAGTGGCAATCCGTCGATCCTCCACCGCTCGGCAAATCCGCCGCCGGGGAGAGAGAAAGTGGAACATGAACATTACTTTACGGCGCGCACGACGAACCCGCCGCTATCAAACATTGACATTGTCATATGGGGCCCGGGAGCGGGCGGCACCCGACCGTCGCTCCGGACCCCGCCCCAGTCCCGCCCCTTATTCACGCCGGATTTCGTGAGCATCAATACGGCTCACAACATTACGCTCCCGGGCAATAAGCCCGCTGTGATTCACGGCTTCTTAGAGAAACATACATCTCCAAACTGATTAAGTCTTGAAAAAATCTGTGATGGAATTACATCTTCATTTGTCAAAAACTTAGTAATTTGCTACATAACACTGTTGTGATATGTTGATTACAACTGACAGGAAGCTTGGCATACAGCAGCTAGCACTACCATGACAAGTTCAGACATGCATTTCTTTGTCCGAAGAGTCATGTGTACATTGTACTCTTCATAAGAACAGAGCATAAAAACTACCTGTTACCTGTTATATTGCTTCTCTGTTATTCAGCTTTAGACAAGACAAGTCTAAAAATGCTTTTCAATTCCGAAACACCTGTAGATCATGCTTGTTTTGCATAATTCCTCGATGACATGTTCAGACACTTCTTTCTAAATTTATTTATTAGTTTGCGCTTATGTTGTTCTGTGATTTTCTTTGTGCATGGTTTTGGTCTTCAAATACCTACATCCCATTCTCTACCTAGGCACTGCTGCGCAGCATATCCTTGGCAGCATGGCCCTTCAGATCTAACATCGCGAGATACCACCAGCAGTCCTTAGTTGGCTACCTAAAGTCGTTGCTCTGCAGCCAAGACAATGCCACCTGCCTCTTCCCTTAGTACACTGGCATGTTTCTTGGTAGTGGAATTCATACCTACTATACTCCTTTTGAAGCAAAGAGCTTGCTTGATTGGGTTCCTATATTGTTGAATAACATACAACACCTTCCACGTAGTTTTAAGCCACCCCCACTTCCTATCTACCAACCGTACTCTATCAAGCCGTTTTGGTACCAGTCGCTCAGAAAGAATCACACTTCATCAGCATTGGAGTATTTGTAAATGCAACACATCTCATGACCAAACCTTGGGATTAGAAATTGAGTATACCTTGCTACTATGAACGGCGCTTTGGCACTGCCGGCTCGACACAAATTGAATCACCTGCACCTTCCGTCGGATAGCGACAACATAATGGGAAGTTTTTACCCTTATTGACCCCCGCCCCCCGGACTTATGATTGTAGGGTCTCGGTAACAGGTCCATTCTTGTGCACGCAAATGTATTTTGACGTCGCTAGACATTGGGGTTTGCGGAGCTTATATAACCCTCTTGAATTGCTTTACTGCGCCTTCATCCTTCTGATTGGTCGTGGCGCTGGGGACCCCCGGACAGGGCATTATTTATAAAGGGCACACTTCCCTGGCTCTCGTCATGGTGGATCGGGACTACTAGGTGACTAGTACTGTGAACAGGGAAATAAGCATGCACTAGTCTGCAATGCGGGGATGGATTGGGGACGGTCGAGTGGCACAGTGCTGATCTGTGTATAGAAGCCAGAAATCAGGGCACACTGTGTGATGCCCTAATCGTGCATGTGTCAAACTGACACAGCTTGATAATAGTGTAGAGCGATTCGTTGGCCATCGACATCGGGTCGATGGGCTTCCATTGTCCGACCATCATCGACAAGATAGTACGATAGTAGATTATGAGCGATGATTAAAGTCTATGGGAGGAGCAACAAACACCTTCCTTCTTACACCCAAACGGGCATGGAGAAGCGGGAATTAAACATCCAAACAGTCAAATGGATACCGTGCTACATTTAGGGCAACTCACTTAGGTTATAAAGCCACAGAAAAAAAATCACACACCATTCACTAATCCCTGTCTGGTACCAAAGCAGGACTTAAACTGCATCACCCACATAATTAAAAAGTGTCAGAAGGCAGTTATTATTTGAACCATCATTTACTTGGAACTGGACATTGAATTCCCTGTCCTGGAACGCAGCATGAGCCCCAAATGCATTGACCCCAGATTATAAAGATGCCAGAAAAAGGAGTCTTTCAACCTACCATTTTAGTTTAACTGGACATTGACTATACCTGTCCTGGGTCACGCATGAGCCCAACTGCATGACCCCCAGATTCAAAAGGTGCCGGAAAATGGAGTCTTTCAACCACCATTTTAGTTGAACTGGACATTGACTATATCTGTCCTGTACCGCAGAATGACCATTTAACTGTCTGACCCCAGATTAAAAAAAAGTGCGGAAAAGGAGTCTTTCAACCACCATTTTAGTTCACCTGGACATTGACTATACACTGTCTTGGACCGAATTATGACCTTTAAACCTGTCCGCACCCCAATTAAAAAGTGCATGAAAAGGAGTCTTTGAACCACCATTTTAGTTGAACTGGACATTAAATATATCTGTCCTGTAACACAGAAATGACCATTAATCCTGTCTGACCACAGATTAAAAGTGATGGAACATAGGATCTTTCACTACCATTTTAGTTTCACTGGACATATACTGTCCTGTCCTGGGTGCGCTTGCCCCTCCATATGAGTGCGGACCAATTGAGCTTCACTTGGAAATAATGGTGGTTAACGCTCATGTTCCACAGGTGCCCTTTTTCTTGGCATTCTTTTTCTCATTTTACTCAACGTGTGGAGGAAATTGTCTCTGTATTGTTCTATGTCCGTGCTCCAAACTCAATGTACTCTGAATAACCTACATTCTGGTCAAGTTTTCCCGTACATCCTGTACAATTCAGAGAATTTTTTACCCAGCTATTTTGTACATGCAAGTTTTTTAGTAGTTTTAATTCTAGAAAACAATTTTTAAAATAGGACTGGAATCCACTATGTCTTTGTTTCTCTTTTTTAATTGTATTAAATGGGTTGTCTCAATACAGGGATTGATATGCTATGTTAAAAGATCTTGCAAAAACAAGTCAATTTGCAATATGTGTCCATTTAACAGAGTCCTACCTATCCTGTTTCTGACATCAGCACCATCCACCTTGAGCCACTCTTGACAATTGTGAAGACACAAACTGTCTGTTAAGAACCACAACTTTTTACAATAGGACCTGTAGTTTGCTGCATTTCACAGCAAAAATGAACCCCAAAATTCAATAACATGACAATTGTGCTGGATGCAAGTTGCATTAACCAACTGAAGGACTGTATTGGCGACGCTGTTCGTCACTGAGATTCCACAGGCCCTGACCCATAGATGGACAGGAAAGACCGGTCCTGCAACTGACGTCCGGCTGGCTGCGTGTTGTTGCCAGCATTGGAAGGAGCATTTCTCTCGATCCTCTACCTCCATGTCCTACCCCCTCTTTGCTCGCTGACCACCTGAATTTCGCTCCATGTTCAGGAAATATAAAATTGGAAGGTATGGAATGAGTTTTGGAAAGTGTTCATTATTAAAGACGGCAAATCACAGCTATCTCAACCCTCAAATCCAAAACAAAATTGCTGGAATCAAATTTAACTGCAAAGTAGCTCGATCACAAAGCTGGCCTGCGCCAAAGTGAAAAAAACACGTATTCAAATGTATTGGTTATACAAGGTATTTTGGCACCCTTATCAATTTCCCTGTGGTGTCTACAAAATTGCTGTATTCAAATTTTAACTGCAAGTCGATCTATCACAAAGCTGGACATGCGCCAAGTGAAAAAACCACGTCATCTGAAATTGTATTCGGATAACACAAGGTATTTTTGGCACCTTATCAATTCACCTGTGGTGACTACAAAATGCTGTAATCACATTTAAGTGCAAGGTGACTCAATGAAAAATCTGGACTGGGCAAAAGTGCAAATAACACGTATCCTGTAAATGTATTCGAAATATACATGGTATTTTTCGACCTATTAACTGTGCTGACTCAAATTGGCTGGATTTCTAATTTAAACTGACAAAGATACATATCATGAACAAGGTGAATGGGCATATTGAAAATGAACACCTTCTGATATGTATACTGACCTAATTAAAGTGGGAGTTTTGCACCTACAAGGAGACCTACCAGTACTAGAAAGAAGTGTATCCTAATATAAGTTCAGGGCTGCCACAATATCAAGGAAATATTTACAATAGAAAACTGCTAATAATAATGCTATTGCAGTGCAATGTCTACAATAAGTCTTGGTGAACTTATATCCTGTATTCTTTATAGAGCTTGTCTGTGTTCGCCCCGCGGGGCCCCCTCTTTCCCCTCCGTGACTTTACAGCGGTAGATGCTCCTTTAAAACTCTCTACCTAACTACATAAAATCTTCCAATCTCTAAATCTAACTAATCTAGGATCACAGCTAACAGTAGAGCATTCTCTGTGAAAAAATAGATTAATTTTCGCTGAGCTGTTTTGGACACATGCAGAGCGTACGGTTCCTAATGCTATGAGACGGCTGAGAGACACTGATCATGAACAGGAAGGCTGTTCTATGTAATACGAGGTCATGTGATTTTTCAGGGCCAATCGTCTACCATAAACATACCAGTCTGACGTCGACCAACACATCTCTCCATGCTCTATTATGTAAGCTGATTTGCTGGCGCAAAATGACAGGAAGAGGCCGAAAATATGGCGCGATCTTAATAGATGATGCACAGATTTAACCTAGTCTTTCGCATGATCTGAAAAATTTCGATCAACATAAAAACTGTGCCGATTTCAACTTTGTCGATAATAATCGCTCAACACTACTTATAATGTATTAGCACATGTGAATATGCTAATACTTTACTAAGTGTAAAAAAAAAAACTAAAACAGTTATCTCTTCATGGGATTTAAAAACAAAAGTAAAAAAACATTAAATAGTGTAGAAAAAAAACAAAATTAAGTAAATAATAAAATAAATATAAATATTTAATAAAAAGAATTGTGCATAGATTACACACACAGAAAAACTCAACACATATTAGGTATCCACACGACCATAATAACCTGTAGAATTAATCTAACAAGTTAAGTGTTAAATGTGAAAGTTGTAAAAAAATTGTAAAAAAGGAAAGGAAATTTAAAAAAAAATTCTGCAATAAATCTTATAGTGAACTTCAGTATTCCCCCAAAAAGAACAGCTTGTACCAAATTAAACAAGCCTATCATCTTGCCGTCATTGAAAACTAAAAACATTATGACTGTTGAAATGCAGGCAGGCAAAAACTAAAAAAAGTGCTGGTCATTAAGTACTTTTCAGGCATTCGGCTTAAGGGGTTAAAGGGGTTTGCTCACTACAAAGATCATATATGTAATGATGGGGACAGTGTAAATAAGCACTTTTGCCACTGGTTTGTATTAACTAAATCATTTAGCATAGCAGCTATTAGCTAATCTGTGTGTTCTACACTGAAAACTGCAGTCTAGGGGTCAAACCACACCTCCTTTGCTGTGATTGGCTGTATAATATTTAGTTCAGCCCTGGTTGGGACACGCCCCTTGTGCGGGACACACCCTTTGTGCTGTGATTGGCTGCCTGAACTCCCCTCTTACCTGTGTAAAGATAAAACTGAAACAAGGTGCTGGCTGACTGTGTCTGTTTAATAAAGGCTATCTGGGCTCACTGCTAGCTGCTGGCAGACAGTGTTATCATTATCCTCCTCTAACTTTCCTCTGAGCTGCATAATAAAAGCTGCCTGATCTCCTCTCTGCTTCACTCACAGTGATAGCTCTATGTGAAGGAGCTGGGCAATTGCTCTTTATCTGCCAGATATAACACGTCCATATACAGTAACACAGCCTTAAACACTCTACTTCCCCTTCCTGCCTGATAACAGAGGGGGGAGCAGAGTGCATTTCTCACATTTGTTTAATCAGTTCAGGCTATATATCTAGAACTGTTTACACCAATACAGGTTTTCTGGTTACAAGCAGCTTGTGGTGATGGTTCTCCAGGCATGAGAACTGACCACTGCAGGAGGTCTGCAGAGCTGTGACATCCTTTCCCTTCCCACTGTAAAGAGAGAGAAACAGCTCATGTCTGTGAAAGCCTGTACTGAGAAAACCCATTTAACCCTTTAAGCATCAGATCTGAAAAAGTCTTAATGACCAGCTACATTTTTTAGTTTTTGTCTCTCTACGTTTTAACAGTCATAACTTTTTCTATGACACAGTTGAATGAGGACTTGTTTTTAGTGTTGAGCGATTACGTTGACCATCGACATCGGTCGATGGTCGATAGCCGACCATCATCGACAAGTAATTCGATGGTCGAAGGTTGATTATGATCGATGACCATTAAAGTCTATGGGAGAGCAACAACACCTTCATTCATTACACCCAAACAGGCTGAGAAAGCTGGAATTAACATCCACAACAGTCAAATGGATTATGTGCTACATCTTAGGCAACACACTTAAGTTATAAAAGCCACAGAATAAAAAATCACAGCACCATTCACTAATCCGTGGTTTTTGCACCACAGCTGACCTTAAACCTGCTTGACCCAGCCACAAATTAAAAGTGCCAGAGGCAGTTTGATTTGAACCCACTCATTTTACTTGAATGGACCTTTACTATTCCCTGTCCTGGAACGCCAGCATGAGCCCAACCTGCTCATGACCCCAGGATTAAAAAGTGCCGGGAAAAAGGAGTCTTTCAACTCCACCATTTTAGTTGATATGCTCGAACATTGACTATACCGTCCTGGGCCGCAGCATGCGCCCCAAACCTGGCATGACCCCAGATTAAAAAGTGCGGGAAAAGGAGTCTTTCAACCACCATATTAGTTTTCACTGGACATTGACTTACCTGTCAGGGCCACAGCATGAGCCCCAAAACTGCTGACCCCAGATTTTAAAAAGTGCGGAAAAAGGAGTCTTTCAACCACCATTTTAGTTCACTGGACATTGATCTATCCCTGTTCCTGGGCCACAGCATGAGCCCCAACCTGCATGACCCCAGATTAAAATGTGAAGAAAAAGGAGTCTTTCAACCACACCATTTTAGTTTCACTGGACATTGACTCTACCTGTCTGGCCACACCAGCTGCAGGCCCAAACCGGCATGACCCCCAGATTAAAAAAGTGCCGGAAAAAGGAGTCTTTGAACTACCATTTTAGTTTCTCTAGGACATAGGACTATCTGATCCTGGCCACAGCTTGAGCCCCAAACCTGCATTGACCAGATTAAAAAGTGCCGGAAAAAGGAGTCTTTCAACCACCATTTTGTGTTCACTTGGACAATTTACTGTCCCTGTCCTGGGTAGCGCTTGCCACTCCGTATGAGTCGGACCAATTGAGCTTCACTTGGAAATACTGGTGGTTAACGCTTCTGTTCCACCAGGTGCCGTTTTCTTGGCATTATTTTTCTCATTTACTCAACGTGGCTGGAGGAAATTGTCTCTGTAAATTGTTCTCTGTCCGTGCTCCATACTCATGTCCTCTGAATAACTAACATCTGGTCAAGTTTCTCCTGTACTCCCTTGTACTATTCCAGAGGAATTTTTTTTACCAGCTATTTTGTACATGAAGTTTTTAGTAGTTTAATTATAGAAAAACTTTTTTAAATAGGATGGAATCCACCATGTCTTTGTTCTCTTTTTTATTGTATTAAATGGGTTGTCTCAATAACAGGATTGATAGCGAGTTAAAGATCTTGCAAAAGCAATTCATTTTGACAATATGTGTCCATAACTGTGTACCTACCTATTACTATTTCCTGAGACAGCTCCATCACTCTTGAGCCACTCTTGACAATTGTGAAGTAACAAATGTGTGTTAGAAACAACATTTTTTTTTTATAATAGGAACCCTGTAGTATAGCTGAATGTACCAGCAAGTGCCCCAAATTTCAAAAACATGACCTTGAGTCACTTTGGACAATTGTGAAGAACAAATGTCTGTTAGAAAACATCATTTTTTTTTATTGGACCTGTGTTATAGCTGCATGTCACAGCAAAAAGCCCAAAATTCAAAGCATGACCCCTTGAGGCAACTTTGACAATTGTGAAGAACAAATGTCTGGTAGAAACAACATTTTTAATACATAGAGACCTGTAGTATAGCTGCATGTATCAGCAAATTGCCCCAAGAATTTCAATGCATGAACTTGAGCCACTTTGGACAATTGTAAATAACAAACTGTCTGTCTAGAAACAATTTTTTTTTTCTAATCAGGTCTTAGTATTGCTGATTTCAAAGCAGCATGACCCAAAAAAATTATAAAAATGACTTCTAAGCCATGTTAAAAATTGTGAGGAGAAATTCCACTTAGAAGCCACATTTTCTGTTCCAAAGGGACCCATGATTATTGCTGTTTCTCACAGCAACATGACCCCAAAAAATTATAAATATGACCTTCTCAGCCATATTAAAAAATGTGAGGGAGAAATGCCACTTTAAAAGCCACATTTTCTGTTCCAAAAGGTCCATAATTATAGCCTATATTTCACAGCAACTGACCTCAAAACTATTGACAATGCGGAAAACTTCTAAAAGATAAAAGTGAGTAAATGGAATACGGTGTTGTCACTGAACCTTGCTGTCTTTTACTGGTTCCTCACAGCAAAAACCAGCAAAAACTTGTTGGGAAAAGAGAATATAATTGCAGTAATAAATTAATCATTTTAAAAAAAAGTTTTCAAGAGGACCATTTCTGTTGAAGAGGAATGTTATCCCCCCAAATCAGACCCCAAAACTAGACTGGCAATAATCGATGACCTTCGGCAATTGGGGCCACAACAATCATCAGATATCCATGCCTGATTTTCTGATTGAAAGTAATTTGATCCACTTTATCTGTGAAAAAAAAGCGGTTAAGTTTGTCTGTAACTGACTCCTCCAGCGTGATGAAGGTCCGATCAGATCCTGACGCTGGCTGCTGGGCAGGGACAACACCTCTTGGCGTGGCGAGCGAGCTCGGGCCATTCATCCATTTTTGGATACCCAGAACGTCCTATTGGGTCCGGACACACATACTAAAAACATCGGTGTTGAGACGCCAGATTGTCGCTGCAACATGATCTTAAGCTGGTTCTCTGTGTGTCGGATGTGTGCCCTGCATTGCTTGATGTTGGTGAGAGTGGTAAATAAAGATTGCCAGAGGTCACCCATTAGGCTTCTGCCACCTTGACGCTGATGGATGCATTACGGCTACTGGCACTCTTCTGCTGTCCAAGTCGCTGATGTGTGTTCCACCGTGAATTTGGGGAACGTTGAAGCGACGCAACAGATGTCTCCAGTTGATAATCTGCAAGGTCTCCATTTCTGCATTTTACTCTCTATTTGGGCTGGGTGGTAAGGTAAGTGCTGTGTTTTGTTTTCACAGGGGAACAAGGAAGGGTGGCACCCAGTAATGTTGTTTCATTTTGATGCCTTTATACGAGGATCATGTTGGAGGAAATGGGAGCATCCAAGCACTCATGTGAGAGATGAGCTTTGATTTCCCAAGCCTCTGGGTCGATGGGCACTAGCAAACTGATCTTCCTAATCTTCCTCCTCCGCCTCAATTCGCACCAACCTCTTTCCAAGTCAGGGGGCGTCGTAACGTCGGTGTCTAGGATTCCTCCCCTCCTCCTATGCTGCCTCACGGCACAGCTTAACACAGCCCCTACTTGACTGAGATGATGCTCCCTGAGAGCTTGATGCGCCACTTGCACTAGCCTGGGACTCCGAACCACTGTTAATGAAGACGATGAAAATTGTGAAAACTGACGGGACTTGTGGATTTGGACGGAGAGAAAGGCTCCGTGTCCGCATCTGTTTCCGTCTCCTCCTCCGGTCGCTGGCGGGACTTGTTGTTTCAGAGTGTTCCCAACCTATCGTTCCAGAAACTAAGATCACCACAATGATCATGCTGACAAGGGCATTGTCCGCACTGACACCATTTTGTGGTGGCTTCTTCAAAACTGGCAAGGATGGTGCAAAGCTCTTTCAACTGCCTCCACTCTCGGTGGCTCAACACCCCGAAGGTCCGCACGTGCTTGTCAGGCATGTGTCACTTCGTATGCGTAATGGCATTGCGCTGATGCCACAATCGCTGAGCATGTTGGAGGTGAATTACAGCGTGTTGACACGTCAACAATGAGACGGTTGACGGGAGGGCCGAGTGTTACGCTGCAACGCAGCCCAGGCGGGACGAAGCAGGGTGTGAAGGCGGATGTGCGAAATTAGACTTCGAGCCCTTCCTCAGCAGGCAGTCCAGACCCGGGTAGCTCTTTTATGTAATTTCTGGACGACTAGGTTCAGACATGTTGCCAGCAAGGGATGTGCTCCAGCCTACCAGTCTTAAGGGTGGCCATGAAGATTTTGCCATTATCGAATCACACACCTTGCCTGGCACAAGGTCTTGGCACCCAGCCAGCACTCAGTTCTCGTTGCGGAGAGCCGTCCACAGCTCCTGTACTGTCGTGTGGCAAGGTCTCCAAGACAGATTTATTTCAACACGGCCTGGTTTCTTGGCACGTGTGCCAACAGAGGACCTTGGGGGAAAGACCCTGCACCATCCATGCGGTTTTGAAGAGCGTGCGCCGAGCCTGAGAGCCACCGTTCACCCCAGAGACATTCCACCCAAGCTCACCCAGAGAGCTGTCACAGAGATATAGCGGACTTGGCCGTGCATCTAGTCCATGTGTCGGTGGTAGATGGAACTTTTTCGTGCCACAGATGCAGACAACGCGCTTGAATTTTAGATGTAACGTGGCTGGCCAGGGCAGGGACGGCTTTTCTGACAAGAAATGCCTGCTTGGAATCTGTATTGGGGGCAGGCAAGGGCCATGACGTGGCGGAACCTCATCTGTGTCCACCAGAGGAAGGCAACCATTTCCAAGGACAAAAGCTGGCAATGCCGACATTCAGGCTTTTGGCTTTGGGATTGGTTTGGGTTTAAAGTGTTTCTTCTGCCTCCACAACCTGGAAGACAGTCGGCTGGCTGCTAGGACTAGGCCGCTGTACCGGCTTGTAGGTCATCAAATCTGCGGGAGGAGAAGGGGTAGGAAAGGGTCTCTGGTGGTGATGGTGGTACTCGGGCGACGGTGGAGGCTGATGCGGAGGCTGATCCACTGTTCTGGACTCTGAGAGACAGGGCAGATTGGATAACGCTTGGGGTGGCGGAGGAGGAGGCGGAGGACAGAGGTGTCGACAGTGTTTCGGAGGCCCGGGCGTCGGTGTGGCCTTTCTTTGGCCAAGTGTACTGCCTCCATTTCCAACTCTTGCATTCGCTGAATGTGACTAGACATGTTGGTGGTGTTATACAACTAAGTTCTTGCAAATCTACTTATGCGTTTTCGGCTAAGGCGCATATGACCATTCGCTGGGTGATTTCAGAGGCTGGTCAAAGAAGGCCCTGGCTTGAGAGGTCACTGGACTTATTGCCGGCAATAAGGCGAGAGGCAGGGTTTGCCGACTGGACACGGGCTGGCGGAAATCACTATCAGCGGACTTCTGCGGACCGCCCTATCCCTTTTTGTGGCGGAACCCGTACTGGACACTACCCCATCATTTCCTCCTCGTCAGTGATGAAGCACGCTCGCAGCAATTTGCTGAAAAGGACCACGTTGGATACGCAAATGTCGTCATCATCATCATCAACACAGGTGACTTCGTCGTCCTGAATTCTGCATCCAGTGTTGGGCTGCGGGCTTACATGAAGTGGGGACTGCAAGGCGTTGCCGACCGCCCGGGATTTATGCTGATTGACCGGCTTCCTTCGTCTCTCTGATGGCATCGTAAATGGGCGTAGAGCAGAGAAAATCATCCTCTTTGGCCTCTTTGATCTTTTAACATGCCTTCTGACCCCAACCACCTTTGTCATCAAAGAGGTCTTCAGGAAATGGATTATCCACAGTGGTGGGTACACGGTTGTCATTTGGGCTGCTTTCATGTGGTACGGATGTGGTGTGCTGATGGGACGTCATTTTGGCGTGGACTGGGCGGCACGAGGAGGTAAGTGTGGGATGCTGGTTGCATTACCACTGAAGAAAAGTTGGACGTCGCTTTTAGTTACTGAGATTCACAGGGCATGACCCAGCGATGACGCCTGACGTCCTGCTAAACTGACGATCGCTGGCTTGCGTGTTGTGCCAGCACTGGAAGGAGCACCTTCTCTCGTACCTCTACCTCCATGTACTACCCCCCTCATTTGCTCCTTACCACCTGAAATTTCGCTCCTGTTCAGAAATATAAAAATTATGAGAAGGTAGGAAGAGTTTTGGAAAGTCTCTTATTAAAAAGACGGCAAATCACAGCTATTCTCAAATCCTCAAAATCCATAACAATAATTGCTGGATTCAAAATTTAACTGCAAGTAGATATATCAACAAAGCTTGATTGGACAAAGTGAAAAAAACACACCTGTTGAAATGTATTACGGCATATATAAAAGGTATTTTTGGGCACTTTCAATTCACCTGTGGTGACTACAAAATTGCTGAATTTAATTTACTGCCCAAAGTTGATCTATCAACAAGCTGGCCTGCGCAAGGTGAAAAAACAAGTATGACTGAAATGTATTCGGCTAATAAAAGTTATTTTTGGCACTATCAATTCAACCTGTGGTGACTACAAAATTGCTGTATTCAAATTTATATGAAAATTAGATCTATCAAAAAGGCTGGCCTGCGCCAAAAGTGAAAACACGTATCTGAAATGTATTGGATAATAAACAGGTATTTTTGGCACCTATCTATTACATGTGGTAGACTACAAAATTGCTGTATACAAAATTCTAATTGCAAAGTAGATATATCAATAAAGCGGCCTGCGCCAAGTGAAAAAAACACGTATCTGAAATGATCGGATAATTAAAAGGTATTTTTGGCACCTATCAATTTCACTGTGGGACTACAAAATTGCTGTATTCAATTTAAGTGCAAGGTGCTCCAATGAAACGCTGTAGTGCGCCAAAGTGAAAAAAAACACGTATCTGTAATGTATTCGGATAATAAAAGGTATTTTTGGCACTCTCTCAATTCACCTGTGGTAACTAACATTTGCTGGATTCAAATTTAACTGGCAGGTGGCTCTATCAACAAATATGGGACAGGGCAAAAGTGACAAAAAAACACGTATCTGTAATGTATTCGGATAATAAAAGGTATTTTTTTGCCACCATATTAATTCACATGTAGTGTACTATAAAAATTGCTGATATTTCACATTTAAGTGCAAGGTGACTCAATGACAAAGCTGTAGTGCGCCAAAGTGAAAAAAACACGTATCTGTAATGTATTCGGATAAATAAAAGTTGTTTTGGCACCTATCAATTCACCTGTGGTAATTACACAATTGCGGATTCAAATTTAACTGCAAGGTGGCTCAAATCAACAAATCTGGACTGGGCAAAAGTACAAAAAACACGTATCTGTAATGTATTCGGTTTAATAAAAGGTATTTTTTGGCACCTCTCAATTCACCTGTGTTGACTACAAAATTGCTGTATTCACATTTAAGTGCAAGGTGCCTCAATGAAAAAGCTGTAGTGCGCCAAAGTGAAAAAACACGTATCTGTAATGTATTCGGATAATAAAAGGTATTTTTTGGCACCTATCAATTCACCTGGGGTAACTACACAATTGCTGGATTCAAATTTAACTGCAAGGTGGCTCTTTCAACAAATTGGGGACTGGGCAAAAGTGCAAAAAACACGTATCTGTAATGTATTCGGATAATAAAGGTATTTTTTGGCACCTATCAATTCACCTGAAAGTGACTAAAAAATTGCTGTATTCACATTTAAGTGCAAGATGCCTCAATGAACAAAGTTGTAGTGCGCCAAAGTGAAAAAACACGTATCTGTAATGTATTCGGATAATAAAAGGTATTTTTTGGCACCTTCAATTCACCTGTGGTGACTACAAAATTGCTGTATTCACATTTAAGTGCAAGGTGCCCCCAATGAACAAAGCTGTAGTGCGCCAAAGTGAAAAACACGTATCTGTAATGTATTCGGATAATAAAAGGTATTTTGGCACCTATAACCTGTGCTGACTACAAAAATTGCTGGATTCTAATTTAACTGCAAGGTGGCTATATCAACAAAGCTGGAATAGGAAAAAATTGAAAAAAACCCCTATCTGAAATGTATACTGATAATAAAAGTGGAGTTTTGCACCTAAACAAAGAGACCTGCAGTTACTAGAATAGATGAGTATCCTAATATAAAGTTCAGGCTGCCCAATATCCAGGAAATATTTGAATAGAAAACTGTTAATAATAAAGCTATTGCAGTGCAATGTCTACACAAGTCTTTGGGGAACTTTTTCCAGTATTCTTTATAGAGCTTGTCTGTGGTTGCCCATGGGGCCCCCCCCCCTCTCCCCTCCGTGACTTTACAGCGGTAGATGCTCCTTTAAAATTCTCTACCCAACTACATAAAATCTTCCAATCTCTGATCTAACTAAGGTGTAAGGATCACAGCTAACAGTAGAGCTTTCTCTGTGAAGAAATAGAATAATTTCGCTGAGCTGTTTTTGGACACAGGCCCGACGCCGTCCTCCTGCTATTTAGACGCTGAGAGACACTGATCATGAACAGGAAGGGCTGTTCTATGTAAAACGAGGTCATGTGATTTTTCCAGCCAATCGCAACCATACACATCCCAGTCATGACGTCGCACACACATCTCACCATGCTCTATTCTGTAAGCTGATTTGCTGGCCGCCAAAATGACAGGAAGCGCCGTAAATGGCGCGATATTAATAGATGATGCACAAATTTTAACCTAAATTATCGCATGATCTAAAAATTTCGATCAACATAAAAACTGTGCCGATTTCAACTTTGTCGATAATAATCGCTCAACACTACTAGATTTATGTGGGGAAAGTATGTTTTGGGGGAGTAGGTTGAATTTACATATTAACTGCTGTGTAATATTTAAAACATTTTCTTTGCAGCGTGAACATAAGTTTCTGCATTTGTTTTTTAAATTATTTTTTACACCATTCACATTTTACACTAAGTAACCTAGATTAATTCTACAGGTTATTACGGTTGTGTAGATATCTAATGTGTTTTTTTGTGTGTACTGTATGCACAATAATTTTTGTATTAAATATTTATAGATTTTTTCACACTATTTTGTTTTTTCCTTATTTTTTTTAATTCCATTAAGGAATTACTGTTGTACAATTTTTGTTTTACATTTAATAAAGCATTAGCATACTCCTGTATGCTAATACATTACAATCTGTGTCAGTATGACACAAGCTGCAGTCATAATCAAAAAACTGTTGCTCCGTACACTCTCAGCATCTATTGATTAACACAAGTCGGGTAAAAAAATTATATACATATATATGTAAATACCCGTACTCATTATATTATAAAAATATCAACTTTATTTATCCAAAAGGAGAAGCCAAATTCATTCCATCATTAACGTAAACGTTTTCGGTCACATACAAGACCTTCCTCAGATATTTGGCTCTAAATCAGGGAAGAAAACAGAATATAAGTCACATAAATCATCAATTCTAGACTCACAAAAATAGTGCAAAACAAACAGAAATACGAAAATAATACAAAAAAAGGGGACAAAAAATATATACAAAATAATTCCTCGTGTGTCCATAATATTACATACAATATACAATACAAAAATATTAAAAACAAAACCACATAAAGTGACAATGCACCTACACCAGAGTGCACCTCTACATAATCCTGGCCACCATAGGAGAATGTATAAATATATAGAAAATACCTTTTCTTGTAAAAGAAATTAAATATGAGCTCCTAAAGAATTGAATGAACATATATTTTAATTTTAAAATTAACATAGTATAATATATAGTATGAAAATCAGGAACCTTGAATAAAAAAGCCTATCAGGTTCATACTTACAGGCGATATAATGTCATAGGATATGCTAAATGTAGCTCTTGGACAGGTGAAGTGGCGCCGCACACTTGCCTGCGCTTGGCGTCCTTAAAAAGACACCGCGCATGCGCACCTCGTAAAACCGGAAGTGCGTCATGCGAGGGCAAGTGGAATACTAAAATCCGCCCTCACTACAATAAAATGCCCCACGCCCAGATGCGTCCTGCGATGGGAAAAGGGGGGGCATCAAAAAGTAAAAAAAAAATTCTTGTTTTTAGATGGAGCTATTAAATTTTGGAAAACCTTTTTTTATACATGTTTTGGTATCATTATTCTAAGATAGAAAAATACCCCTAAGTCGTTGAAAAAATTGCATCGGCCCAAAATTAATGTGCCCCACTAAAAGGGGGAAATCATTTTTTATAACAAATAGACCCTAACATATTTTAAACCTAATACAATTACCATGCAAAAAAAATCCCCAAAGAATCCCCCCGGGGGTTACCCCCCACCAATTTCCCTTATAAAAAATAAAAAAGAACATAAAAAATTTTCAGGGAAAAAATCAAAAAAAATTTACCAACAAAATATAAAAAAATTATCATCACAAAACAAGCCCCAAAATTTAATTCCTTCATAACATGTCATCTGATAATAAAATCACATTCACGGTTTAATCCCCGTGGTGTCAAGGGGGGGGGTCAAGAGGTGTATCCACCAAGTTTTCACGCCCCTTTTCCATTTTTTAAAAACTTGATGCCCCTCAAACCGGGGTCTTTTAAAACCCTGCTCCTTTACGGGAAAAGCGCAATTGCGCCCCCTGTAGTTTTGCCTCCACAAAAGTGGGGTACGGAAACCCAAACCTTCTGACCCCTTTTTTGGGGGAAATTATGGCATGCGATTTTTCCTTAGCCCTCTGCATCGTCTCCCTTTACGCATGCACCCCACAGGGGACTTCAGCGGGAAAACCCAACCGCTGAAAATTCAAATTAAAGAATCCCTCACTGAAATACTCTTCCCTGTGTGGGGGATGCTTTTCATGTTCGCCTTTTTTTAATTGGCACAATGTCCCAAAAAAAGGGTTAGACGGGCAAAAGTACCTCTTCTTGGATTACTGAATTTTGGGTTGTCCAAAGGAGTTCCTAGAGAACCAAAAAACAGCCCCCCTAGAAATCTCGAAAATTCCAGGACGTCTTTAGGGATAAATTTAAAACCGGGTGTCAAATTCTTCTACATCTGGTAAAGGGCCCCTCAATAACACCACCCTTTTTTTGATAAATTTATGTAACTTATTCATTAGCGGATGGTATGTCTAATTTAACGTGATTTCCTTACAATCTCCAACGGGGGGATCCCCGGGGGTTTAAAACTGCTCAACAATGTTCAGGGGTTTTTTCTTTTCCCGGGAAATTTTCCTCATCTCATCGTTTTAACACTCCTCTTTGATAATCCCATACTAAACGCGGGAAAAGGCAAAAATCTGCGATTTGGGCAGTTTATTTCCCCCCTTTTTTACAGGGTGACAACTTTTATAGTCTAAAAGACTATTTCTTGTTTCGGGTTTTTGATAGATTGGGCGGTGGACAAAAGACCAGTTCATCTTTGTCACCATGGTATCCAAAAAAAGGGTCGTTGGGTTTTTCAAACTCCATGGTGAACGTAAACCCCCCCCCAAAGGGGTTAAGCATTTCTAAGGAAAAATGTGAAGGGCCCAATATTGGCCCCCCACCCCAAAACCCAAAAAAAATCATCGATATTGCGTTTCCTTTCAGTATCCCGCCCCTTTTAATTCTGTTGTAAATATTATGAAGGTCCCCCTCAAAACTCTCATTTTTCGCATTTTGGTATTGGGGGGGCAACATTTGACCCCTGGCCGTACCCCCTTTGTTGATGTAAAAATATGTCCCCCAGAGAAAAATTTTCTCCCTTTTGAACGATAGTCACAGTTCGAGAAAAAACTTTTCCGTTCATCCCCCACTAATTTTTAAACCTTCAAAAAATTTTTGAAGTAATTGTATACCCCTTTTGTGCTTTAATAACGTATACAGGTTCCCATCGAATGATACCCAAAAAGGCACACTCAATCTTTTAATCTCCTGTATAAAAACTCAGAAAATGTGAGTTTTCCAAAAATAAATGAGGTAGAAAGTCTGTATTAGGGGGGTTAAATTTTTTTTTTCAAAAAATTGGCAATAGGGGTAAACACCGAAACGGTAGATCCACAATTGGGCCCTGGTGGGTTTTTTAAGAATTTTTTTACTTTTGGGGGTACATAAAAGACGGGGAAAATAGGGTATTTTATCTGTAGTATTTGTAAAGGGTTTTGAAACAACCTAAAAAAAAAAAAAAAAAAAAAAAAAAAAAAAATAAAAAAAACAATTAAAAAAAAAACCCAAATAGTGAACAAGTCCTCTTGAACTGGGTTTTAATCCCCTGGGGGGGGATCCCCATCTAACCTCTGATTGGAGTCACATGGGAGAGTTGTCGAGAGAAAACCCCCTCAAAATACATTTTTTTATCCATGATCACCAGGCAAACCCCCCTTTTTCCGCTGGTTTGCGATAATCTTCTTTTTTTTTCTTTTGAAGGGAAGATAAAGCTTCCCTTTTTTCCCCCCTTTTTTAAGGGTTGTTTATAAAGCTTTTGGGCCCCGGGTTTTGCAGAACTTTTTTTTAATTCCCTTAACACAAGGAGATAAAAGAATCCACACCATGTGATTGTGTGGGGGGTTAAAAACACGTTGGTCCCTTGACCTAAAGCTTAATCCAAAATTCCCCACCAACATTTCTTTTCTTTGGTCCTCCCCCCTTTTTTAACCCCGACTTTGGGATGAAAAAAAATTTTTAAATGTAATGTTTCCCATAAAAAGTACCTTAATTCCCCGTTCAAATTTGAAGGAATCCCAATAGTGGGGTAACAAAAAAAAAAAGACCCCCGTTGTAAAAGGTTAATTTTGGGTGGAGATAGACTAACAGAGGGAATTTTTGATCACCAATTTTCCTCTATGTTCCCCAATTTGAAGGTCCCCCCCCTGTTTTCAGGTTCTCTTTGGATAAGCTCCTCGAGACCCCCTGTTTTTTCGTGGTTTGTCTCCTCCCTTCCCCCAAAAAAAAAAAAGGGGGGCGTGAGGGGACCACTTTTAATCACCTTTCCCGAGCTTGTATATTTCCCCGCTGTAAGACTGTCGCGATAGGCATTTCCGAGGATAAATCCTTTCCCTCCTTTTAAACCTTTTTATTAGTGTAATCCTCCGTATCCCCTTTTGAATTTATTTCCCTTTTTTTCCTTTTCCAAAATTTTCTGGGGATAACTTGGGTTTTTAAAAACATAGATTTTACTATTGAGTCTATGATGCCTTTTCCGAAAGCAGGACGCATCTCCGGGGCGGGGATCATTGTAGTGGAGGGTTTGGGGTTAAATATTCCACTTGCCCCCGGGAGGGCGAAATTCCGGGTTTTTCGAGGTGCGCTTTGGGGCGGTGTCTTTTTTAAAGGGAAGCCGGGGACCGGCAATATCGGCGCCACTTCCCCCGGGCCAAGAAACTACATTTAGCATTCCCTTACAATTTTTTAAACCCCTGTAAATTGAACCTGATAGGCTTTTTTATTCAAGATTCCTGATTTTCATACTATATATTATACTATGTTAATTTTAAAATTAAAATATATGTTCATTCAATTCTTTAGTCGCTCGTGTTTAATTTCTTTTACAAGAAAAGGTATTTTCTATATATTTATACATTCTCCTATGGTGGCCAGGATTATGTAGAAGTGCACTCTGGTGTACAGTCATGGCCAAAAGTTTTGAGAATGATACAAATGTTAATTTTTACAAAGTCTACTGCATCAGGTTTTATAATGGCAATTTGCATATACTCCAGAATGTTATAAAGAGTGATCAGCTTAACAGCAATTAATTGCAAAGTCAATAGTTGCCTAGAAAATGAACTTTTTCCCCCAAAACACATACAACTTCATTGCAGGCCTGCCTTAAAAGGACCAGCTAACATCGTTTCAGTGATTGCTCCATTAACACAGGTGTGGGTGTTGATGAGGACAGGGCTGGAGATCAATCTGTCATGATCACACCACTGGACACTTTAAAAGGAGGCTGGTTCTTGGCATCATTGTTTCTCTTCTGTTAACCATGGTTATCTCTAAAGAAACACGTGCAGTCATCATTGCACTGCACAAAACTGGCCTAACAGGGAAGAGTATTGCAGCTAGAAAGATTGCACCTCAGTCAACAATCTATCGCATCATCAAGGAATTCAAGGAGAGAGGTTCCATTGTTGCCAAAAAGTCTCCAGGGTGCCCAAGAAAGACCAGCAAGCGCCAGGACCGTCTCTTAAAAGTGTTTCAGCTTCGGAATCTGGCTACAAGCAGTGCAGAGCTTGCTCAGGAATGGCAGCAGGCAAGTGTGAGTGCATCTGCATGCACTGTGAGGCGGAGACTCATGGAGCAAGGCCTGGTGTCAAGGAGGGCAGCAAAGAAGCCACTTCTCTCCAGAAAAAACATCAGGGACAGACTGATATTCTGCCAAAGGTACAGGGAGTGGACTGCTGAGGACTGGGGTAAAGTCATTTTCTCTGATGAATCCCCTTTCCGAATGTTTGGAAAATCTGGAAAACAGCTTGTTCGGAGAAGACAAGGTAAGCGATACCACCAGTCTTGTCTCATGCCAACTGTAAAGCATCCAGAAACCATTCATGTGTGGGGTTTCTTCTCAGCCAAGGGAATCGGCTCTTAACAGTCTTGCCTAAAAACACATCCATGAATAAAGAATGGTACCAGAATGTCCTCCAAGAGCAACTTCTCCTAACCGTCCAAAAGCAGTTTGGTGATCAACAATGCCTTTTCCAGCATGATGGAGCACCTTGCCATAAAGCAAAGGTGATAACTAAATGGCTTAGGGAACAAAACATAGAGATTTTGGGTCCATGGCCTGGAAACTCCCCAGATCTTAATCCCATTGAGAACTTGTGGTCAATCATCAAGAGACGAGTGGACAAACAAAAACCAATAAATTGTGACAAAATGCAAGCATTGATTGTGCAAGAATGGAAAGTGTGTCCATTCAGTAACAGAGCAAACCTGGTCCAAATAACACCAATTTGCTTTGTTATTCTCCATGGCTCTGACTCAATATATGTTTCTCATGATATCTCCATAAATACCATGGAGTCAAGAAAGATGCGAACAGCCATTTACATATGTAAATACTGTGGATTTTCCCATAGCACTTCTGACCTGTGTGAACATACCCTTAGAATTCTATCCTATTTATTAGAGAATAACAAAGAAAAATGTAAGATCAGAAATACCGTTAGTAAAACAATCTTTTGCTACAGAGTGTCATCATGAATATCCCTATTTTATTTTTTTATTCTAGTACCGTACATAATGTACTTAATATAGGAATATTAGGAAAGCCAGTATAGCCAAGAATCTGCTTTAAAAAACTATACAGTATATTTTAATAACATGTAAAAGGCAGCTGGACTGTGTACAATACCAGACACTTGACAACTTGTTTTTCCTGTCAGTTGTGATTTGGAAACTAAAGCTATATTGGAGTCTTGACAACAATTGTCAAGACGACTGTGTATGAAAACAGTGATAATGTGTCATTACATAATGTGTCATTATGTAAATGATCGCACAGTATTTAAAGTATGCTCCAGGCCAAAGACATGTCTTGAGGCAGCTTGGCCCAGATACAAGGTCTGAAAGATAGTCCTCTATGTAACATTTATCAAATAGCTGTCATTTTAAGTGAAAGGGCGTCTGTGGGACAATAGTTCTACCTGTGGAAAGCAGGTTTTTGGTAAAATTACAACCTCTAAATCTTATATTGTGATATCATTACCCAAGACAGTTTGTAAAATGATATTCTCCCTAAACTACCCCTCTGCATTTGCATATACATGCTATTCTACTTTGATCAATATGAATTAAGGAAACAAGTATACCAGAAGAAAGCAAAGTTCTTTTTTCTCAGTTTCAAAAAGGGTTAAAGCTTTTTCAACAATTAAGAAAGACGTGAGAAAAATATGACAACATGCATAAAAAATGCTTCTTAAATGGTAAAGTCAACAGAAATACATCTTTATGAAGTCATAGGGATAACCCATTGTGGAAAGCTGATTGTTGGTAACCTCATCACCATCATACATTATTGCTGCTGCTTTGGAAGGGTAAAGGCAGAAAAGCAGGGGCGTAACTACAGGGGTACCTGATAACATGTCTGCTCCCCCGGTAATGCCGCTCCTGTGCCCGCCGACAGTGAACATAACAGTTCACTGTGGCGGGCGCAGAGCTGCAGGGCCCGGCGCATGCTGCCTCTGAACGCCCGGGCCTTCCGGCCCGAGCATTCAAGGCAACGCTGCCGACGCTCCGCTCTGCTACGTCCCCTGCCGCCTCTCAGTGATCACGTGGGCGACGTCAAAAGACCGCGCCGCCCGGGCCGAGCAAGGTGGAGAGCGGGCCCCTCGGGGGGTGGCAGAGGTAAGTAAGTTATTTTTTATTTTAAATCGTGCCTCCATCTAGCCCCTTTAGCCCCCTTAGCCTGCCTATTAGCCCCTATGCTTGCCTATTCCCCCCCTTGGCCCCCCCCTTTTTTGCCTATAGCTGCCTATCTAGCTCCCTATAGCTGCTACTAATGCTTTAGCCTCTATTACCCCTTTTATACTAGCCTATACTGCCTATCTAGCCCCTTTAGCCCCTATAGCCTGCCTATCTAGCCCCTATAGCTTGCCTATCTAGCCCCTTTGGCCCCTATAGTCTGCCTATCTAGCTCTAAGCTGCTAAGCACTATAGCCTGCTATCTAGCCTATAGCCCGCCTATTAGCCTATGTTGCCTATCTAGCCCCTTTGGCCCTATAGTTGCCTATCTAGCCCTATAGCCTGCCTACTGCCCCTATAGCCGCCATCTAGCCTTAGCTGCTCAAGCCCCTTTAGCCCTGATAGTCTACCTATCTAGCACCTATAGCCTGACTCTCTAGCCCCTATAGCCTGCCTATCAAGCCCCTATAGCCTGCTCTCTAACCCCCATAGCCTGCCTATCTAGCCCCTATAGCCCCATATAACCTTCCTATCTAGCCCCTTTAGCCCCTATAGCCTGCTTATCTAGCCCCTATAGCCCCCTATAGCCTGCCTATTTAGCCCCTATAGCCTGCCTATATAGCCTAAAGCACCTATAGCCTGCCTGCATATATAGCCTAGAGCCCCCTATAGCCTGCCTATATAGCCTAAAGCACCCTATATCCTGCCTGCATATATGGCCTAGAGCCCCCTATAGCCTGCCTATATAGCCTAGAGCCCCCTATAGCCTGCATATAGAGCCTAAGGCCCCCTATAGCCTGCCTATATGGCATCCTAGAGCCCCCTATAGCCTGGCTGCCTGTATAGCATCCTAAAGCCACCTATAGCCTGCCTGCCTATCTAGTCCCTATAGCTCCCTAAAGCTTGCCTGCCTATATAGCCTCTATAGCCCCCTAAAGCCTGCCTGCCTATAAAGCCTCTATAGCCCCACTGAAGCCTGCCTACCTACCTATATACCCCCCAAACCTGTCTGTCTACCTATATGGGGCCCCTAAAGCTACCTAAACCCTGCCTACCTATATGGCCCTTGTCACCCACCTAAACTCTGCCTACCTGTTTGGCTCCCTCTAGCTATCTAAACCCTGCCTGTCTACCTATTTGGCCCCCTATAGCTACCTAAACCCTACTTGCCTACCTATATGGGGTTGAATCCTCTATTCCTCTCCTCCCCTTTAGGAGACTAAGTCTCTAAGCTATGGCCTGTACCTGCTCTCCCACCCCTGGGAAGTTTGTAGAGAGGTGGGGTGCAGGGAGTGAGGTGCTGGAAAAGTGAGGATTCTTAGATATATATGTCCAAATCTGCAGGGACGAGTGGTGGCCGGGAGAAGTCATCATGGCAGTCTGGATCAGATGCAGAAGAAAAGGGAAAGTCAATGACTCGTCAGAGGACCGTTCCCTGTGAGTCACACCTAGAGAGGGGCGAATCGATTCTAACAAAGTGGAATTCGTTTAGAATTTCAGGAAAACTTCGATTCTGAACGAAGTCGAAGTTTGGGGTACTTCGCGTGAACGAAGCGTGCTTTTGATTGATAAAATGGCTGCGAGAACATGGCGTTACATGGGGCAAAGAACTCTGGGAGGAAGAAGGGCATAGCCTACATGACATGTGCAGAGATGAAGCCAATCAGAGACCGGCGGGATTCTGTGAGACCGGGCGCGACGCTGGGAGCTCATACCGCTCTTACTGTACTGATTAGGGAAGGTGCTGCCACGGCTGGTTATGATATCTCTTACTAAAGAACTCATTTTTATACAGCGATTTTTGTGGGGTGTCACAGCTTGTCTCAGAGACTGCTTCTCTTAACGTTCTAATTCTGATTTTGTGGGGTATTGGAACTGAAGTCCAGTGTGCGTCCAATGCAGCTGCATATACATTTTAATGCTATCTGCTCACAGCACATTGAATATCCAAGGGTTATCTAAGCCTGTTCCTGTTGTATTCATTTAAAGAAAAACAGCGTTTTACAATTCAAATTCCCACTTTATTTTTGGCTGCTCAATTCTTTTGCGCAATTTTACATCCAGGGGTTAATTAAGCATTGTTTGCTGTTGTGGTCACTAAAAGAAACCGTCTTTTTCACCGCCAAAAAGAATTTTCTGTAGCTTTAATTCATAGCCGAAGGTTAATTAAAAAGTTTTTTCTTTGTTGTGTACTGTAAAATAAAACCATTGTAACCGCTACAAAGCTGGTAATTTTTGGTTGCTATTTCTTTGGCACAATTTAGATCCAGGGGTTTTTTAAAGCATTGTTCTGCTGTTGTGGTCACTAAAAGAAACCTTCTTTTTCACCGCCAAAAAAAGCAATTTTGCCTGTAGCAAAATTTCATATTCGAAGGTTAATTAAGCCTGTTTGTGCTTTTTACATTCAGTTAAATGCACAGTGTTTTTAAAGGGACACATACAAGTACATTTTTCCTGGCCATTTGTGGAGCCATTTTATATCCAAGGGTTACCCAAGCTTGTTACTGGGTTATTTGGGTCAAATACAGGGTGTGTATTTATCATATACAGATATCTTCATCAAAACAGTGTCTGTACATTTTAGAACAAACAGTATGTCAGAAGAGAGGTGGCAGGCTCTTTCACCTGCAAGTGGCAGTGGCACCAAACATTCCTGGAGCTGTTCCAGGTCGCAGAACAGCAAGGGGGACATCGCAGGCAGGGTCACTCGGTGAGGCCCGAACTGCCGGGTGTCATCTAGCGGGCCGTGTGTTGTTCAGCAACCCAATGGTTCTTGATTGGTTGACTAGGTCATCCAGTTCCTCCCAGATGACATCTGACAACCCCAGCCAAGAGTCGGTGGGAAGTCAGACACAAACCCTTGTTGGCATGGCCCCGGGAGGGGTCCAGCGGCCCTCACCTGTCCCCCAACCCGCCTCTGTCCCATCCGGTTCCCTCAGCCAGAGATCTATTTTATGGTCTGGGCTCAGCGCCACTATATAGCGAGGATGAACAATTTGAGGAGGGCAGTCAGCAGCTATTTGGGCAGCGAAGAAATGGGGCCAATATCCCCTGCTTTTGCAGTAGGCGGCAAAGTATAGATGTGGAGAGTGGCATGGGAGGTCATGTTGTGAGGGGTCAGCCTCTGCATACCAAGACGGTGATGGGGAAACAGCAGTGCGATGAAACACAAATAGATGATGATGTAGCCGACCGCACTTGGGACCCGGGTGAAGCAAGGGTTTCTCATTGTAGGGGGAAGAGGGCGTCAGCTTGCGGGGTCAGGCAGCGGCGCAGCCAGCAAGTGGGGTGTGTGGCCGTGAGTCAGCAGGGTAGCAGCAGTGTGAGGTCGCTAGCCAAGCGGCCACGGGGTAGAAAACCTGCTTTGCAGGTCCAAGAAAGTAGCGGCACAGGCAGCGGCGGTAGTAGTCACTCAGTGCGGAGCGTTGGCGGCAAAATCAGCTACTTGCCGTTGTGGCAGTTCTTTGCTAAGGCACCAGAGGAGCCGAATATGGGTGTATGTAGAATCTGTGGGCAGAAAGTGAAGCGTGGCCAGGGAGCTAACGTTGGCACCACGGCCCTGCGTCAACACATGCAGTGTCACCATCTGGTGGCCTGGGCTAAACGTGGCTCAGATGTTGTGGTCCATCCTGCCGCCACAGCAGCAGCATCGCCAGGTGGCACACATGCCATTTCAGCCACTCAGGTCTCCACCCCCTCTGCAGAATGGAGTCATTTCTCTTTGCCATCATCTCCTGTTCCAGATGCTTCTGCTTCTCAGTACTCATGGGCCAGCAGTCGTTCAGCGAGCCGATTGCAAAACAGACAACCCGTATGCGTTTCCAAAATCCTAAGGTGCAGCAAACTGACCGTGCTCCTGTCCAAGTTGTTGGTACTGCATTCCCCCCCTTTTCAAATGGTGGACTCTGCACCATTCAGAGAACTAATGGCTTGTGCCGAGCCGAGATGGAGAATTCCAAGCCGTAATTTCTTTTCCAAAAAGGCAGTACCAGCACTTCATAAATATGTAGAACAGAAGGTGGGCCAGTCCTTGAGTTATCGGTTTGTTCCAAAGGGGCATGGCAGCGCGGAGTCTGGAGCTGTAACTACGATCAGGGCCAGTATATGTCCTTTATGGCCCATTGGGTGAATGTGCTTCCTGCCCAGGCACACCATCAACTTGGACCGGAGACGCCGCTTTCTCCTCCACGTTGTCAAACTGCGGCTTCTGCGCCAATGTCCGCCTCCTCCTCCTCCACCACCACCACCATCTCAGCCCCACAAGTACTGGGTTCCATAAAACCACTGTGTAGGGCACAGCGGTGTCACGCAGTTCTCACCTGGCTTGCCCCGGCGAACGAAGTCACACAGGGGAGGAATGCTCCACGTATGCAGCAAGAAATCGAAAAGTGTGGCTTTCTCCGCGCCAACTGCAAATTGGAACCATGGTGACGGACAATGGGGGTAACATGGTGTCCGCGCTGCACCGAGGAGGGATGGTCCATGCGCCCCGCATGGCGCATGTGTTTAATCTGCTTGTGAAAAGGTTCTGAAGTCTTCACCGATCTTCAGAGATTCTGAAAATGGCCAGGGAAACTGTGCATCCAATTCAATCCATCTACAAAGCCAGGAACACCCCCCTCGAGTTTCAGCGGCAGAACAGCCTCCCCCAAACACGCTGATATGCGATGTTTCCACCCGTTGGAATTCCAGCCTGCACATTTGGACCGACTGATGAACAGAGAAAAGCCATTAACAATTTTTTGATGATCCAGGTGGACAGGAGTACACCCTGTGTAACTTTTTATTGTCAGCCTGTGGCAGCTCATGCGTGGGCACCTGCCATTTGCTTTAGGGCCATTTGAGAGGCCACGTTATTTGTCAGTCGCCAGGACTATGGGATGAATAACGTCATTCCACTGCTTTATGTCCTGGAACAGATGCTAAAAAATCTGTTTGGGCAGGGGACTGGAGACGTGGCGACTACATCTCGTGGCCATATGACTCCGGTGGGGACTGAACTGATGGAGGAGGAGGACATTGGAGCAGAAGCATTGTCTGGTGAAATGAGTGGATTTTCTACCCAGGTGAAAGGAGAGGAGGAGCAGGTGCAGCTGGAGGAGGTAGATGGAGATGTGCAAGTCGAGGCAGATGACCCGCAAGCACTGTGGCAGTATACAGTGGAGATGGAGGCAGGGAGTCCCTCGGAGTCACTTGTGCAGATGGCCAGCAGCATGCTGATTTGCCTGGATAGTGACAGCCGAATAGTCACCATCTGGGAGAGGGATGACTTCTGGCTCTCCACCCTATTGGACCCTCGCTACCAGACCAAAATGGGAGCCTTTTTCCCAGCTGCTGAGAGGGAGGACAAACTCAAAGACTAATCCTCCATAGTCAGTTGGCCGCTTCCTATGTGCGGCATTGTCCCTCCTCTGACAGGTCTGACTGGGGGGTTCCTCAGCGCTCACGTACTACTGCCGCGGCTGCGGTGGGAAGGTGGGGGGGTAGGAGCAGTACCAGCTCTATCAGCAGCAACCTAAGTCTGGAGTCGCTGATGAGCAGCTTCCTTCACCCGCCTAGTGAGGAGGGCACTCGCCAGCAGCAGCAGCAGGACCTGGAGCAGACCCTGAACCAACAGGTGGTGGCCTACTTGGACAGCCCTCTGCCACCCCATTTAGAGGATCCGCTGGATTACTGGGCAGCCAAACTGGATGTGTGGCCGCAACTTGCAGAGTTTGCAGTGGAGAAGCTGTCCTACCCGGCCAGTAGTGTGGCATCAGAGCGGGTGTTCAGTGCGGCGGGGGCCATCGTTACCCCAAGGAGAACCCGCTTGTCCACGGGAAATGTGGAACACTGACCTTTGTCAAGATGAATCAGGCGTGGATCGGCCAGGATTTCCACAAAACCAATTTCCTTAGGCGTCAGACTGCATCAGACATGACGCCTCACCAAAACTGTGAGAAATGAGTTTGGGTTCAACTACCTGCCACCAGCCACTATTCTGATGCCGCCATTCACGCCTGATGCCACTAATCTGCTTCCAGTTTCTCTCTCATCTGCCTACCACCATACTTTACCAGGGATGGTATTGCAACCCACCTGCACACTGCTGTTGCTGGTGCTGTTGACATCCACACTGTGTCATTGTGCCACTCTCTGACCTCATGCTGCTTGCTGCTGTTGTTGCTGCTTGTTGTCACCTTCCACACACCTGTCTCTATTGTGCCACTCTCTGGACCTCTTGCTGTGGTGCTGTTGTTGATCCTGCCGTCCCCTCACTCTATGTCATTGTGCACTCTGTGGCCTACTACTGTTTTGGCACCTCCTGATTGTCATTGTGCCACTGCTGACTTCATGCTGCTGACTGTGGTTGCTGCCACGTGACCTCACACTGTGTCATTGTGCCATATGTGGCCTATCCTGTTTTTGCCACTCAAGAATGTCATTGTGCACACGTTCTGACCTCATGCTGCCGCTGTTGTTCCTGCCGTGCGCCTACACACTGTGGTCATTGTGCCACTCTTGACTCATGCTGTTGCTCCTTCTGTCAACCTCACGCTGTGGTCATTGTGCCACTCTGTGGCCTACTCCTGTTTTTGCCACCTCCAGATGTCTTTGTGCCACTGTCTGACAACTCATGCTGCTGCCGCGGTTCCTCCTGCCGTGCACCTACACACTGTGTTCATTTTGCCACTCTCTGACCTCCATGCTGTTTGCTCCTGATGTCAACCTCCACACTGTGTCATTGTGCACTCTGTGGCCTACCTCCTGTTTTTAGCCACCTCCTGGAATGTCATTGTGCCACTTGTCTGACCTCATGCTGCCTGCTGTGTGCTGCTGACGTGACTACACACTGTGTCTTGTGCCACTCTCTGACCTCATTGCTGATGCTCCTGCCGGTCACCTCCACACTGTGTCATTGCTGGCCAACTCTGTGGCCTACTCTTGTTTTTGCCACCTCCAGAATGTATTTGTGCCAATGTTTGACCTTATGCTAGCTGTTGCTCCTGCCCGGACGCTACACATGATGGTCCATTTTGCCACTCTTGACCTCTTGCTGTTGCTTCCTGCCGTCACTCTCCACACTGTGTCTATGTGGGTGGTTGGCGGCCGTGCCACTCTTGTGGCCTACTTCTGTTTTGTGCCACTCGCCACTCTCTGTCATTGTGCCACTGTCTGAACCTCATGCTGCTGCTGCCGTGACCTCCACATCTCTTTCATTGTTCCACTCTGTGCCTACTTCCTGTTTTGCCACCCCTAGAATGTTCATTTCGCTGCCACTGCCTGACCTCATGCTGCTGCTGTGGCTGCTGCCGTGCCCCTCCACATGTGTCATTGTGCCCACTCTCTGAATCATGCTGCTGCTGCCGTCACCTCACTCTCTGTCATCTGTGCCACTCTGTGGCATACTAATGTTTTTGCCACCTCAGAAATGTCATTTTGCCATGCTCTGACCTATTGCTGCTGCTGTAGCTGCTGCCGTGTCCTAAACACATGTGTCACTTGTGCCCATTCTGGTGCCTTTCTCCTCTTTTTGCGAACCTCACAGAGGATAGATGTCATTGTGCCATGTAATCTGACCTCATGCTGTTAAATGTGGCTGCTGCCGCGTGCCCATTCCCACTCTGTCATTGTGCCAACTCTGTGGCCTTCTCTGTTATTTGTGCCACACTCCAGAATGTCATCTGTTGCCACTCTCTGACCTCATGCTGCTGTGGCTGCCGCCGTCATCCTTCACACTCTGTCACTGATGTTGCCACCGAGCCATCAGCTTGTTTTTTCCAGCTGTTGTGCACATGAATTTATCAGGCCTAATTCCCGCTAGAGGTTTTTGGTCAGTTTTGCCCTCTTAAGTGCCCAGGAATTATAATAGTAGAGCGGATTTCTAAGAGCGGTGGCAGTCATATGCGTGTCATACTAAAATACAATACTAAAAGCCCCCTTTGCATATTTAAGCAAGTTTCGGATATAAACTAATTTTGTCGGAAAATTCATCAAAGTCACCGAATCTAATTTTTGAGAAATTCGCCCATCTCTAATTACAGCTTCTCCAAAGACACAGTCGGTTGGGTTTGCCCTTTTCATTCATTCTTAACAGATTAAAAGGGGAAAACCGAAACATCATCGGCAATGTCATAGAGTGGTGGGACGGTGGAAACAGCAGTGGAAACCACAGGGTGGTTCAAGTAGAGAAGTGGTCAGTTGGCTAGAGCAGCATGAGTAGGCCACAGAGTGGCCACAATGGGACAGATTGTGGAGGTTGCGCAGAAGAATGAGTAGGCCCACAGGATTGCCCAAAAATTACACAGTGTGGACCTGCGGGTGCAGGCACCAACAGCATAGCCGTAGCAGTCATCAGGCTGGAGCGTGGCACAAAAATATAATTTGAGGTGACAGTAAGCTACGGTGACATGATGAGGAGGTATTCATTATGCAGCAGCAGGTTGCATCAAGTCAGAGACATGACATGGTGACATAGCAAGTGAGGGTGACAGCAGAAGCCAGCATTGAGCGAGAAATGAGTGGTGATATGGTGGCAGCAGCATAGAAGGATACATACTGGTCCAGTGAAGAGTGGGTGGTGGGTGTCAATACCAGTCCCTGGTACAAGATGGTGGGTGGTTAGAAGGCGCAACTGCTGCAGATGGTGGCACTCAGCAAAGGTGGCAGGCATCAGATGTAGTAACTGAGGCGCAGGTAGACAGAAAAAATTCCTGGGTTTTTTGGGTCTGCTTCCAGGTGCTTGCTGCTGGTGAATACCTTCCTGACGAGGCAAGGTGAAGGATAGCTGCTCATCAACGACTCAGCTCAGTTGCTGTTCCTACTCACCCAACCTTCCCACAGCCAGGCCGTGGCAGTGGTACGCGTGATGCGCTGAAGCGAACCCTCCCCGACGTCAGGACCTGCCGAGAGGTATGGACAATGGGCAGATATTGGCACCGGACCAAACTAACTACATAGAATGTCTCTATAGTACTGTTTATCTTCACAGCCCTCGCACTCATCCTCTTACAAACTTATCATTAACTCTGGCACCTTTCCTTCCTCCTTTAAACACGCTACCATCACACCACGTCCTTAAGAATAACCATCGCTTGACCCCTCCCTCTTATCCAACGATCGCCCCATCTCTGGCTTCCCATTTCGCCGCTAAAATTCTTGGAAAGCAGCGTCTATCGTCAACTGTTCCTTCATCTGTCAATATAAAACTCATTCTTTGACCTGGTCAATCAGGCTTCTGACCCCACCACTAGAGATGTGCGATATTGATTCTAACGACAGTGGGGAATTCGTTTAGAATTTCAGGAAAACGTTTGACTCTGAACGGAAGTTTGAATTTTGGGTAATGTCGGGTGAAGAACTGAAGTGTGCTTTGGATTGATATAATGGCTCGCGAGCACCATGGCGTTACATGGGGCAAAGATATCTCTGGGAGGAAGTAAAGAAGGGCATAGCCTACATGTAATGTGCAGTGATGAATCCAATATAGACCGGCTAGGGATTTCATAGTGACGTCATCGCCACTATATAAGTTCCCTGGGCGCGGACGCTGGGAGATCTTACTGCTCTCACTGTACTTGATTAGGGAAGGTGCTGCGCGGTATGCTATGATAGCTCTTACTAACGAACTGAATACTTTTTACTATACAGCAATTTTATGGGGGGTGTACTCAGCTTTGTCTCGGAGACTGCTTCTCCTTAACGTTCTATTTCTGATTTTGTGGGGGTATTGATCTGAAGTCCAGATATGTGATCCAGTGCGCTGCATATTATCATGTTAATGCTATCTGCTACAGCACATTGAATATCCAAGGGTGATTAAGCTGTTCCTGTTGTATTACATTTAAAGAAAGAAAACAGAGGTTTTTACAATCCAAATACACAACTTAATTTTTTGGACTGCTCAATTCTTTTGCGCAATTTACTCCGGGGTTTAATCTAAGCATTGTTATGCTGTTGTGGTCACTAAAAGGGAAAACCGTTTATTTCACCGCCAAAAAAGAAATTTTTTCCGGTAGCTAATTCACTAGCGGAATGTTAATTACAAGTTTTCCTCTTTTTGTGTAGCGTAAATTAAAAACTGCATTGTTAACACGCTACAAAGATGCTAGTTTGGTGGTTTGATCAGATTTCTTTGCGACAATTTACATCCAGGTGTTAATTTAAGAGTTGTTATGCTGCTGTGGTGACTAATAACCCATTTATTTCTCACTGCCAAAAAAAGACATTTTTCCTGTAGCATAATCTCACAAGTGATGGTTCAATTACACACTCAAAAGTTTCCTCTTTTTGTGTAGCCGTAATAAAACACGCCCATTGACCTCTCTTACTAACACGCTACAAAGCTGCTAGTTTGTGGTTGCTCAATTCTTTGGCACAATTTACATCCAGGGGTTAATTAAGCGTTGTTCTGCTGCTGTGTTGACTAAAATAAACTGTTTATTTCACCGTCAAAAAAGACATTTTTCCTGTCAAAATTCCCCAAGCAAAGGTTAAAGGGGTTTTTTTCTTTAAAAAGATATGTCTCAATATGGGGAATAAAAATAAGCATTTTGTTTTTGGGGTTTGCATCCCTCTGTCACTTGGTTTAGCAAAATGAGCTTCTTTTTAAATCTGTCTTCTTTTTTCTGCTGTTGCTGGTCAGAACGCCCCGGGCGATTCTCGCACCCTAGACACCCCCCTGCACGTGATGGCGGGCCCTGAATTTCTTTTCACCCTGTTGGGATACCCCCTAGACAGAAATACCCCGGCCCCCCCCCTGCGCGTGATTGACTCCCGCACACTTGTGTTTACCCCCCTCTGACTGTTAAAATCGATATGAAAAAAGGGTTGGGGCCTAGTACATTCCGCTTTGGGGTCAATGTTCTGGGAAAATTAGGGTGTTTAAGGGGCTTTGCCAAGGGTTTTAAACCTCTCACAGATCCAGCCCTTTAAGGCTACTTGGAAAAGGAGGCATTTGTTCCTAAAGATCGAATGCAAGCCCCCCCCTCCTTATGAAGAGTTAGGTGTCGGGATCTGCAAACGGGGGTGGGGAGTTAAACCCCATCAAGTTTTTTTTTTTTTTTTTCTTTTAAAATTGTACACATTGAAAAGATATTTTTTGCAAAGAGGGTAGGGATCCTCTGGACCCCCCGAAAGCGATGGGTAACCCGCCCAGGGAGTGGAATCAAAGTAGGTCGGTTTTCACCAACCCCGCCGAAAAGCGGGAGGGACTTGCTGCGGCGGATTACTACAGGTCAACCCCCCGACGTGATTTGTTGCGGTGGCACCGGGGCGTGGCGGTAAGAATTTGGAGAAGCTGGGGTGGGGGGAAGGAAAAGGTCAGTGAGGCGGCAAGGTTCTTGGTCAAGGGGAGGGGCAAAAGGTCAGGACAGGCGGAAGTTTCGTGGCCAAAGGACGGAGGCAGGGGTTGGTACACGGTATGGAACTAGGCATTTTTGAAACGTTCCTCTTACACAGGGCACTATCGATTCGCCTGTCCTTAGAAGGGGCAGAGCTAAAATAAAAAACCACCAGGTGAAAACCCAATCACCTGCGTGCTGTCCCTTTAAATTTTCTGCAGTCCCGCGCGCCCCCGCTGGGGGAGCGCGCGCACCGGAAACCAGCGGGAGCCGCGGGGGGACGGAAAAGGGGAGTGGGGGGTAAGTCAATGCTGGGCCGCCGGAGTGCCGCAGCCCGAGCGTGGGGCTCGGCCCGGCCGAGGGGAGCGCTGCGGATTTGCGGTGTGCCTCGCCCCCACAGGGGGGGTGCGGGGACACCCGAAACAGTCCCCCCCCCCCTTTGGCCCCCCCTTTTTTGGGCCCCCATAAACTAGACGGGAGACCCGACCCAGGATATTCTCCTCCGGCCCCCATACCTTTCCTCTGGCCCAAACCCCTTTCCAGTCGCCCAAAAAAATCGTCCCCCCCTACCGTTTTAGGGCCAAAATTTCCTTGAGGGCAAAGACTTTGGTGGGTCGCTAGGGGAGAGGGGGAACCGGGCGAAGAAGGGGTTAGGGATGACTGGCTTCAGCAGGGGAACGGGAAAGGATTTGGGGGGATGGCATGGTCGGGGGAGCCGGGTTGTAGGCCCCCGGATTGTTTGCGCCTGAAAATTTAAAAGGGGGCCCTAAAAATGGGGGGCCCCAGCTTGTAGGGGAATTTTAAAGGGGACATCCCTGCAGAGAGCCAAACCTTATCACCCGGGGGCAAAGGAAGGCGGAGGCTTCTTTTTTGCCGCTTGGCCCCTTCATAGGGGCCCCGGGCCCTAAGCAGGGATCGGGAGTCCCCTTTCCCCAAAACGGCAGATGGGTCGCGGCCCGGGCTATCCCCCGCAGGGCATCGGGGGAGGAAAGGGGGCAGCGGGGGGGGTGGGGGGGGATCCCCGACCGAAGACAGGAGAAGGGGGATCCCCCGTAGAGTCAAGTCCGGGGAGTTATAAAAAAATCCCCCCATGGCAATGGGCCCGCCCAATCATCCTGTCTGGGGACACAAGTGGGGAGATAGGTACCAAGGGATTTGGTTCACTCTCCCATTGCCCATTAGATGGGGGGTGTATCAAGAAATCCATTTCCACTTGTGGAAGACAAGGCCCCCCCAAAATCTGAGACAAACTGACTCCTCGATCTAACAATGGGAGGGGGAGTCCGTGCAGAGAAGATATGTTAAAAAATTGCTGGGAAAGTCGGGACCGAAGGGAGACGGGAAAGGGAATAAAAGGGGCCTTTTGAAAAAAGGGTCAGTGACCCCCCAGTAACTGTGTTACCGTCAGAGGGAAAGGGGGTCGGTGATGAAGTCCATGGGGGACGGGCCCCAAGGATTTTGGAACGGCAAAGGTTGCAGAGGCCCCGGTTTTGGTGCCGGTGTTTTGTTGCGAGCAAAGTATACAAGCCCAACGAATTCCTTCAGTTTTTGGGTATTCCCCCCAAATAAAACGGAAATCAGAGGGGTTGCCCTTCGAACCCCAGGGTGCCCCGGCAATTGGGGGAGGTGCCCCCAGTTCAGTACCCTTTCCCCGGAGTGCCGGGGCAATAGTCTTCCCCGGAGGTGGTGTGGAGGTTGGGGGAGCCATGGAGATTAGCCGTTTGGGGGTAAATGGCTGAGGCTTACCCTCCTCCTCACCGTAGTATTGGAGGCCGAGACAGGGATCTGTTTTAACGTTTTGTCTGGGGTCGAAGTTATAAAAAAATCGAAATAAAAAGAACAGGGGCCCACTGGTTTGACGTGGTTCGCGCTGCGCGTTTGGAGGTAAAAGGAGATTTTTGTGTCCGTGAATATGTTGGGGGGGGTGTCGACACCCTCCAGGGGGGGGGCCATTCCCCCAAAGGGCAAGTTTAATGGCCAGCAACCCCCCGATCACCGAGGGGTATTTCCTTCACGGGCGAAAGGTTTTGAAAAAAACCCGCAGGTCCGAATTTTGCCCTTGGGCTTTTCGGGTGGAACAGCCCCCGCGCCAGGAAGGGCGTAAACCCCTCCAAAAAAAAAGGGCATTTTTCCCGGGGACGGGAAGGAGGGGTGCTGGGCAAAGGGGGTTTTAATTTGGAAAAGGCCTCTTCGGGGCTGCGGCAAAGTCGGGGGTTGGCGATTTCCCTGGTTGGGGCCCAAGGGGGCGACCAAGTTAGAAATGGGGGTAAATTTGTCTGAAATATTTGGAAAAAACCCAAAAAATTGGAGGGCCCGAAGCCCGACAGGTCAGGCCAGGGAGGAAAGGACAGTTTAGCGGGTCCATTGCGACCCCTTTCCGAGATTATGTACCCCGGGGAAAGGGGGGCTGGTTCGGTGGAATGGCATTTTCCCGTTTGGCGTAGAGGTGGTTTCACGTAGGTTTTTAGAACCCGGCGTACATGTGACTGGGGGGTTTTCCCAAATTGGGAAAACACCAGGATGTCGTCCAAGTAACAACTACGCATACAACATAGATCTGAAAATTCGTTAACAAACTCCTGGAAGACTGCTGAGCGTTGCATAGACCGAAAGGCATCACGAGTTTCTCAAAAATGCCCATCAGAGTTTAAAGGGGGTCTTCCCCTCGTCACCCTCTCATCCCCAATGAGGTTTTAGGCCCCCCGCGGTCCAGCTTGGAGAAAACTTTAGCCCCGGGACGGTCAAAAAGTTCTGTAATCAGTGGAATGGGGTACCGGTTCTTATGGTGTCTTTTTTAAGCCCCGGTGCAATGCCGGTCTGGGACCCTCCCTTTTTCTCCCCAAAAAAAACCCGGCACCCCCCAGAGGAGACTTGGGTAAGCCCTTTGAAGATTTCCTTTTTGGGCCACATAGCCGAGTCTCAGGTACGAGAGCGGGGTAACCCGCCCCCGGGGGGGGCTAGTCCCAGGGGCAGGTCAAGGGGGCAATCTAGGGAGATGTGGGGGAAAAGGGACTCTTGTTTCCCCGGAAGCATTTGGAGGTCCTGGTAGGGTTGGGGAGACCTGACAGTGGTTTTGGGAGCCCCAAGAAAAGGAAAAAGGGGGCACCCGGGAGGTACTCTGAAGCGAGACTGGAATCTCGACCCCCCAAGCAAAACTTCGCCCGTTTCCCGTCGAGCATAGGGGATGGCACGCAGCCAAGGAAAACCCCAGGGGACATGGGAGGAACGGGGTAGTACAAGAATGAATCTTTTCTTTGTGTAGGGTCCTACTTTAAAATCACCGGGTTATCCGAAAAGGTGATGGGTCGTTCAGAACTCACCGGGGGAAAAGACGCATGACCAAGGGGTTTGGGCCAGGCGGGCCAGAGAACTATTTGGTCCCCAATGCAGCGTCCCTAAAATTCCCGGGGGAATCCAATCCCCGGAAGGCAGCCCCCTTGGGAAGAGACCCCCAGTTGTTGTGACCGAATGGGAGCAAGCCAGGAAGGATTTCCACCCGGGACGCCTCTCCCCCGAAACCAGGGGCGTGCGTTTTCCCGGCCGTAGAGGACGGGGGGACAACCCCCGAGGGGTTTCGGGACGCCCCAGTAAGGCATAGATTCCCCCCACTCGTCGGGTCAATTCTTGCGGGGTTAGGTGGGGTCTGTCACTTCATGGCCCTTCCACGGCTGGGGTGGGGAAAGGCAGTGGAGGCCGAAAGGGAAAACCGGGGCAAGACGGGGTAGGCGGGTTAGGGTTGGGCCCCTTCCTGGCAGCTCCCCACGCCTCTCCCGGGAAAAGGATTTCAATCCGATGCCATGGTAGCTCACTTAATGGGACGGGGTCCCCGGGGGGAGGGGGTTTCCCAACCTGGGTGGGAAAAGGGCCCTTTTGAAAGTGGCGCATAATCCCCGTCGTTCCCTGCCAAATCGGAGCCAAGTGCGGGAAATTTCACGCATATCACCTCAGGGGGTTCCCCTTGTGGGGGTTCGTAAAAGCGGTTTTTCCCCTGAAGATGGCGGCCAGGTTCCCCGAAGACACTTTGGAAATCCCGGGAAAAGTACCCAGATTTGGGCCGTGACGGGTCATCTCGTCCCACAGCGGGGGTTTTCCCAAACTAGGGCCTTCCCAGAAGGACTGCCACGAAACCATTTAGACCCTTTTGATGGGGAATGTCCGGCCATGAGTTCCACTGGAGTAAGCAATTTTTGGGGGATGAAAACCCCCGCAGGCCTAGAAACCCCCTCAAACTTTGTTGGTAGAAACCGGGGGCTTCGGGCCTGCGGACAACGCGGACATAGCGGGGGGCGGCTGCCCGGGGAAATGCCACGGCAGCGACTGCTGTGTGGGTGGTGAGAAGCGCGCATCATAGTGATAGTGGTTAAAACTGTTGGGTTTCTGAGCGATCTGCTTGGGTGCGGGCCCCAAAGGCGGGGAGGTTTGAGCGTTGGGAGAGGCCCTTTCGGGGTCCAGGCCCAATCGAACTGTTGCAAAGATTAGTGGATCCCCTGGACCACCCAAGCGATGGCGTAAGCACGCCAGGGGGTGGAATCTAAGTAGGGCCGGGTTTTAAAAAGCCCCCGCAAGCGGGATGGGCTTGCTGGGGGCGGGGTTATACCAGGGCACTACCTGACGTGACTGCTTGCGGGGGCACCGAGGGGTGTGCGGTACAGAATGTGGGCAAGTCGTGGTCGGGGGCGGAGAAGGTCATGCAGGGGGCAAAAGGTTTTTTGGGCAAGGGGGGGCAGAAGGGGCAGGACAGGCGGGGAAAATTCGGGTCACAGGACGGGGGGAGAGTACGGTACACGGTAATGGAACTAGGGCAGTTTGAAAGCTTCCCCCTTTGGCCAGGGCACACGATTGGCCCTGTGCCTAGGGAAGGGGCAGACTAAAATAGGAAAAAAGGGAGAACAATCACTGGGCTGTCCTTTAAATTTTCCCGCAGGCCGCGCGCCCGCTAGGGGGGGGCGGCCCCACCCGGGGAAACCGCAGGAGCGCGCGCCGGACGGGCACAGGGGCTGGGGGGGTAATCAATGTGGCACGCCGGAGGTCCGCAGCCCGGCGTCGGCTGCGGCCCGGCCGCAGCAGGGGGACGGCGGAGTTGGGGGTGCTGCGCCCCCACAGGGGGTCGCAGGGACACCCCTAACAGTATGAAAAATAGTTAGACATCTACATTTATTTATATACACAACAAGCTCCCCCTAATGTGTCCTATCCTTGCAGTCAACCCCAAACATTCAAACTAGTGATACAATGATATATTCTGGGGGGGAACATGATATAGGGGGGCTATTATTGATATATATCATTGTAGGATTTAAAATATTTTTTTAGTTCCTCTACTATGTTAGAATTTAGGGGGGAAAAAAAAATATACCCTGTGAGGGACAAGAACCCCAAAACCCCTTTTTGAAAAAACAATAGTCTACCACTCCCTCCTCTCCCCCAACCCCACCCCAAAGGTTTTATTTTACCGAGCAAAAACTTCTCCCAAAGCCTGTTTTTGCTTCCCCCCCTTTTTTTTTCCCACTCCCCTTCTTTGACCCAGTCAAAAAAGATCTTTACATAAACCCTGACTTTTTGTAGTTGATAAAGGGCCCTCGGGCCTGTTGTCCGAAACAATTTGGGAATGAAAAACCACTAGGGGGAAACCCAGCTCCGGTTTTCCCATTTGTGTGAAAACTAAACATAGACAGGGATTGCGGATTTGGACCCCTCAAGCTGCAGCCCTAAGCAGGAGGGGGCCCTACAGAGCTTTTATATCCAACAACCTTCGCATCCCCTCTTCAAAACAAAATGTTTGTTTGTCCCAGTTTTTTCGGGCGAGGACAGACACCCCTCCGGGAAGGAGAGAAAAACGCCTCCAACCCGCCCCTAATTTCAAACCCCAATCTGAGAAAATTTAGCGGGAACAGCACAGCCCTCAAACGATAACACCCCTTTTAAAATTAAAAATTTTTCCTTTTTTTGTGTACGTAAAAAAAAATGCCATTGTAACACCCTACAAACTGCTTTTTTTTGTGTTGCTCAATTTTTTGGGGCGCAATTTACATCCGGGGAGTTTAACTAAAGCATTTTTTCCGTTTGCTGTGGTAATAAAAATAAACCTTTTATTTCACCCCCCAAAAAAAGACTTTTTTTTCCTTGGGCAAAATTTCCCAAAAGGGCAAAGGGTTTAAATTACAAATTTTCCTTTTTTTGTGTAGGGGAAAAAAAACCCCCCCTTTTAACCCCCCTACAAAGCTCCAGTTTTGTTTTGCCCCATTTTTTGGTTTGCTTTTTAAACCATCCAGGGGTTTAAATTTAATTTTTGAATTCTGCTGGGGTGACAAAAATAAACCGTTTTTTTTAAAACCGTAAAAAAAGACTTTTTTCCCTTTGTACATTTTCAAAGGAAAGGGTTTTTAATTTTAAAAAATTTTTCCTTTTTTTGGTGTAGGGGTAAAAAACTTTCTATTTTTAACACCTACAAAGCTGTTTAGTTGGTGGTTCTAAAAATTCTTTGCGAAATTTTACATCCAGGGTTAATTAAGCTTGTTCTGCACTGGGGTGACAAAAATAAACCTTTTATTCCCCGGAAAAAAAAAGGGAAATTTTTCCTGTTACAAAAATTCCAAAGCGAAGGTTAATTAAAAAATTTTCCTCTTTTTGTGTAGTAAAAAACACACCATGTAACACGCTAAAAAACTGCAAGTTTGGGGTTTCCCTCAATTTTTGGGCGCTTTTACATCCGGTTTTTAAATTAAGCGTTGTACGCTGCTGGGGTTTACAAAATAAACTGTTTAAATTTTAAACCGCCAAAAAAGACTTTTTTTCCTGTACAAAAATTAAACCAAAGCGAAATTTTTAATTTTAACTTTTTTTCCCTCTTTTTTGTACTAAAAAAAACGCCATTGTAAAAATGCTACAAAGCTGCAATTTGGGGTTTTGCCCCAATTTTTTTGGCGCAATTTACATCCAGGGTTAATTAAGCTTTTTTCTGCATTTGGGTACCAGAAAAAAGGAAACTTTCTTTTTTACCCCCACAGAAAAATTCTGTACAAATTTCATACTAAAGGGTTTAAAATTAAAACCTTTTGGGGTTTTTTTATATTCATTTTTAAAAGGGGGCACATACAAGTCAATTTTTTCCCCTGCCCATTTTTTTGGAGCCCCTTTTTAAATACCCAAAGGGGTTTACCCAACCCTTCTATTCGTTCTTTTGGATTTCAAATACGGGGTGGGTATTTACCCAAAAACAGATATTTTAAAATCAAACAGTGCCCTGTACTTTTTAAGAACAAACGGGAGGGTCAGACAGAGAGGTGGAGGCTTTTCCCAACCTCCGGGGCAAGGCACAAAACTTTCCGGGCCCATTTCCGCACCAGAAAGGGGGGCCCTGGCACAGGGGCCCACCTGGGGCCACTACTGCCCTGTCAACTAGAAAACCCGTGTGCGGGCAAAGAAACCCCAAAGGGGTTCTTGATTGGGGGGGCCCTAGGTCATCCATTTCCTCCCAAAATGACATTTTGACAACCCCACCAAGATCGTGGGAACGTCAGACACAACCCTTTTTTGGGCATGGTCCGGGAGGGGGTTAAAGGGGGCCTAAACCGTTTTCCCAACCCGCCTCTGTCCCATCCGGTTCCCTCAGCCAAGATCTACTTTTGTGGTCGGGCCAGCCCCACTATTAGCCGGGAGGGTTTTTTTTGGGAAATTTTTTTTTTTAAAAAAGAGGGGCAGTCAGCACTATTTTGGGCTTTGAAAAAATTTGGGCCCAAAATATCCCCCGCTTTTTTACAGTGGGCCCGGCAAAGTATAGTTTTGTGGAGTTTGGCAGGGGAGGTAAATGTTTTTGGGGGGTCAGCCTCTGAATACCAAGCCCGGGGATGAGGACGCATGGAAAATTAAACACAAATAATGATTGAAACGACCGCATTTGGGGAGGGGGGTGAATGAAAAGGGGCTTAAACATAAATTTTGGAAAGAGGGCCGCCAGCTTGCCATCAGGCATGGGCGCACCCAAGCAAGGGGGTTGTGGGGCCCTTTGGGGCAGCAGGAAAAAGCACTTTTTGAGGGGGGAGCCAAAGGCCAGGGGGTAAAAAACCCGCTAGGGCGGGTCTAAAAAAGTAGCGGCACGGGGGCTCACAGGCAGCGGCGGTAGTAGCCCACTCAGTGGGGAGCTTTGGGCGGTAAAATCACTAGCCGGCGGTGGGCATTTTCTTGCTAAGACACCGGGGAAACCGAAAAAAGGATATGTAAAATCTGGGGGAAAAAGTAAGCTGGCCGGGGAGCTAATTTTGGCACCACAGCCCTGCGAAAAAACCCCATGCGCGTAAAACCACCCCTGGCCGGGGGGGAAACGTGGGGCTCAAAGGGGTGGTCCATCCGGGCCCCCGCACAAAAAGCTGGCACGCCCCTTTTTGGCACGCATGCCATTGCACCCATTAAAGGGCTCCCCCCACCTCTGCAAAAGGGGGAGCTGTTTCCTTTTGGGACATAAATTTTCCACCCCAAAGCCCTTTGCCCCCTTTCCAACTCATGGCGCCAAAGTCTTTCAAAAGGGCAAATTGAAAAAGAGACAACAAAAATGCTTCCAACCACCCTTTAAAGGTCAGAAGCTGACCGGGGCCCACCAAAAATGGAATTTTCCAAAACCGAATTTCCCTTTTCCAAAAAGGCAGTCCCCAGCATTTCATAAATATGTAGAACAAAGGTGGGCCAGCCCTTTAGCTTACCCGGTTTTTGTTCCAAGGGGGGCACGGCAGCGGGGACGTTTTGGAGCTGTAACAAACGGTCAGGGCCAATACATTCCTTTCCCGGCCCCCCTGGTGAATTTTGCTTCCTCCCCAGGCACACCAACAACTTGGACAGGAGATGCCGCTTTCCCCCCTCCACAAATTTTCAATGCGGCTCCCCGCGCCCAAAGTCCGCCTCCTACTCCCCCCACCACCCCTCACCATCTCAGCCTCCACAAAATACTGCTCCATCATACCACATTGGGGAGGGGACAAACGGTGTCACGCATTTTTACACCCTGGCTTGCCTCGCAACGAATCACCCCAGGGAGGAAAACCCCCGCGTCAAGCAGCAAAAAAATCATGGGGTGGCTTTCTCCCCCCTCCAAATGCCAAAACGGGGAAACCCTGGGGGACGGGCAATGGGAGGGAAAATGGTTCCCGCTGCACTGAAGGGATGGGGTGGTCCATTGCCCTGTAAGGCCATGTGTTCAAACTGGGTTTTGAAAAGGCTCCGAAGTCTTTTTACCGGTTTTTCAGAAGATTCTGAGAATTTGGCCCAGGAAAATTGTGCATTCCCCGCACTTTATCCAAATTCCTCCCAAAAAAGGAACACCCCCTCGAAATTTCAGCAGCAAAAACGGCCTCCCCCAACACACTTTGATATGCGATGTTTCCAAACCCCTTTTGGAAAAACCACCTGCACAAAGTTGGGGCCACAGGTTAAAAAAACAGAGAAAGGCCAATTTAAAATTTTTTATGACCAGGCACAGGATAAATCCCCTGTTTAACTTTTTATGTCAGCCATGCACTCATCCCCGGGCCCCTGCCGTTTGTTAGGCCAAATTCCCAGGAGGCCACTTTTTTTTGTCGGGCGCCCGGACTACGGGAAAGAATAAAAGTCATTTTCCAAATCTTCATTTTCCTGGGAAAAATGCGAAAAATCCCGTCTGGGCAGGGGACTGGGACGTGGCGACTACATCTTTGGGGGCCCCATGATCCCCGGGGGACTGAAATGGAGGGAGAAGGAGGAGGGGGACATTGGAGAGAAGCATGTCTGGTGAAAAAAGGGGGATTTTCTACCCAGGTGACCCAAAGAGGGGGAGCAGGGGCACTGGAGGAGGGTAGAGGGAGATGAAGGGAAAAGAAAACAGAGAACCCCCAAGCACCGTGCATTTTTAAAATGGAGAAGGGGGCGGGACCCCTTTGGGGTCACTTGTTCAGATGGCCCCCCATGCCAAAACTTTCCTGGGTAGTGACGCCCGAATAGTCCACCGGGCCGGCAGAGGGGTGACTTCTTCTCTTCCCCCCCTATTTGGACCCCCCGCTTTCCGGGGCCCAAAAAAGGGGGCCTTTTTCCCACGGGTAAGGGAGGACAAATTCAAATACCCATAGGGAAATCCCCGTATCCCTTTGGGGGCCCCTCCTATGTCGGGATCGCCCCCCCTCTGAAAAGGTCCCGACGGGAAATTCTTCAGCCCCACGTACTACGCCGCGGGTGCTGTGGGGAAAAGGTTTGGGGGGGGAGGGGCAAATACCACTCCATCAGCACAACCTAAGTCTGGGAGTCACTGATGAGCAAACTTCCCTTTACCCCCCTAGTGGGGGGGGCAACCCCCACAGCAGCACAGCGGAAACCCGGAGGGAACCCTAAACCCAAAATGTGGGGGGCCTACTTGGACACACTCTCCACCCCCCTTGAAGATCTGCTGGACCCACTGGCACCAACTGGGAAAGTGTTTGCCCCCAAATTTCCCCAGTTTTGCGGGGGGAAAGCGGGCCTTTGGGCCCCGCCCCTTTTGTGGAAATCAGAGCGGCCCTTTTATTGGGGGGGGGGCCATCGCCCAAACCCCAAGGAGAAAACCCCCGGGCCATGGGGAAAAGTTTAACACTGACCTTTTTTCAAAAGAACAGGCCCTGGATCTCCCCGGATTTTCCACACAAACCAAAACCTTTGGTGTCAAAACTAAAATCAGGGCCCTGACGCCCACCCAAAAAGTGAGAAAAAAATCTGGGGTTTAAAATAAACCCGCCTCACCACTATTTTGATGCCCCGCCACTCCCTTAAAGCCACACAAATTCTGAACCCTTTTCTCACAACTTCCAAAAACCCTCTTTTTACCAGGGACTGGTATTGCCAAACCCCCCCCCACAATCTTTTATTTTGGGCCCCTTTATGATCTCATGCTGCTTTCTGCTGTTGCTTGGGGCCGGGGACATCCACACTGTGTCAATGGGTTTCCACTCTCCGACCTCATGGGGTTGCTCGCTGATGTTTCTGCGCGGGCACCCCCCACACCCGGTCCCTTGTGCCCCTCTCTGACCTCCCTGCTGTTTTCTCCCCGGGCCGCCGCACCCCCCACCCCTCTTCATTGTGCCCCCTCTGTGGCCTACTCCTTTTTTTGCCACCTCCAAATGTCATGTGCCATCCCTGACCTCATGCGCTGCTACAGTGACCTCCACACTGTGTCTTGTGCCCATTTTGGGGCAAAACTGGGGTTTTTTGCCACCTTGAAATGTCATTGTCCCTGTCACCTCAGCGCTGCTCCCTTGACCTCCACACGTGTCATTGTGCCCTTGTGGCCTACCCCCTTTTTTTTGCCACCTCAAGAATGTCATTGTGCCCTACTGACCTCATGCTGTGCGTGTGACCTCCCCCACTGGTCATTTTGCCACTCGTGGCACTCCTTTTTTTGGGCCCCCATCCAAAAGTCATTGGGCCACTGTTACCTCATCGCTGCGGGCCCGGGGACCTCCACACTGGGGCTTTTGCCCTCTTGGCCTCCCCTTTTTTTGCCCCCTCTAGAATGTCTTTGTGCCACTGTCGACCTCATGCTGCGCTGCCGTCCCCCACACTTTTCCCATTGTGCACCTTACCTACTCCTGTTTTTGCCACCTAAAGAATTAATTGTGCCGTCTGACCTCATGCTTTGCTCCGTCCTCCACACTGTGTCATTGTGCCACTCTGTGGCCAAATTTCGTTTTTTGCCAACCCCCAAATGTAATTTTCCCACGTCTCCCCATTGGCTTTTTCCGGGACCCCACATGGTCTTGGCCCTTGGGGCCCCTACTCCAGTTTTTGCCCCTCCAGAATGTCATTGGCCACGTCTACCTCTTTCGCTTCCCCCGTGACCTCCACTTTGTGTCTTTGTGCCAATCTGTGGCCACTCTGTTTTTCCCACCCTCCAGAATGTCATTGGCCCTGCCAAACCTCATGCGCTGCCCCCGTGACCTCCAATTGTCATTGCCCACTCTGGGGCCTATTTTTTTTTGCCACCCCAAATTCATTGTCCACTCCTGCCCTCATCTCGCTGACCCCACACTGTGTCATTGTGTCATCTGTAGCCTACCCCTTTTTTTCCACCTCCAAATGTCATTGGAAACTTACCTCATCTGCTGCTGCTGTTGCCCCCAACCCCTGTCATTGTGCCACTCTCTGACTTCAGCTGTTGTCCTGCCGTCACCTCCATCTGTGTAAATTTCCACTCGTCCCTACTTCCAGATGTCATTGTGCTACTGTCTACCTTCATGCTGCTGCTGCCGTACCCTCCACACTGTGGTCATTGTGTCCACTCTGTAGCCTACTCCTGTTTTTGCCACCTCAAGAATATCATTGGGCCCACTGTCCTGACCTCTTGCTGCTGCTGCCGTGACCTCTCACACTGTGTCATTGTGCCACTCTGTGGGCCTAATCCTGTTTTGCCACTCCCGAATGTCATTGTGCCACTATCATACCTCATGCTTGATGCTGGCCGTGACATCCACACTGTGTCATTGGTGTCCCCCCACCCCCCCCCCCCACCCCCCAACTCTGTAAGCCTACTCCTGTTTTTGCCCCCTCCGGAATATCATTGTTGCACTGTCTGACCTCATGCTGTTTGCTGCTTGTGGCCCTCCACACCCTGTCCATTAGACCATTCTCTGACTTCATGCGTTGCCCTGCGTCACCTCCACTCGTGTTCATTGTGCCACTCTGTGGCCTACTCCTGTTTTTTGCCACCTCCAGAATGTCCATGTGCCACTCCTCTGACCTCAATTCTGCTGCTACAGAGACCTCCACACTGTGTCATTAGTGCCACCTGTGGCCTACTCCTGTTTTTTTCCACCTTGAGAATGTCATTTTTGCCACTGTCTGACCTCATGCAGCTGCTGCCCGTAACCTCCACACTCTGTCCATTTTGCCACGCTGTGGCCTACTATTGTTTTGCCACCTCCAAATGTCATTGTCCACTGTCGACCTCTGTCTGCGCCTGACCTCCACACGGGTTCAATGTGCCACTCTTTGCCACCTGTTTTTGCCTCTCCAAAGTCTTTGGGCCCACTGCCTGACCTCACTGCTGCACATGACCTCCACCTGTGTCATTGGCCACCTGTCCTCTCCATTTTTTCCATTTTGAAAAGATTGTGCCACTTTCGACCTCATGCTGCTGCGCATACCTCCACACTGTGTCATTGTGTCACCTGTGGCCTACTCCTTTTTTTGCCACCCCAGAAGAATTGTGCCACTGTCTGACCTCGCGCGCTGTCGTGCCCCACACGTGTCTTTTTCCCAAACCTGGGCCTACTCCTTTTTTGCCCCCTCCAAATGTCATTGGCCACTGTCTACCTCATGCGCGCTGCCGTGCCCTCCACACTTTTTCAATTTTTCCACTCGTGCCACTCCTGTTTTTGCCACCTCCAAATGTTTTGTCCCACTGTCTGACCTCATGCTCTGCGCCCTGCCCTCACACATTTCATTGTGGCCACTCTGACCACCCTTTTTTTGGGCCACTCAAGAAGTCATTGTGCCACTTCTACCTCATGCGCGGCCGGACCTCCACACTGTGTATTACCACTCTGTGGCCTACCCTTTTTTGCCCCCTCCAAAATGTCATTGTCCACTTTCTGACCTCATGCGCTCTGCGTGACCTCCACAGTGTCATTGTGCCACTTGGCCTACCCTTTTTTGCCACTCCGAAGAAAATTTGCCACGTCTGACCCATCTGCGCTGCCATCCCCTCCAAAACTGTGTCATTGTCCCACTCGTACCTACTCCTGTTTTTGGCCCCTCAAAAATGTCATTGTCCACGTCTGCCTCATCTGCTGCTGCCGTGACCCCCACTGTGTCATTTCCCACTCTGTGGCCTAACCTTTTTTGCCACCTCCAAATTCATTGTGCCACGCCTGACCTCATGCGCTGCTGCCGTGCCACACCGTTCATTGTGCCACTCTGTGGCCTACTCCAGTTTTTGCCACCTCCAAATGTCATTGTGCCCGCTACCCAGCTGCTGCTGCGTACCTCCACACGGGTCATTGTGTCACTCGGGGCCTACTCCATTTTTCCCACCTCCAAATGCATTGTCCACTCTCTCCCCATCGCTACTGCGTGACCTCCACATGCGTCATTGTGTCACCGTGGCCTACTCCTGTTTTCCCAAACCTCAATTTGTCAAGTCCCTCTCTGACCTCATGCTGCTGCGGGCTGTTGCCGTCCCCCCACACCCTGTCTTTGGCCACCCTGACCTCATCTTTTGCCCTTTGCCTCACCTCTACCTGTGTCTTTGTGCCACTCTGTGCCTACTCCTGTTTTTTGCCCCCTCCAAATTGTCATGTGCCACTCTCTGACCCATGCTGCTGCTGTGCGTTCCATGCCCTCCACACCTTTCAGGGGCCACTTTTTGACTTCATCGTTGTTGGGGAACTCCACCACTGGCATTGCCCCCTCTTGGCCTACCCCTTTTTTTTTGCCCCCTCCAGAAGTCTTTAAGCCCTCCCTACCCAGCTGCTGCCCTGACCTCCACACTGTGTCATTGTCCATCTGGGCCACCCTTTTTTCCCCCTTTTCCAGAAGCATTGTGCCACTGTCGACCTCATGCTGCTGCCCCCGGACCCCCACACTGTGTCATTGTCCACCTGTGGCCTACTCCTGTTTTTGTCACCCCCAAATGTCTTTGTCCAATCTACCTCATTTCTGCTGCCGTGACCTCCACACGTGTCATTTCCACTCTTGGCCTACCCCTTTTTTGCCACCCCAAATGTAAACACACAGGCCCACCCCTAATTTGGTATTTTTTTGTAAAAATTTTTTTTTTTGTTTAAGAATGTTTGTGAATTGTTATATGGTGGGGGAAAAATGGGTATTGTATTTGTGTACCCTTTTAATTGCCCATTCCAAATGTCTTTGTCCCACTGTCTACCCATTGCTGCTGCTGTGACCTCCACACTGTGTCATTGTCCACCTGTCCTACTCCAGTTTTTCCCACCTCCAAATTCTTGTCCACTCCTACTCAGCTGCTTCGCCGGCCCTCCACATTTTCATTGTGCCACCTGTGCCTACTCCGTTTTGCCACCCCCAGAATGTCGGGGCCACTGTCTGACCTCATCTGCTTCTGCCGGACCCCACCTTGTCATTGTGCCACCTTGTCCTACTCCGGTATATGCCACCGCCAGAATGTCATTGGCCACTCTCTGACCTCATTCTGCCTTCTGCCGTGACTCCACATTGTGTCATTGTGCCACTCTGTGACTACCCTGTTTTTTGCACCGCCAAATTTGTCATAGTCCACTCTCTGACCTCAAGCTGCTGCTGTGGCTGTTGCCATGCCCTCCACACCCTGTCATTGTTGCCACTCTCTGACTTCATGCTGTTTGCCCTGCCGTCACCTCCACTATGTGTCATTTTGCCACTCTGTGGCCTACTCCTGGTTTTGCCACCTCCAGGATGTCATTAAGCCAGTGCCTGACCTCATGCTGCTGCTGCCCTGACCTCCACACTGTGTCATTGTGCACTCTGTTGGCCTACTCCAGTTTTTTGCACCTCCAGAATGTCATTGTGCCACTCCCTGACCTCATGCTGCTGCTGCCCTGACCTCCACACTGTGACATTGTGCCACTCTGTGGCCTACTCAGTTTTTTGCCACCTCCAGAATGTCATTGTGGCCAACTCCTGACCTCATGCTGCCCTGCCTTGCCGTGACTACCACACTGACCCATTGTGCCACTCTGTGGCCTACTCCGTTTTTTTGCCACCTCCAGAAATGTCATTGTGCCACTGCCTGACCTCTGCGATGCTCTGACCTCCACACTGTGTCATTTTGCTTACTCTGTAGCCTACTCCTGTTTTTTTGCCACCTCCAGAATTTGTCAGTGTGCCACGCCAGACCTCCTGCTGCTGCTGTGCGTTGCCGTGCCCTCCACACCCTGACATTGTGCCACTCTCTTACCTCGATGCTGTTGCCCTTCCGTCACCTCCACTCGTGTCATTGTGCCACTCTGTGGCCTACTCCTGTTTTTGCCACCACCAGACTGTCATTGTGCCACTCTCTGACCTAATGCTGCTGCTGTGTCTGCTGCCGTAATCTCCACACTCTGTCATTGTGCCACTCTGTGGCCTACTACTGTTTTTGCCACCTCCAGAATGTCGCATTGTGCCACTGCCTGACCTCACGCTGCTGCTGTATCGGCTGGCCTTGGCCAATCCAACTGTGTCCATTGTGCCACTCCTGTGGCCTACTCCTGTTTTTTGCCTCCACCAGAATGTCATTGTGCCACTGTCTAGACCTCATGCTGCTGCTGCCGTGACCTCCCACACTGTGTCAATGTGCCACTCTTTGGCCTACTCCTTGTGTTTTGCCCCTCCAGTATGTCATTGTGCCACTCTCTGACCTCAGGCTGCGTTGGCTGCCGCCATTCACCTCCACACTCTGACACTGTGTTGCCATCTGAGCCTCAGCTTTTTTTTTTTCCAGCTTCGCTGCCATGACTTTATCAGGCTACATTCCCGCTTCAGTTTTTGTCATTTTGCCCTCTTAAGTGCCCAGGGAATTTAATAGTTAAGCGATTCTAAGAGCGACGGCAGTCATATGCATGTCATACTAAACACAAACATTGTATGAAGACCAATACCAAGCACCCGCTTCATATTGTAAGCAAGGTTGTGGAGATGTAGCTCACCGGTAGCACTAACACACTGTTCACAGTGTACGTTTTTAGAGTCTCTGCCTTTATTCAGCCACCGTTATACAGCCAAGGAAAAGAAAAGCATTCGGGGCGTTAACTTCAGCCCAACACAAAAACAAATAACACGACCGTGTAGATAACTCCACAGTCTCTTGTAAGTCCATTATTTCTTAGGTGTTTTTCCCACCCTATAACAGGGTATCGTGGGTATCCAGTGGAGCGGAAGGCTGCAGCTCGAACTTTCCTCGTCTGTCCCATTCAGGCAACTTTGACTGAGAACCACCACCACACCCATCCTCCAAACTTCCTGCCTTAAGTAGGCCTCAAAACCAGGCCTGGATGCCCTGGGAGCAATCCACCCACCCTGCTCTATGAACTGCTCCAGTAAAGCTGACCCAGATCGACTGCTATCCAGCAGTCCTACTAACAAAACAAATGCACGTACCATATCGATACTGACGTACGGCTAACAGGCTTTACTTCACCGATATCAGAAACCTCGGACACGTGATCGACCATCCAATAACGGCACCTCGTGCCTTTCTCACATACCCCCCCTCGCCCAAATCCGGGTGTTTGGGCACCGTCTGCCACCAGACTTGCACTCTTGAGATGGCATCTGCGTTTTCCCTGCTTTTTGCCCGTCTATGTTCACTGTGAACGCAAAAATCCTGCAGGCAAGAACCAGCGGGTAACCCGGCAGTATTCCCCCTTCTTCCCCCGCATCCACATTAGTGGGGCAAATGGTCGACACTAGCCTGAATTTCTTCCTAACAGGTAAGTACCTGAGGGAATCCATCCCACTTATGGCCAGACATTCTTTCTCATGAAGGCATAATTCCGTTCTTCCGGGGACAATTCTACTTAGGGTATATCACGGGGTGCTCTTCCCCATTTACTATCTGAGACATAAACAGCTTCCCAATCCCACCTCAGTGGCATCTGTTTGCACCACAAAATTCATGGGAGAAGTCGGGCTACTAACACTGGTTGCCTACATATGGGCCTTTTTGATCTCCTGGAAAGCCCTCTCTACCTCAGGGGACCATTTTATCATCGTTGACTCGTGCCTTGGTTACAGTCAGTCAAGGGAACGGCTATTTCGTGCAAACTTCGGACAAACCGTCTATAGTAGCCCACAATACCAAGAAAAGCCCTGACCTCTTTTTGTGAGGGGGCGGGCCACTTCTGATTCGCCTCTACTTTATTCCGTGGGCTTGATTCCCCTCTCCCCACATGTACCCAAGGTATCTGGTTTCCTCCATCCCTAGGGCACACTTATGGGTTTATCGTAAAGTCCCGCCTTCCTAAGGCATCTAGCACAGCCCTGGAAAACCCCCCCCCTTTTTATTTAATTTTCCCGAAATGGACTCAACCATCATGACTAAAATCCACAATGTCATCTAGGTAGGCGCCGGTGTATCTCCTATGTGGGCGCAGCACTTGATCCATAGCCCTCTGAAAGGTGGCGGGGCCCCCTGCAACCAAAGGCTTCTGACCATAGTGAAATAACCCCTCAGAGTAAGAAAGCAGTCTTCTCTTTTAATCTTCCTATGAGAGGGGGATCTGCCAATACCCTTAGTTGAGCGTCAAGTGTGGCTAATATACCTCGCCGACCTAACTGCTTCGATTAATTCATCTACGGGCAAAGGGTAGGCATCCCACTGGTGGATACATCATTGAGTTCTGCGATAACGTTGCAGAAATCTCATTCTCCGTTTTGGCTTTGGCACTAGCACTATGGGCTGGACATCCACTCTTGACCTCTCGATCACCCTAGTTCTAGCATTTTTCTGCACCTCTTTGGAAATGAGCCGTCCCGTCGGCCTCTGGGGACACTATAGGTCTTCAGGTTACTCTCCCATTGGGGTCTGTGAGGATCTCATGCTCTATCACATGGTACGCCAGGGTATTCGGGTGACAGGTCTCGATTCTCGGCAGCAGTTCCCTACATTGTTGCTATTGGGAGGGGGATAGGGTCATCTGAGATTTTTACGGCTTCTATGTCGGCCTCTGGTTTTGGTCACCAGCAAGAATCCTCCCAGGAGGCTCTCTCTCCTTCCAGGGTTTTATCAATTTACGTGGTCAATCCATGAAAGGGTTTCCTCTTTCCTGCTGTGACCTTATAATAGACGCGACCTGCGCTTTCCTTGTGCTTGGAAGAAGATGCTCCTTGACAATCAGATCACCCTGGACATCCTCTCCTGCAGTTTGGGCCACATGCTCCAACTACGCTCCGATGAGGGGTGACATCACTCTCCCAAGTTTCCTTGGCCACATCTAAAGAGTCCTCTGAGGATGTTCTCCAATAACAAAAGCTCAAAGGGTAGAACCCAGTGGAGACTGAGGTACCATCTCCTAATTGAGAACAGCAGGTATGTAAGAGGCAGTCCCATTCCCGCCCATCCTTCTCAACCACTTTCCTCAGCATGGCCTTCAGGGTCTTGTTCAACCGCTCAACGAGTACGTCCCGTCCTAGAGGATGGTAGACTGAATGCGCAGCTGCGTACTTTCAACCACCTTACACAGCTCCCTCATTACCTTTGACATGAATGTGTTTCCCTGATCCGTTAAGATCTCCTTGGGAATTCTGTGCGGGAGAAGCCATAGAACAGCTCACGTGCAATATTACGGGATGAGGGGTTCCTGAGAGGGATGCCTCTGGGTAACGGTGGCGTAATCAACATGACCAGGATGTACTGTGACCCTCTCGCTGACTTTACCACTGCCCCTATCCAATCCATCGCTATCCTACTCAAAGGGACCTCAATGATTTGGTAGCGGAACCAGAGGGCTACGAAATGTGCTAACGGGGATGTGACCAGGCAGTGGTACCACGATTGTCAGAAATCCTAAACCTTCCCCCCCCCCCCGTAAACACTTGGCCAATAGAAACGCTGTATTATCCTCTCGAGCTTTTGTCATCACACCAATGCCCCCCCTAACACATGGTGTGGCCATATCCAGGACCAACTCCTATAGGTGACCCGGAACCAATAACTGCTCTACCACCTCATCCCGGATTTTGGTGACTCCGATACAACAGGTCTTGATTCAGGCAAAATGCCGGAAACCGCCTCCCTGCCCCCAACGCCTGGGGTATCCCGTATGAGAACCGTCACATTTTCCCGGGCCCCTTTTAGGGTCAAGTCCTGAAGTTGGACGTACCAAAATTTTGTCTAGTTACCTTCAACTCGGGGACAGGCTCGGTCCGATGAGACCTCTTCCTCATATCTCCACCAGGACTGAAAACAGGGAACCTGGAATTGTCTCATGTTTCCCCCCAGCGGCCTGGTCCAGGCACCGTGTGGGGACATGGCAGAGACGTTTTCGCCACAAGGTTCCCAAAACAGAGGACAGTCCACGGCCCACAATCACATCGTGCAAAGACCCTGCACCACTCCAACATTGTGTGACAATGTAGGGTACCCAGCCTTTTCACAAGTTTAACCTGGCCACTGGTAAACCTTGTGTCCCCGTGGAGACACGTGACCCCTAATTTTTTTTCCAGGGACCAACACTACTGGGGAGCGAGGCCGATATGAAGAGGACTAAACTCCCAGAGTCCCAGTAATCCTGAGACCATGGGCCATTCACTGTACCGTTCTACACATCTGGGTTCCTCCCCATTGGGTTGACACAGCGCTGACACGCTGATGTGCAAAGAGGGACTGCGGCGGGTTGCAGAGCAGTCCATGGGCTCCGTCGTGAGGGGACACTGACCGCTTATATGTCCCCGTTCCCCGACATCTCCAGCACCAATATCTCTGGTCATTCCGTTTGGCAGCCGGGTCAGGGCCTCCCCTGGCCTTGTCGGCGACCCTCCCGTGGAGTCCTTGGCTCCTGGCTTCTGTACGTCCCAGTCTCTCCGGCCCACCCAGTACAGGGATTCAGTTCCCTGGCCCCCCCAGCAAACCTCTCCATAGCGTGAACCTTTCTACACCAGTCCCACTAGGTCATCCGCCGTCTGCGGATCACCCTGCGCCACCCACACTGCACAGAATGCGGCAGCGATTGCATAAAGCTGTCCATAACCACCCCCTCCACCATTTGCGCTGGGAGCATATCTCAGCTGCAACGCCCTTTTTGGACCAGATGTAATAAGTCAAAATAGCAGCGACCTCGGAGGTTTGCCTTACTGTATGCCCCACAGGTGTACCCTCTGAGCCCGGACCATAACGTAACCCCCAAGACGCGCCATGAACTCGGCTTTTATTTGGAATATTCCTTACGTCCTGTAAGGTGAGGTCGTAGTAGGCCTTTTGGGGCTCCCCATCAGATAAGGGGCCAGCACCTCAGCCCATTGCTCCCGGTGGTAAGTGCCTCCCGGTCGGCGACTCGTTCGAACACGGTGAGGATGCCTCGATGTCATCTTCCGGAGTCCTTCTGGAGGGCTTCCCTGAACGGTCCTCCTGCCCATGTCCCCTCATCACGTGACGGCGGAGCTTGAGTTTCCCCGGGCCCGCATGGCATCCGTTAACATGGCCATCTGCTGCATCAGCAGCTGTTCGAAGCCTTGCTCCCCTGCAGGGCTTCAGTATGAGCCCTCTGCTGCTGTACTGTGGCCTTTCTCTGCGCCAGCATGGCTTCCCCATTAGGCTTTCTGCTGCTGCGTCTGTGGCTTGCTGCTGCTGCAGATTCGCTTGAAACCAGGTGCTTAATCAGCTCCATAATTCGCAGTTGTAACTTGGCTCTGTGCTGCTTTGACCCATGACATACACAGCGATCTGTGCCCGCGTCCTCCAACCACTTGTGGGGATGTACTCACCGGTAGCAAAAACACACTGTTCACAGTGTACGTTTTAAGTTCTCTTGGCCTTTATTTAGCCACCGATTATACAGCCAAGGAAAAGAAAAGCATACGGGACTTAACTTCACCCACACAAAAACAAATACACATCCTTGAGATAACTCACAGTCTCTGTAAGTCCAGTATTTCCTTAGGTGTTTTTCCCCACCTAGATCAGGGTATATGGTATCCAGTGGACGAAGGCTGCAGCTCGAACTTCCTCGTCTGTCCCAGTCCAGGCAACTTCAGAACTGAGAAACCACCACCACACCCATCCTCCAAACTTCCTGCCTTAAGTAGCCTCAAAACCAGGCCCTGGATGCCTGGAGCAATCCACCCACCCCTGCTCTTTGAATTGCCTCCAGTAAAGCCTGACCCAGATCGACTGCTATCCAGCAGTCATACTAACAAAACAAATGCCAGGACCAGTATCGATATTGACGTACGTCCTAACAGGCTTACTTCATCCGAGATCAGAAAACCCGGTGACACGTATCGACCATCAATAACGGCACCTCGTGCCTTCTCACACATGGCACAATGTTCTACAGCACCCTGCAGGCTCTGTGCAGCCTGGAAATAGCTGTTTTCTAACGTGATTCGTCCCGAAGTAATTCGGACCGAAACTAATTTTGTCAGAAAATTCTACGAAGTCACCGAATCGAATTTTTGAGAAATTCGCCCATCTCTAGTCACAATATGTAACTGCAATGTAATCACTTATATGTCTGCAGAGTCTGTGTACACTGATATCTACCACTATATGGCCCTATATGAAGGTAATATACAGTTGGAAGGGCACTTGTGTACACTGGTATTTACCACTATATGGTCACTATATGGAGGTAATATGCAATCTGTGGGGCACCTGTGTACAGTGGTATATACCACTATATGGCAGTAATATTGATCTTTACTCAGTAATAGTGTAAGGGTATTGTTCAGTCACTCTGTGGTGGTAATTTGTGGTCGTGTTCTGGCGGTATAATCAGGTCCATATGTAGTAGTGTTATTGGTAATGTTGGTCTTGATATAGAGGGATGCATTTGGTAGCTGTATGATGATGATATGTGAGGTAATCACTCCTTGTATTATCTAGTATCCGCATGACTTAAGAGTAGAGATGAGCGATTATAATCATCAAAGTTGAAATGGTTGTCATTGGCTGGAAAAATCACATGACCTCGTTTTGCATAGAACAGCGTTTCCTGTTCATCATCAGTGTTTCAGTGTCTCTCACTAGAGCAGGACGTGTGTTAGATCTCTCTCAATACAGCTCAGCTCAGCTCAGAGACACAGTTCTCTTTATTCATACAGACAACTATGCTTTTAGTTGTCAACATTAGAACATAGGTAGATTAGAGAATTTCAGCTCTTAGTTAGACAGAGACTTTGAAAGAAGCATCTAGCGCTGTACAGCCGTGGGGGAGGGGTGTGTGTGTGCGAGCGAACACAGACAGACAGGCAGGCAGGCTCTTGAAAGGAGAGTCCTATTGTGCAGCCCAGACTCTGCTTTGAACCTGCATTGAAATGGCTTTTTTTTACCAGTTTTTGGCCAACACACCTCGCACCTAAGGTGAAATTTTACCTTTTATTTTGTGCAGCCCAGTTTTGTTCAAAGACCCAACTTATACTTATATTAGGATACAGAAATTTGCTAGTAACTGCAGGTGTATTTCATAGGTGCAAAACCCACCTTTTCTTATCCGTTTAACTTTTAAATGGGCTTTTTTTCATTTGGCGAGCCCATTTTGTTCAAAGACCCCCCTTGTATTATTTTAGGATATGAAATTTGCTAGTAACTGCAGGTGTATTTCATAGGTACAAAAACCCACCTTTTCTTATCCTTTAATTTTTAAAAATAGGTGTTTTTCACTTTGGCCAGCCCAGTTTTTTTTTCAAAGACCACCTTGTATTTATATTGGATAGAAATTTGCTATAACTGCGGGTATTTTCATGGTGAAAAACCCCCTTTTCTTACCGTATAATTTTTAAAATTGATTTTTTTCACTTTTCGCAGCTCAGTTTTGTTCAAAGACCCACCTTGTATTTAATTTTGGATACAGAAATTTTAGAAACTGCAGGTGTATTTCATGGGTTAAAAAACCCGCCTTTTTTACCCGTATAATTTTAAATGGGTGTTTTTCACTTTGGCGCAGCCCATTTTTTTCCCAAAACCCCCTTGTATTTAAATTTAGGATACAGAAATTTGCTAGAACTGCGGTGTATTTATGGGTCAAAACCCCCTTTTTTCCCAATCCGTAAAAATTTTTAAAAATAGCTGTATTCCCGTGGTGCGGCCCTAGTTTTTTTTAAAATAGCCCTTTGTACCTTTTTTCAAGAAACTGTTCCGTTTGTCATTGCTGCAAAAAGCAATTTCTAATCCATGTAACTTCTGAATATTTTTTTTGCGCCCGGAAATCTCAGTTTGGCGCAGATAGCGCATTGTATGATAGTTTTTGTTGAAAACTATCAATTCCCAGTCCTACGGAATTGTAAATCCCCCCGGGGGTGAAGGAAGAACACGTTGATTTTGTCTTACGTTTTTTTCCAAACCCAACCGCTTTCACAGGGGATTCCTAGAAAAAATTCATTTCTAATCCAGTTGGCTGTAGGAAATTAAGAGGGATTTAATGATAGCTGTGATTTTGCCGTCTTTCAATAAGAAAACTGTCCAAAACTCTTCCATACCTTCTTACATTTTTATTTTTTCTGAACATGGAGCGAAATTCAGGTGGTAAGCAGCAAAGAGGGGGTAGGACATGGAGTAGAGGTACGAGAGAAGGTGCTCCTTCCAGTGCTGGTGACAAACCCAAGCCAGCGGATCGTCAGTTGCAGACCATCAGGCCTGTCATCGCGGGGTCAGGCCCCTTGAACCCTCAGTAACGAACAGCGTCACCAATCTGTTCTTCAGTTGTTAATGCAACCTGCATCCAGCAGTATTACCTCCTCGTCCTCCCAGTCACGGCCACAAATGTCGTCTTCAGCATCATCAGCATCCGTCCAACATGAAGCGAAGGCAGCCCAAATGTCAACTGTGTACCCACCACTGTGGATAATCCATTTTCTGACGCCCTTCTATGATGACAAAATGCGGTTGGGGTCAGAAGGCTTTTTCCAAAAAATCAAGAGGCCAAAGAGGATGTTTTTTTTCTGCTCTGACGCCCAATCGCTGATGCCATCAGAGGAGGAGAAGGAAGCCGGTCAATGGGCAAAAATCCGGGCGTCGGCGCCAGCCTTGCAGTGCCCTGTTGTTTATAGCCCGCACTCCAGGATGCAGAATGTCAGGACGAGGAAGTCACCTGTGTTGATGATGAGATGACGACTTTGCGGATCCAACGGGTCTTTTTCAGCAGAATTTGCTTGTGAGCGCTTCATCACTGGACGAGGAGGAAGACGATGGGGTAGTGTCAGTATGGCTCCTGCCTCAAAAAGGGAGAGGGCGGTCGCAGAAGTCTGCTGAGATGATTCCGCCAGCCACAATCAGCGGAAACACCGCTCCTTGCTTATCGCTAAACGAAAAGGTCCAGGACCTCTCAAGCCTGGGCCTTTTTCGAGCAAGCCTCTGATTCACCCAGCGATGTCATATGCCGCCTTTGCCGTAAACAAATCAGTAGAGGCAAGAATCTTAGGTGTTTAACCACCAACAACATGTCTAGTCACATGCAGCGAATGAAATGGAGGGAACAATTTTGGCCCTAAAAAAGCCACACCGATCCCAAGGCTTCCAAACCACTGTCACACCCTCTGTCTCCGCCTCCTCCTCCTCCGCCACCACCAAGCGTTCCTCATTTGGGCCCATGTCTCTCAGATCGTGATCAAGGATCAGCCTCCACTTCAGCCTCCCCGTCGCCCGAGTACCACCAGCACCACCAGAGACCCATCCTACCCCTTCTCCTTTCCCACCATTTTTGACGCCCTGCACCCCGTACAGCGGCCAGTCTAGCAGCCACCGTCTGTCTACCAGGTTTGGAAGCAGAAGAAAAACTTTAACCCAAACCATCCAAAGCCAAAACCTGAATGTCGGCATTGCCAGGCTTTTGGCCTTTGAAATGTTGCCTTTCCGTCTGGTGGACACAGATAGGTTCCGCCACGTCATGGCCCTTGCCTCCCCCAATACCAGAATGCTGAGCAGGCATTTATTTTGCACAAAAAAAGCCGTCCCTGCCCTGGACAGCCACGTGTCATCTAAAATTTCAAGCGCGTTGTCTGCATCTGTGTCCGGCAAAGTCCATCTGAAACCCCCGACACATTTACTAGTAAACACGGCCAAAGCCCTAATCTCTGTGACAGCTCACTGGGTGAGCTGGGTGGATGTCTCTGGTGGTAACGGTGGCTCTCAGGCTCGGCGCACGCTCTTCAAAACTGCAGGGATGGTGCAGGGTTCTTTCCCCTAAGGTCCTCTGGTGGCATCACGTGCCCATAGAAACCAGGCCGTGTTGAAATGAATCTGTCTTGGAGACTGTCAAAACACAGGTCAGGAGCTGTGGACGGCTCTTCGCAACGAGACCGAGCACTGACTGGGTGACAAGAACCTTGTGCCAGGCAAGGTGGTGTGTGATAACAGTCGAAATCTGCTGGCCGTCCTTAAGATCAGTAGGCTGGAGCACATCCCTTGCCTGGCACATGTCACGAACTTGTCGTCCAGAAATTTCTAAAGCGCTACCCGGGTCTGGACTGCCTGCTGTGGAAGGCTCGAGGTCTGAGCTCACACTTCCACCATTCACACCCTGCTTCGTCCTGCCTGGCTGCGTTGCAGCGTCAGCTCGGCCTCCCCATAAACCGTCTCATTGTTGACGTGGCACATGCTCCAGCGATTGTGGCAGTAGCGCAATGCCATTACGCAGTACGAAGTGACACATGGCCTGACAAGCAGCGGTGCGGACCTCGGGGTGTTGAGCCACCGAGATAGGAGGCAGGTGAAAGAGCTCTGCACCATCCTTGCAGAGTTTTGAAGAAGCCACCAAAATGATCAGTGCAGACAATGCCCTTTTCAGCATGAACATTGTGGTGATCTTAGTACTGGAATGATCGTTGGACACTCTGAAACATCAGGTCCCACCAGCGACGGAGGAGGAGGAGATGGACACAGATGGGGTCAGGGAGCCTTTCTCTCCGTTGAACCCAAAAGGGCCAGACATTTTTCACAATTTTTTCGGTCTTCATTAGGCAGGGTTCGGGGTCCGGGTAGTGAAGGGGGGCGCCTCAGCTCTCAGAGGGGGCTTATCTGGGGCAAGTCAGGGCTGTTTTTGGGGAAGGGCGGCGGGGACAGAGGGGAGGAGGGGGGGAGGGGGAAAGGTTAAAGGATTCCTGGACACCGACGTTCCCAATGTTCCTGCCCTTGGGAAAGGGGTTTTGGCAGGGGGGGGGATTTGGGGCCGGAGGGGGAAAAAGGGAAAAATCAAGTTTTAGTCCCCCTCGCCCCGGGAGGGGGGAAATAAAAAACGCCCATCTCTCACATGAGTGCTTGGATGCTCCTTTTCCCTTTCCAACATGATCCTCGCTTTTGGGCCTTCAAACTGAACAACTTAGGGAGTGGCCCCCCTCCTCGACCCCCGGGTACAAAGCAAAAAACTCACCCCATTTTCCTTTCCCACTCACCCAAATAGAGAGTAAAATCCCGGGAAATTTGGGAGACCGTGCTGATTGACCCAACGGGAGACATCTGTTGGTCGCTTCACGTTTTTCCCAAATATCACAGGGGAAAAACATCATGATGTACAGCATTAGGTCCCCAAAAGCAGCAGGCATTGTGGCAAAGCCTAATGGGGGGAACCTCGGGCCATCTTTTTTTACCACCCGCAACGAAATGAAAGGGCGGGGCACACTTACAACCACAAAACCCCGGCTTAAGATCATGGTGCACGACAAAATCTGCGTCTCAACACCGAGGTTTTTGAAATTTTTCCCGGGAACCCAATCGATTTTGGGGTTACCCAAAAAAAGGAATGAACCCCCCGAGTTTGCTCGCCACCCCATAGAGGTTTTTTCCCCTGCCCACCCCAGGTCATATCGAGGGGACCTTCACACAGCGGAGGAGTCATTACAGACAAACACATCGGGGCTTTCCACAGATAATGGGGACTTTTGGATTTTTCATAAAAGTTTAAATTCAGGCATTGATCTCTGAAAAATTTTTGGGGGCCCTTTAATTGCAGAGGCCCACGGATTATTTCCAGTTATTTCCTTTCCCTCTTTCAAAAAAATGGTCCCCTTGAAAATTTTTTTTTAAAAATTGATCATTTTTTTACTGCAATTTTTATTCTCACCCCCCAAAAAAGGGTCATTTAGCGGGTTTTTTCGGTGAGGAGACTGTAAAAGCCCAGAAAGGGTTTCATAAAAAAAGTATTCCATTTCTAAATTTTTTTTTTTAAAAATTTTTTCGCTTTGTCAAGGGTTTTTGGGGGTAGGGTGCTGTGAGATAAAAGCTTTTAATAATGGCCCCTTTTGAAAACAGAAATGTGCTTCTCAGTGGGCATTTCTCCCTAACTTTTTTTTTAAAAATGCCTGAAAAATTCCTTTTTTTTTAAAATTTTTTTTGGGGTCGTGCTGCGTGAAATGCAGCAATACTACGGGTTTTCCTTTTCAAAAAAAATGGGGTTTTCTAAAAAAGACCAATTTTTTTCCCCACAATTGTAAGGGGGGCTCAAGGGCCCATTTTTAAATTTTTTGGGGAAATGTTCCCTTTTTAAAAATGCAGCTTTACTACAGGTCCTATTCAAAAAAGGGGGTTTTCTAACAGACATTTTTCTTCAAATTTTTCAAAGTGGCTAAAGGGGTCATTTTTTTAAATTTTTTTTGGGGCATTTTTGCTGTGAAATGCACCCGGTATTTACGGTCCTTTTCTAAAAAAAGTTTTTCTAACAGACATTTTTTTCTTCACAATTGTCAAGAGGGGCTCAAGGGTCATGTTTTGAATTTTTTGGGGGGGCTTTTTTTCTTTTAAATGCAGCTAAAATACAGGTTTAAATTTTCAAAAAAAAGGGGTTTCTAACGGGAATTTTTGTTCTTCAAAAATTGTCAAGGGGCTGGATGGGCTTTTTTTTTGAATTTTTGAGGGGAATTTTTGCTGTGAAATGCACATACAAAAGGGTTTCCTATTTTTAAAAAAAAGGGGTTTTTCCCGAACAGCTTTTGGGTTTTTTCACAATTGCAAAAGGGTCAAGGGTCATTTTTTTAAATTTTTTGGGGGCATGTTGCTTTTAAAACTGAAAGCTTTTACTACACCCCCCCCCAAATTCTAAAAAATTTGGTTTTTTAACAGACATTTGTTTTTCACAATTGTCAAGAGTGGCTAAAGGGGTATTTTTTAAATTTTTGGGGCTTTGTTGCCGGGAACTGCAGTTTTACTAAAAATTTCCTTTTCCCTAAAAAATGTGGTTTCAAACAGACAGGGTTTTCTTCCCAATTGCCCCAAAAGGGTTGGTAAAGGGTCATTTTTTTAAATTTTTGGGGGTTTGTTGGGTAAAAATGTAGCTAAAATTACGGGTTTTAAATTCTAAAAAATTTGGGTTTCTAACAGACATTTTTTCTTCACAATTTTTCAAGAGGGGGTCAAGGGTGTTTGGTGCTGTCAAAAACAAAAATTAGGTACACACTTTTAAAGGACCCCATTTTTGCAAAATATTTTTTTTTTAAAGGGTTTCTTTAACTTACCCTAGAAAACCCCGTAGTGAGAAAACCCCCTTTTAAAATACAAAAAAAAAAACAAAAAAGTGGTGGGATTCCATCCAAAAAATGGGGTTTTGGGACAGCTCCTTTTTCCGGGGCATTTTTTTAATCGGGGGGGTCAGACAAGTCTGTTGCTTCCAGGACGGGATAGTCAATGCCCAATTTCAAAAAAAGTTTGGTTTAAAATTAATACTGCCTTCTGGCATTTTTTTAATTTTGGGGGTTTCCTTTGGGGTTTTTAAGGGTCTTTCCCTGGGGTCCCAAGCAGGGAAAGTGAATAGTCTGGGGTTTTTTTCTGTGCCTTGTTGCCCTAATTGTGTTGCCTAAATGTAGCACGAAATGCTTTTTACGGGTTGTGGATTTTAAATTCCGGGTTTCCCCTTCCCCGGGTTTGGGTGTAAGAATGAAGGTGTTGTTCCTCTCCCATAGCTTTAATGGCCCATCGGCGAAAAATCTTTTAAAATTGACAAATGGGATTTCGCTTTGATAATTGACGATTTCGACTATCGATCTGATGACGTTTATTTAAGAAAATCGCTCATCATATAAATTGGGTTTTAAAATTATTGGGGGTCTGTATTTTTCGGCCCTTTATATATCCCTAAATTACATCTGGTTGTTCTGTACTATTTCATACCCCAAGGATTAATTTAAAACCTCTTGTTTGGGGAAAATAATTTGGCCCTAAAGTACAGGGGGTCTGTTTTTTTTTGGTCCAAATTAGGGCCCTAAATTACATCTGGTTGTTCTGTAGGGTTTTTTCCATACAAAAGGCCCTTTTTTTTTAAACCTTTTGTTTGGGGGGTTTAATTTGGACAAAAATTAAAGGGTCCCCTTTCGGGGGGTAGGGGGGGGTGCTCGCCTTCGGGGGGCAACACCCTTTGCAAAGGGTGATTTGTAAACCCCCCCCGGGGATAGACAGCCCTTTTGGCGCTCCCATGAGTGACAGGGGCCCAAACATCTGGCGCAGGGGGGGGGGTACCCGGGGTTTCACTTTTAAAAAAAACTGCGGGCTGTGTGCTGCGTCTGTAAATTTCTCCGGGCCTGTCTATTACTGTTTTTTATTGTTTGTTATTTTGTTTTTTCCGTGTACCGCCCTCTGTTTTCTTTCCTGACCCGTCTTGCACTTGTTTTTTAAAAAACCTGGGCTCCCGGGTTCCTTTTGCCCTCGGCTTGTATAGTTTTCTTTTGGGGTTTCCTTTTTTGTGGCTTAAATTTCCTTTTAATGGCTTTTAAACCCGGACTGCCCACTATTTTTCCCCTGAGGGCCCCCAGCACTTTAGCAGCGAAAGGGGGACTGGCCCCCAAAGTTGGGCCCTGCCACCCGGGCAGCAGTCCGGTTGGCGGGGACGGGGGCGGGGTTTTCCAGTCGGGGCTCACTGTACCTCCCTTGACGGGGCCCTTTTTTTTTTTATTTTTTGGTTTTTTTTAAAAAATGCCAAAATTTTAAAATTTTGATTTTTAGTAGAGTATTTCATCCCAAAAGGATATTTAAAATTTTTGATTGTGGGGTAATGTGGGACTAAAGTACAGGGTGTCTGTTTTTTTGGTTCTATTATAAGCCTTAAATGACCTCTGGTTTTCCCGTACGATATTCATACCAAAAGACTTAAAATTTTAAATTCTTGATTTTGGGGTAATTTTGGGCCCAAAATTTCAATTTTTTTTTTATTTTTTGGTCCTATTTTATGCCTAAATTACATCTGGTTTTTCGTGCGGTTTTTTCCTACACAAGGCTTAATTTAAATTTTTGATTTGGGGGAATTTTGGGCTAAAATAAAGGTGTCTGTATTTTTTTCCCAATTTACCCCCTGAATTTCCTTTTCATTCATTCTGTAAGGTAATTTTTTTACAAATTTTTAATTTTCCTCTTGTTTTGTGGGGGAATTTGAGTTTAAATACAGGGTTTTAAAAGTATTTTTTGCCAACCCCACACACCTGAAAAACCTTAACTTCTAACGGTGTGGTTTTTTAAATTTTGTGGGGCCCAAAAGTTTTATTTATTCACTTTTTTGGGGGAGAATTTTGTGTTAAATCCAGTGTTTGTTTTCAGCCCTACATACATCTCAAAAACCAGCCCCTCCAGTTTTGGCATAATTTCTATCTTGGGGAAACATTTAAATTTTTTTAAAATTTTTTGGGGTGATTCTGTTTAAAAGCTGTTAAAATATGGAGTCCCCCCCCCAAAAGGGGAAGAGGGTGTCCCAGTAATTTTGCATTTTCGTCAAAAATATTTTGCCATTCCTTTGATCCTTTGTGTCCCCTTTTTGTTGGTCAATAATCCATCATTGCTAAAAAAACCAAAAAGAAAACAGGGGTTGATCCCAAAAATAAGAAATGGAATATTTGGGGTTTTTGTTCGGGGTTTTGTATCCCCTCCTGGGTTTTGGGCAAACCCACCCCATCTGACAAAACTGATACAAATAAAGGGGCCATGTCCCTACTACCTTACGGCTTCTCAATCGGTTGTGTTTTTCCTTTTTTATTCCTTTTGACAGATTTAAAAAAAAAAAGGGGGAAAAACCCCCCAAAAATGGCAAAGTAAAAGAGTGGGGGGAAAGGGGGGAAAACCTTTAGAAAACCCCCAGGGTGGGTCACTGAGAGATGGTTTAGGTTTGCAGCAGCATGATTAGGCCCAAATTGGGGACAATTTTAAAAGTGTGGAAGGTTTGGGGGCAGAACAGCAACAGCATTTGGGGCCCGGGGAGGGCACAATGGGATTAAATTTTTTTAGGTGGCAGAAACCCAGGTGAAAATAATGAGGAGGGGGGCAAAGACAGCAAAAATAAAACCGGCTGAAATTGGGGGCATACAGCACTTTTAGGAGGGGCCTGAGTGGGGAAAAGGGGGCAGCGCAAACAGAAAGGGTAAAAAAAAATAAATAGTCCCCCGTGAAAAAGTGGGGAGGTGGGGGTCAATACCTGGTTTTAAACCCCCGGTTTAAAGGGTGGTGGGCCCTCAGGGGGGGTGGCAGCATCAGGGAAAATAGCTGAGGGGAGGGGAGGGCCCAAAAAAATCCAGATTTAGGGTTGTCCAGGGTTTTTTTTTACTTGGTGCTTTCCTAAATCACTAGGGGGGAAAAAAGGGTGCTCATCAACAACTCCAGGGTCAGGTTTCTGCTGATTTGGGGCTGGTATGCTCCCAAAATCCATCCCCCCACAACACCTTGGGAGTGGTAAAAATGATCCTGAGGAAACCACCCGGTCAGACCGATTAAGCAATGGGGCGATTTGGGCCCGATAGACAGCGGCCAACTGAAATAGGATGTCTTTTTTTACTTGAGTTTGTCCTCCCTCTTGGCGGTGGGAAAAAAAACCCCCATTTGGCACCGGTAAACGAAAGGGGCCCCAAAAGGGGGAGAGCCAAAAAATCCCCTCCCTTCCCATTGGATGATGACAATTTTACTGTCACGCTAGGCAAATCAGCATGCAAGGCCCAAATTTTTGAAAGTGACTCTGAGGGACTCCCCCGCCTCCATCTCCCCCGTTAAAACTTCCCGGTGTGTCTGGGTCATCTTTCCCCTCCTTCCTAATCCCCCGGCTTCCCCTCTCCTGTCAAACCCGAATATAAAAAAACACTTATTTTTTTCCCCCCACTGTTTGCATCCCAGTGTTCTTACTCCTCCTCCTCCAGTTCAGCACCCACTGTACTCATGTGGCCATGAGATGTAGTCGCCATGTCTCCATTAGAGATGGGCGAATTTCTCAAAAATTCCGTTTCGCAATCGACGTTCGCCCGAATTTCTGACAAAATCTGTTTCGTGCTCCCGTATTAACTTTCGGGACGAACGCGTTAAAACATCTATTTCCGGCTGTCAGAGAGCCTGTAGGGTGCTGTAGAACATCTGCGTCGCGTCGCGGTGCCAAGCGCTTCTAAATTTCAGAGGGAAGCTTGGTTGGTCTTCATTCACACATGCTGGTGTTTTAAAATGACATGCACATGTACTGCCGCCACTATTAGAATCCGCTTCAACCCTTCAATTCCCTGGGCACTTACGGGGGAAACTGATCAAAAACTGAAGAGCGGGAATGCAGCATGCATAAAGTCATCGCAGTACCAGCAGGAAAAAAACAAGCTGAGGCTAAGAATCCACCCACCCACATCAGCAGTCAAAGACACAGTACGATACTTACCCTAGGACCCAGCCACAAAATCGCAAGCAACAGTAAGGAGACTTCACAGCGGAGTCACCCATGCGAGGCCACAAGCAAATCCGGTGTCATCTACTGCCATGCGGTATTGACCGACACACTTAGGTCCATACAATTCTCCCAGATGACATCTGACAACCCCAGCCAAGAGTCGGTGGGTTTGTCACACGACACCCCTAGTTGGCACAGCCCGGAGCAGGTGAGGGACCTCTCACTGTCCTAGAACCCACCTCTGTCCTGTTCGGGGGGGGGGGGGGAGGGTTTCCCACAGCCAGAGAACTACTTATGTGCTGTGGCCTCAGTGCCACTATACAGAGAGTACAGGGGGCATGCAAAGAGGTGGGGAATACATCCGCTGCTTCTTGCAGAATTGGGCAAAATAGTTATGAGTGAGAGTTGCAAAGGGTGGTAATTTTGTTAGTGTCAACTTTGTAACATCCGACAATTTCACTACAAAAACCCGTTGAGGTGGACGGCGGAGACAAGTCAAACACAAATCGATGCTATCCAATCGGCACTTGGGAGCTGGGTGAAGCAAGCAAGGCTGGGACAAAGGTAAGGTGCCCTAGTTAAACAAGTGCATACAGTGCCGCCCCAAAATGGAACATTCAGCCCCACTCCATAGCCTCCTTGTGTCCTCCCTTTTTTCTCCCCTGGACGAAGTGGCACACTACGGCGGACTACCACTGGATGCATTCCTTTTCCCTCTAGCATTAAGAGTTTTAGAGACGGGAGGAGAAGAATACTAGGATTTGGACTAACAGACAATCTGGGAAACTTTGGACAGTAAGAGATTTAATGATTATGGGCCAGAGATGTTAATATGGGTGGTTTTGAAAGCCATGTGAATGCTAGATCGAGCTGAACCCAGACAACCAACAGTGTACAAGGCTTCAATCATTATCATTGGGAGAAGAGAGCGGCAGCTTTTGCTGTCAGGCAGTTGGCACAGCCACGTAAGTCCGGTTAGTAGTGCGATGGCACATAAGATCTCCACAGGGTGGCACAAAACACGCCCATTAGAGCTGAACAGCGCGAGAGGCGGTTGGGCGCAAAAAAGCGGCCAAAACGAGATTTCAGACCACACCATTACCCACCTTTGCTCAGGTTCCCAGAAATAGTGGCACAGGGGCTCACCGGATCAGCGTTCGGTAACAGTCCATGATCATGCGTTGCTTGAGGCGTGAGCGTAAAATCCCACCTACTTCGGTCGATGTGGCCAGTTTTTTGATGAGACCCAGAGGAGGGTTGAACAAAACTATATGTATAATCTGTAGGCATAAAGTAATGGGCAGTGACCAGGGACCATAGACGTTAGGCACCCACGGCCCTGCATCAACATCATGCAGTGTCACCATATGAGTTTCCATATGAGGTGGTCCAATTCCATGGTCTCCCAGCATCAGCACACAGTGGCAAGCCTCCCATCTCAGGCAGTCAAGGCTTCACCCACCTCTGCCGAAGACAACTCCCTATTCTTATTACAATACACTCGTCTACCGGTGCAGAAGACTCCTGCTCCTCAAGCACCAACATTCGTTCACCGATACGCTTAGCCAGAGACAGCAGGTATAATTGCAGTTATGACATCTAGCCCATCCCTAAGTGCAGCAGACGACCATGACTGCCATGTCCGCGTGTGCTCAAGATGGAGTGAACTGCAGTCCCTCCATTTTTCAATGGTGGACTCTGCAATATTCAACGTTCAAAGAACTAGATCCAGCGTAAACCCTTGGCCTCTAATTTACTCTCACTCGCCATTTGTGAAAACGACACGCGGTAGTGGACTGCGGCACTCTGGTGTCGCACTCGATTCGCCAACATGAGCGTTGGTATCAATAGCGCGAGCAGCAAGGAAACCCGAAGTACCTAAGTCAAGCGCGCGTACCTCCCGGTTTTCACCCCAGAATCTGCCATGCCCAGCAAGGCTAGAGAGTCCTACCATAAGACGTGGAATCTGAATCTCCATTACACTCACGACCCCCATCCCCCTCTGCAAGCCTCGACAACTAACAGAGGTCATGCTGCCTCTGAGAACCACGCGCCCCCCGCGATCCGACACGTCAGAACGTAAGTATACCCATCGACTATCCTCCGCCCGAGTAAGACGCACACACACCAACCACTCCACATCTACTGTAAATTCAAAGTGGCTCACCCTGCGCCAACACGAGGTCATCACGGGGCATGTTGGAGTTGGAGATTCGACAAAGGTCATAAATGTAGCAGAAAGGTTTTGGGTACACGGTCGGGCAGACAGGACTGAAATGAACAGGGACAGAAATTGATGAACAGGAAATAAATTATATTAAACAGGGGGCGAAATTATATGAACAGGGGAATTGATGAACAGGAAATAAATATATTAACCGGGGTAAATTGATGAACAGTAATAAATATATTAACACGGGCAACTTATTGAACAGGGGGAAATTGATGAACAGGAATAAAGTATATAACAGGGGGAAATTTATGAACAGGGAGGGAAATTGCTGAACAGAGGAAAGGCCATTAACGAGTTTTGATGATCAGTGGACAGAGTATTCCCCTGGCGAACGAAGTCACACATGGAAGGTAAATGCTACAAATCTGAGTTGTTCAACAGTCATTGTATCACACAGACACCCATAATCGTAGCATAGACCCAGGAAACTTCTTGCATGCACTTCATACATAAGCCCATCATCTTAACACCGCCCAAGACAACCAACCCCTCCTTACAAAGCTGCAGTGGAGCAGACCAGGATCCCTCCCCCCCAACATAGGCGCTGACACCTAAGCTTCATTTCGCAAATCCAGCGCTGTGTCTGAATTTACACCTCCGCTCATCACCTAGTACACACACTCCCTTGCGCTCCGATCGACACACGGAGAACGTCCTTATGCGCAAACACAACGCCAGTACAAAGGCTACTTAATGTTTACATTTGCGCTCAGTGATGCAAGAGTGCAGGACAGGGAGTATACACCCCTGTTGTAATTTATAAATGGCCCCAGTGGCATAGCGCGGCTCATCTTAGGTCGTGACACCTCGGCCACGTTTGCGCACAGAGCCCTATAACATGCGGGGACCAAAACGTTTTTGTCAGTCGCCAGCAGCGATTACTCACGAGGGAATGAAAACGTCCTCCATTAACACCACTGCTTTCTCAATGCGTATGTCTCTACACAACGATAGCGATAGAGAGACACCCTCACTGACCCCACCGCAATAGACAAGACTCCAAGGGAGCGGGGCGTCTAAGTAGAGGTCCCGTTAACTTTACCGGGAGATCTATAGCTACCCGTGCCAGGCAAAGCTCCGAGGACATGGACTGCTCGAGGCGAGCGAGCTATCTAACCGAGGTCACTGCCACCTGACGTGACTTGCCTTGCGTTTGGGCAGCCGAGGTTGTAGCGATTGATACAAAATCACATCAAGGCAAACTCGTAGTTGGGGACCCAGCAGTAAGGTCAGGACAGGTGGCAATGATTTTGCTGGTCAAGGGACGGAGAGGCAAGAGGTACGGTACATGATATGACAGGATAGAGGCTTGAAGGAACGCTTTTCTCTATAGGCTAAAAGATTATTACTATTATCCTATAAATCTATACATTCTTATATATATTGATTTATTTTAGATACAGTTTTCTGAGAAAGGCAACACAGTTGCTTGTGCGACACTCCTCGCGCAACGCACTCTTTCTCCAATTTACTCACAGAAATGCACTCACACACAGGAATTTCCACCAGATACTATACTCTCAAAAATCTCTGCGGACCACCTACAGATAATAGTTTCAGATAACAAACTTATTCTTTACCACCCATGTCTCGACTATACCCTCTGTTCATCGTAACAAGTGCATACCACGTCTACTCAACCTCTCGCCTCTGATCAGAATACTTAAAACACACTTTCGCAAATTCCGTGTGTTTCAGATAGAGATGCTACATCTACATTGTATCTCCCAACACCACCGGTACAACTAAGAGGGAGGGCCTCCAGCAGTACTTGTGCTTTCTACAGTCCTCATCTGTCTAAAGTTAGGAACATCACCAGACATCCACACTCTCAACACTCGTACTGAAGCGAATTTCATCCCCAAACCATGCCATGTTCATTGGCAGTCATTTATCTGCGACGTCTCTCTCTATTCTCTTCATTCCCTATTTCTCTATTTGTTCCCTGTTCCATTCCCCCTAGAATTTTGTCACCACCGAATTCAACCAATTTCACAGAGAACATGCAAAATACAGCAATCCCCTACAAAAACTAATCCCTATAGAATTATGGTCTAACCTATCAGTTCAAGTCTCCACATCACGCATGCATTTGAGAACAAACGAGGAGGCTGTACACGCAGAACACTGAATTCAAACCACCCCACCACACCCAACGCACCCCGTTCTATACATTCATTACGTGCTTGAGAATCGTCACCACTTCGCTCGTCCTCCCACCCACACGGTCTTGGCTAATGCAGAGGCTCGACTGCCTCACCAGACAAATACAAACACCTCACCCATTCTCCCCCAACCTCCCAACAATCCCCAAAATACTGCCATCAAAAGCAACTGAGAGATGTCTTGCCCACACCCCCCTCATTCGTTGCCCCCACAAGTATGTTCTGAGCCGTCCCTCCAATACTTATGCGCGCAGTATCTCGCGTAGACCTAACAACCCTCGCTGTACTAGTGGCGCCTGAGCCCAGACCATAACAATACCTCAGTTCTCATGCGGCTCCTAGAGAGGACCTGAACTCGGGAGACCCAGAGCAGGCGAGGCGCGCGGCTCTTCTGAGCGCGCGAGTGCCCAAAGATGAGTATGGGGCGCTGACCACCACCCCCATCTGTTCCCCGGGCCATACAGCCTCAAACTAAGAGTTGTTATCTGACGACCCACCTCACAAGATCTCGGCTAGGGGTTGTCACGATTTCATCTGGGCGAATGAGCTTGCGATGACCCTAACTTCAACTCAATGACAAGACAAACCCACTTCTGCGGAGATTCTAACATGAATCAACACACGGCCCGGCTACATCATCCCGCCTATTGCGGCATGTCCCGTCCCCCGCCCCCCATTACTGAGCTGCCGACTGTGACCGCGTGCTCAAACGCTCAAGGAATGTTTGCGTCGCAGTGCGCCACTGCACTCCGACCACACATGTGCACAAAAAGCGCGACGCCCCGCGGCCAACCTCTCTGTCCTGCGACACATACTGTTGTTCAAAAATTTACAGCACTCTGCCCCTTTCTAACTCCCTTACCGCGCGACAGTTACTCTGTCGTATCTCTAGCAGCAATGCGTCGGGTGTACGGGTGTTCCCCATGTCAAATTTCCGTATGAGTACGTAATGGCGCGATCTCTCAGCACGCGCTCCATACCATCTCCTACTGAAGCGTTAGCCGCGCCACAGACTCGCGGCATAAGAAACACATCCACTTGCAGAGGTACTACATTACAGAACCCAAAGAGCGCTGTGCATCTAATGCCGCCCAATCACCAACCACGAGGATAGCCCTCGTATAAGATGAAGCGCTCCAGAGCCAATGCTCGGGTGAAACTAAAACCCAGCTTAGGAACCCCCCGATCCCGAATTGAGATGCCCACTGAACGAGAAACACACTCAGTGCGGAACTCCGCAAAGACCACATCACCTCGAGGCTCCCCAGCGCGGCGGGCTACGGGCAGTGCTCTAGCTTCTGAGACTGGGCCACCCGGAAGCCCACGTTACTCGAACAACGCGCCCTCTGAGAAACATCTGAACCGCAGCACTCCTGGGATCTCTACCTCACTAGAGTGAGTCCTATACGCCGTTCTGAGCAACCCAGGAAGGCCCTCCCAAGGCGTGACTAGACAGCAATGACCTCCAATCGCGAGAAATCCAGCAGACACAACAGGCTAAACCACTATGGATCACTAGCGCTGCACTCATCCCTACATAGCATGCACATGAAGTGGAGCGTCTCGACGAACGGTTCATCAGCCACAATACGCCCCCCTACGGGGGCGAAGAAGTTTAAACCAAAACTTATGAGAAAACCCAGCTCCTACCAAAACCACACAAACGTGTAAAACCAAAAAGTAAGCCACCCAAAACCCACAAAAAAACATAACACAATACACACACATACCACTCACCACAACACAATTACGACCAGGACTTATTTAAAACACTTTCATCTCTCCCCACACTCTCAAATTCCCCTTTACACAACAAAATCTACAATAACAGTCTACCGTTCAATATCATGGTTTCAGGCCTAACCAGTTGCGTGCGTAGCATTCTCCCACCCTTATATAATCTTCCATGTCTTAAGATAACCCTCATACGGTGAACCAGGCCGACATAACACACAAAAAACCTCGCACCAAACAAAACACAGTCACCCAGGACTAAAGCAACAGCGCGAGAGAATTTTTTGTTCACTACCCCGCAGCACATACAACAAATGAGCGTAGAGCGATAGGAGTTAAAAAAAAAGTCAAATCGAAAAGACACAACCAAATACACACTTCCCAATAACAACATCCAAACGGATGCCAATTAAAAACAATCAGTTTCATAACCGACGCAAAAAAAACAAACGTCACTCTATCTACACACATCCATACTCCTGTACCTACCTAAGAAAACAATCTTCAAAATAAAGACTTCTGCGGCGCTAATCTATAGAACCGAACATAATCTCCGCACCTAGCATAAATATTCTAAGAGTACTTCAAACTAAATATCTACACACCACACAAAACACACTACAACAAACGACCCCACTTCTACTCACTATCTCTCTTCTCTCTCTCTACACACAAAACACACACAAGACACTTCTTCTCCTCTACGCTAGCGCACTGTCTACAATCTCTCCACTAAACACACACACACTACAAAATCACAACACATCTCTCACAGATCACAAAACCTCTTAGCTTGGACGCGTACATCAGCTATCTAATCCGATCCTCACCGAAAGCCTCACTCAGTCGAGTACAAAACACTCAAACATTCTTCTACAAAGACATACTCGCTCAGGAACCCTCCTCGTTCCATCTCCCACACCGCGAGATACCACACTAGCAGTACATATTCAACCACACACGCGATTCTACCTTCTCAACAGTCATTCTCGTCCAACCCCCCCCCACACCACAAACAACTACACACCATCCTAACACACGCCACACCACACAAACAAACCAAATACAACTACCCCCATACACTACCACAGTACTCCCCCCACGTATCACAACCACATGAACCAAACACATAAAATACACACACAGCCCTACTCTCTCTCCCTCTCTCCACTCTGTACATAATCACTAATACAAGGATCTGCGGTGTTCTGTCTCCCCAAATACTTTATGCGCTCTCGCCTCCACCTATAAAACACACGACAGCTCAACACACCAACATCTTTAAAACACCATCTATTCTCGTTACCGATCCGTACTAACCCAAACCCAACTCAAAGCGCCAGCAGACCATATACAAAACTACACTCACTGCGCTCTATCATTTCCTCTATCTTACACAATGCCCGCCCACCAGCTCGCGACCGAGCGTGCACTCGCCGTACACACATCCAACATAAACACTAAAAACAACACAGCTAACAAAACACACAACACTCAACACCCACACCAGAGTATTCGCCGCAACCATCCTCCGCAGTTCTTTCTATATCTCTGCGAATACAAAATGCATCTTCACACAAAACCCTTATTATAAAGTAATAAAGATGATCAGAAAAGCATCATATAGCCTCCCCAGTTAGATTGAGTATCAACATAAAATAAACCATCAACCTGCATCTCGTAACACAAACAAAACAAGCCCACAACTCAGCCTCCGACTCATAGCACAACAAATTTTTATAGAAAAGGCCTATGGCTAGAGTCAGAACATACGACACATCTTAACAATAACGACAACTTTTATATAAACAATCTCGCGCTGTCATGATTGTTGATAAAAGTAAACTAAAACAATAACAACAAAAACCTAATTATCTAAAATCTATCTCACTAATCATCATTGAAATATCGGCGCGCGCGGTAACCCGCTCTTACCCCCTAAACAATAGTAACAGATATCCCCGTCATTTCTCCTCCATCACATGCTCATAAAGCGCTCGGACGAACAATACTGAGGCAAAACAATGAAGACCACAAAACACAATGGCGGAACTTCGTTTCACCCCCCTGCCAATCATTCCATACTCGGCCCATAATTCTAAAAAAAAACTACTCACGGAAACCTGAGCGCCCCAAAATGCAAAATAGCACGTCCTTAGCGTGAGAATCCCTGAGGAGGCTAAGTACTTTGGAATCCAAAACATCACCGGATACAAAACTTCTCATGGAAAGGTTTCACCTGTTTTATTACTTTGACGCGGGGGTGCTTTGGAGATGCGACATGGGCTCCCCACCAATCATGTGTGCCCAAAAAGCCAAATACGAGCACTATCCCTCCCTTGTACCGCCCTGCCATGCGCCCAAACAAGCAGTTTACAAACTCACATGTAGGGGTATTTGCTGAAACTTGGAATAAATGCGTTAACACAATTATTTGCGGGCTATTCTTATTCTTTTCTAAAGACATTTACCTTTGGAAACAGAACAAATTACAAAGCCTCTATTCAGGCCTACTCAAAAATTGCATAGACATATATCTCAAATTAGATAGAAACAAGATATATATTTTTTCTTTAATCTTTTTAGAGCCGAAACCGCTACAAAAAACATTTGTGACAACCTCACACACATCCACTCTCTGTGGATTCTAGCAAGATATACTCTCACACTACACACCTTGGGATCTTGATAATATTCCAATATAATAATGGATATATAGGTAACTTAGATTCTTTATATAGATGGAGTATTGATCTCAAATTTAAGTTTTGAACCCATTCTAGGGGTCTGTCCGCAAACCATGGAATAGCCCCTAAATATAATCGTAATGAAAATGAGACCCCAGAGTCCAGTAGGTGCTACCTCTACATTCTGGGGCTATGGACGGTCCTTAATGAGCCAAAAATAATGCACTAAAATCTCTGAAATAACCAGAATATCGGGGACATCAAATACTTAATGTTGCATTTCCCTGATCACATATTGAACCACGCGAGTATTCCTTGTGAAATAACAAACATTCGCGTCAACACAATATTGAAAATCTGCAAAAAAAGTGATTAATTTTGAAAATTCTCACTTCCACTTTGGTCTTTAAAATTCCTGTAAACACCTAATGGGTATAATTAACTTCCAATGAATACTGACGTGCGGTTTATTCTTGCAATACTTTTACAGGTGTTTGCTAGTTTCTATCTCTAAGATGAGCGTTCACTTATAGAGCGTCATCTAACATACAGTTAATCAAGTTCACGTTAGAACTGGACATGGTCCCTAAAAAATTGTATATTGCAAAGTTTTTCTTTGAGAAAATTTAAAAATACTACTAAATTTATAAGCCCCCTAATGTCGTAAAAAAAAAAAAAAAGACAGTTAAAAAAAATGATGCCAAACTACAGAGACATATGTAATGCTAGTTATGAACTATTTTGAGTGGGAATAACTATCTCTTACATGCAGAAATTTTTTGAAGTATTGAAATTGGTAAATTTTTCACATTTTTCACGATAATTTGATGATTTTTTCACAAAAAAACAATCATTTTTTGGACCAAAATTTCTTACAATCTTAAAGCACATGATTTCACGAGAAAACAATCTCTGAATCACTATGGATAGGTTCTAAAGGGCCAAAAAGAGTTATTCTCACATAAAAGTGACAATGACAGATTTAAAATGGGGCTCTGTCAGAGAGGCCAAAACTGGCTCCGGCGGTAAGGGGTTAATGAAGATATCTGTATATGATAAATACACACCCTGTATTTGGCTCTAAATGAACCCACATATAGGCTTGGGTAACCCTTGGATATAAATTGTGCTCCACAAATGGCCAGGAAAAATTTGCTTGTATGTGCCGTTTAAAAACACTGTGTATTTTACTGAATATAAAAGCACAAACAGGCTTAAATAACCCTTGGATATAAATTTTCGCTACAGAAATCAACCAGGAAAAAAATTAACTGGTATGTGGCGTGTTTAAAACGCTGTTTCTTTTACAGACTACAAAAGCATAAAACACACTTAATTAACCTTTGGATATAAATTATGTCTACAGGAATCACAGAATGAAAAATTTAGTCTTTCGCGTTGAAAAACACAGTTTCTTTTACTGACTACCATAGCACAGAACACGCTTAATTAACCCTTGGATTATAAATTTCGCAAAATAAATGAGCAGCAAAAAATTAACTGCTATGTGGCGTGCTAAAACGCCGTGTATTTTACCGACTACAAAAGCAAAAACACGCTTAATTAACCTTTGGATATAAAATATGCTACAGGAAAAATTTCGCCTTTGGCGTTGAAAAACACTGTTTATTTTAGTGACTGTAACAAGCAGAACAGCTAATTTAACCTTTGCGGATATTAAATTAAGCTACAGAAATCACCAGGAAAAATTTCGTCTTGGCGTTGAAAAACACCGTTTCTTATTACTGACTCACAATTAGCACAAACACGTTTAATTCTAACCCTGGATATTCATGCGCAAAAGAAAATGAGCAGCACAAAAATTTACTGTATGTGCGGTGTTAAAACGCCGTGTATTTTACTGACTACAAAAGCAGAAACGCTTAATTAAACCTTTGATATAAATTATGTACAGAAAATCACCATGAAAAAATTTTTGGTCTTATGGCGTTAAAAACACCGTTTCTTTTTTTTTTATTACATGACTACAAAAGCACAACATCCTTAATGAACTCTTCGGGTATATAAAGTTCTGCTACAGGAAAAATTTCGTCTTTGGCGTTAATAAAAAAAGTTTCTTTTAATGACTACAAAAGCAGAATCACGCTTTATTAACCTTCAGATATAAATTATGCTACAGGAATCAACAGGAAAAATTTTGTCGTTTTGCGGCGTTGAAAACACTGATTTCTTTCTTACTGACAACAATAGCACTAAGACGCTTAATTAACCCTTATGGATATAAATTCGCGCAAAACAAATGAGCATCAAATACAATTTACTTGTATGTGATAGTAAAAAACGCTGTTTCTATTACTGAATAAACAGCAAAAACAGGCTTAGACAACCCTTGGATCTTCAATAGTGCTCAGAACTGACCAGATAGCATTAAAATGTATATGGAGCAGAAATGGACGCACACTGGACTTCAATTCCAATACCCCACAAAATCAAAATTTTAACGGAAGAGGAGATTGAAAACTAGAGGTTACACTTTAGGACCAAAAGGGGGGGGGGGAAACAGAGGGGGGGGGGGGGGGGGGGGGGGGGGGGGGGGTGGGGGGGGGGGGGGGGGGAACAACCAAAATGTGTGTGTGTGTGTGGTGTGTTAGTGGATAAAGTATAGAATATGACACAGAATCAGTTATTAAGTAAAAAACGTAAAACCAATAACACAGGAAAGGGAGTTGTTTTCTCCACACCCTTCAGTGTGAATTTTTATGCAATCAGAAAAATATTTTTTTTTAAATATTAACATTCTCCGACAGGATCCTATGTTGGCCAAAATTATAGATACAGGAATTAAATGTGTGCCTAGATGCAATAGAACCATTGGGAATAGATTGTCTAAAAGTGAATATTTACAAATAGCCCCGCAAAAAACTTGGCTAGCTTTATCAGGTTTTCATCCGTGTGCAGGTCAAAGATGCAATATATTCCAATACACAAGGAAAATAAAAACGTTCGAAAGTACCAATGTTAAACACACAAGTTATTCTATTAAGCAATTTATTAATTGTGATAGTCATCACGTAGTTTATATTATTCACTGTACTAGTTGTAACAAGTATAATGTAGGAAGTAGCATAAGAAAATTGAAAACTAGGATCTATGAACATCTTGCAGGGATAAAAAACAAACATATCTCCCATTCAGGAGTGGTAAGACATTTCTTAGAGAAGCACGATGGGTCCCTAAGTAGTTTTCAGTTTTTTGCAATTGAAAAGATAGATTATCCAAAAAGAAGAGAAAATTGGGAAAAATTGGTCCGTTTATGGGAGGCATATTGAATCCTGGAGTTGGAGACGAGAGCTCCAGCGGTCTCAATTTACGTAATCATTTACTATATATTTATTGATCCTAGTCAGTTAGACCTCTTTAATAAGCATGATCATGTTGTTTTTAATCTTTTTAAACGTTTTAAATGTATGTTTAAACGTTTGTTACTATAACTTAGTATGCGTTTAATGTGATTACATTTTTAGGTTGGATAGGGTTAACAGGAAGTGAAGGGGAATTAAGGAAGTGTGTTCCTCCTTTTTCACCTTTCCAAGTCCTACATATCCATACTTCCTGCAACCCTAACCTTAAGCTGTGAACAAGGGCGCTAAGTCGAATGCCCAAAACGCGTTAGCTTTGTACGCCATGTAAATACATGTTTCACACCTGTACCTTTTTGTATAAATAAAGAAAGTCTGTGAATTCCTGTACATGCTGGACCATGTTTCTTCATACGTTTAAAGTACATGCAAAGTTTCCTGTAAAGTTCTCTGAACGGTGCATAGTCCACAACTTGAAAAGGGAGGGACAGCAATACCACCAAATTAGACAGGAGCACGGTCAGCTTCTGCACTTAGGGATGGCAACATGCATACTGCTGTCTCTTAGCAATTGTCTCGAAGAACGACTGCTGGCACCATGAGTGTTGAGGAGTAGGAGCATCTGGACCGGTGTAGATGATGTGAAAAGACATGCAGTTGTCTTTGGCAGAGGTGGTGAAGTCCTTGACTGCCTGAAATTGGAGGCATTGCCACTTGGTGCTTGGTGCTGTTGCTTGCAACAGATGGAACCACCACATCTGAGACATATTTCTCCCAGGGCCACTGTAGGTGACACTGCATCGTTGATCAGGGCTGTGGTCGCCAACGTTAGGTCCCTGGTCCACGTTTTTTACTATTCTCGCCCACGGATTCTAACTTAAAGAAGCCATGTTCGCCTCCTTTGGTGTCTTGTCAAAAAACTGCCTACACCGCCTAATAGGTGATTTTACCACCAGTGCTTCCACACTCTGACTTTTACCGCTACCGGGATGGTGGTGTTGCGTACCAATCACGTTACACAAAACGCCGGAGCTGCCTAGTCTGAGCTCCTGTACCACTAACTTTCAGGTACCTGCAAAGTGGGTGAGTCTAAACATCGTGGCTAATTTGGCTCCCAACCTCGCACTGCATTCCATCCTGCTTGCTACCTCCTTCCCCGGCCACACAACCCGACTATCTGCCACCTACTCCCACTCAAACCAACACGCCACTGACGCAAGCAAGCTGCCTCTCGCCCGCTACTCTTCTCTCAAATGCAAGAATGAATGCGAAGCGCTCATTGCTTCCCTGAACACGGGCTGCGGACCAAATAGGTAGTCAAAGGTCGGTACTGACCGCGCCTACAGGTGCCACAACTCCCTACAATAACAGGCAGACAAAAGTGCGGCGCTGCGACCACATAAGCACCGGCATCTGGGAGCCTGGGCCAGTACAATTCTATCTCATATTTCGCGCGTGAGTCCAACTATTCATGACCTTGTTTAATACTAGAGCACAAACACAGCCAATCTACCCAACTCTGTGCGCCCATCCTTGCTTGCTTCCACCCCCGTGGCTCCAATGTCGCGATCTCAGTTACATCGATTAGTGTTTGCCTGTCACCCCTGCCGTCCTCTTCAATAGAGTCGATGTTACAGAGCCTGAACCTTATCTCACATAACCCCCCATACACGCCCGCTCTCCTCATCATATACACAAATGCCCGCTCTTCTGTCACAGAAGCCATGCTGATGTCTTCCCCGCACAATTATTTGCTCTGCCTCACTATCCTCAAACCTAAGTTTAGTTATCTCCACATGTATAGTGCGCGGTCGCTCTACAAGGCCACAGCACCCATAGGTAGTTCTACATGACTGTGGGACAGAGGTGGGTTGAGGCTAGGTGCGTAGGGCCCTGACACCCCTGCTCCCAGGTCCTAATGCCCACCGTTAAAGGTTATCGTCTTATGGACGTAGATTGTAAGTCACCTTCAACGGGCAGGGCCCTCCACTCCCTCTGTGGACTGTCCATAAAGTCAGAATCCACGTTGTCTTGATCATTGTACTATGTTTTTGGATATCATGTGATTACTAGAGTATGTACCCCTCCCATCCTTTTATTATTGAATTTACAGTGCCCTGAGAATCATGGCTCTTTAAAATAAATCTAAATAAAATTAATAATAACTAGATTGCAAACGACTCTTTGAGGTCTAGCACATTATAAGGTGTCCACTCTGGGAGAAAGTGAATGACCTAGTGTGTGTCAACACCACAATCCTCGCTAACTGACACACCGGAAGCTTTGAGCCTCAGCACGGAGGACGCCACATCCCCCTGAGCTCGTGAGATGTCCCCTTCTTTACTGTGCACGCGACCTTGCGAGCCTGCTCCAGACGGAACCCTACACTAATTAAAGCGTTCTCTCATGAATGTCTACCCACACCCTGCATTGATAAGGCGCACACTCACAACCCTCACAGTTTCTTAAGTCGCTCTGCAAAATTCACTTTGTCTTCTACATCCACAAGTCTAAATATTCATTCAAATTACCAAGGATCCCTAATTGTTAACTCCGGAACCACCCAAACATTCTGTCACAGAATTCCTAACTTTCTCCACTTCCTGCACTTGCCACACCGCAGGCACTTATCTGTATATGATATATTGTTTGGGATGGCAGGTTTAATCCACTTTTTATGTATACTACTCCATATTTAAGTAACATGGTTGGACCATTGTAAACACAAGCACTTCTCACTCCTTTGTTGTTCACACATGCTACCCTAATAGATTTGTAAGACTCGTTTTTATGAGCTAGACCCTCACTACCCCCAGAACACCTCTAGTGTCTGATTTCAGTAAGTAGCTTCTCATCTTTTTATAAAAATGTAATGTCGGTTTAATCAACATCTGTCTGCTTTATTTCCCTTCTATATTTGATAAAGTTGCTGGCCGGAATATGTTGGTCACTATAACTCAAATCATAATGATATATTATTCTACATATATCAGCAGGATCTTGGCCCATACAGCCATCGTTCTCACTCAACAGACTGGTGCAACGACATTAACCCCCAAATCTTGTATCAGGCTGCGTTCCCACTTCAGTGTAATTTTTGGTCAGTTTTCTCTATGCCCCTGTAAATCTACCGCAGACGTCAACGCAGTGAGCACAGTGTAAAGCTACTTCTACGTTACCTGCCGCCTCTGTCATCTGCCATGACATTACTGAAACACAGCATTGTAAGACAGAGAACCCAAAGCACACAGCGTTCCTCCCTATTGCATATTTGAGCGCATTGCCGACAATTTTCTCTACAACACCCAACAGGACTCTCTGCAAGCCAGGAAATACGCGTTTATTAAAACACGATAATCTCCGCAAAATAATTTCGCAGACAGAAAGAGTAATTTTGCTGCGAAAAATATTCAGCGCGCAAACACTCGGCGAATCGAATTTTTTATATAAATCCTTGCCCATCTCTATTTATACAGCTTATGTTGTCCAGCAACCTGAAATGGAGCCAAAAAAAGCGATACAATGAAAAATGCCAACCCCAAAATCCTGTCGGTGCTCCTCCTATTCTTAGGCTTGGTGGTGAAATCATAGACACAACTAGAGAGGGCCAAATATGGGATATTCTCAAAAAATTGAAAATTAAGGGAAAACAATATATGAGGTCTTACATTCTTTCTCCTAGTAACATTTACTGTTTTTCAGCAGATTTTCAATTTTTATCCATTGTTAACTAGGACAAAGTAAAATTTTGCTTAATTCCTGTGAAACAGCAAGAGGGTTAACAAACTTCCAAATGCTGTTTTGAGTACTATCAGGGGTGCAGTTTCTATCATTTATGGGGGTTTCTTACATAAAAATACATTTAAAAAAAGATTCCAACTTACAGTAGACATATGTTAGATGCTTACTTAAATTGTTACCATGGAACATTGGATTTTTTCTAATTTCTATTCTCACAAATATCTAATATACACGGAGAGAATATATGACAGAGGAATTCTGTACGGACACACAACATAATTTGTGTCATGAGAAAAAAACTATTCTCCTCTCAATCAAAATTGGCGATAATCGTAATACTTAAATCAAAAAAATTTAATTCCAATAATTTCAAGAATGGGGCTCTGTCAGAAAGATTAAAACTTTCCCCGTTAGTAAGGGGTTTAAAACTCAGGTTCTGAACAGTCTGAACATTAAATATGATATTATGTACTGATATTATATGTAATTCTAAGCTAGTCATTCTTTGGAGTTTTTATTTTATTAACTTGTTGAATACTAAGTAACCAATCAGCCAGAAATTAATCTTTACATTACTAGTAGTGCGAATACAATATTAAGGCGAGTACGTAAGAATGAGTGACCTAAAGAAACCTATCTATTTAACGCCTTAAAGGAGGTTCTGTATCATTAATCTTAAATGGCGCGAGTCTTTAGAATAAAGTTGGGGGACACGGAAAACAAACAAACATTGCCAATTTGTGATTATAGTCCATAATGAGCAAAAGCTGTCTTGTTTTTCCACAGTCTGCCTTATCTTCGTCTCTTGTGTAAATACAGTTCCCCAGTGCCTTCTCGGAATTCCACCATCCTCTTTAATTTACATTTGCTGACGGCTCTACTAACTTTGTACATTCTGTCCCTGGCCCCCGGTCGTATTCCCATTGACCGACTACAATACCACAGTGCATTCCTTCGAGACCTCTACTTCACTCATATGAATAAGGCCCATCGGCACAACAATTTCACTCTGCAACAGTCCATCAGCTCCACAGTAACACTGCAGCTGCTTCTTTCTGAGTTCATAGAAGACTGTCAAGACTGAATGCAGGCCTGTGGTATGTAAACAAACAGCTCTTACAAAATAAGACTGCAAAAGGAGAGGAACGACACAGTGACATGTGACATGTGACAGAGAGGGGGGGGAAGAGCACACAGACTCGGGAGCGAGCATGAACAGTGAAGGGGGGGATGATGTCATACCCCCTTCAGATTAAGAAACACCCAGCTGGAAGGGGAAGAAACGCCCCTGGATTTAAAGAGCTGAGAAACAAAGTACAATGAAACACACGAACTAATGAAGCGATACATCCCCTTTGAGCGCCAGACCTGAAAAGTACTTAATGAGACAACTAAATTTTGAAGTTTTTGACAGTTGTAATATTTTTATCTTTTAAGTGATGCAGTTGTTTGAGGACTTGTTTTATATGGGAGAAGTTGTATTTAGATTTAAGTTTGCAAAATATAAATTGCTGCAGAATTTTTTTTATATTTTCTTAAAATAATTTTTTTACACCACTAAATAACCTGTTACATTCTACAGGTTATTATGGTTGTAGATACCTAACATGTGCAGGGTTTTTTCTTTTTTGTGTAACATATGCACAACAACTTTTTTACTATATATTTTTATTTTATTTATTTTTTCCTACACTTTTTTAAAAATTTTTAACTATTGACTATTTAACACTTTTTTTTACACTTAGTAATGTATTAGTATATTCATGTATGCTAATACAGTACATTACAATATATGTCATACATGGTGTGCCCTGACCGCAGGCTTCCTATTCAGACAGCCGTGGGTCTACTCTAGGTCCCCAAGATTGACTGTACAGATATTCTCGGTGCTCCATCTGGTCACTGGGAGTCCCGAACACCTGACTGAGCAGGGGAGTGTCTTTTGATTATGTTACGGACTGCAGCAACCAAAGGGTTAGACGCTGGGGATCGGAGATTTCCTCTGCTTTCCAGTGCTTACAGAGACTGCTCTAGGAGCAGAGCTGCTAACTAGAGCTCTGTTCCTAGCGCCGCTGCGGCGCTGGGAGCCATACCCCCCCTCTATCTGCAGTGATGGCTTTTGGCCTCTCTGCAGAACAACGACCTGCACCGCCCGCCCTCACAATACTGTGTCGTGGTCGTTAAGAGGTTAACGACTGTCAGTGATACATTATTTTCCCAAGATAGAATAATGGCTCTGTGTTTGGTTTATGAACCGAGTCAGACTTCTAACAGTATATATAGCCACTTTCCCCAGAATCTTTTACCCTAAGATAAGGAAAACTGACTCTTGCTTTATAGGTAGGGGTGGAGGGAGAGTTGCCTTCCTCTGGAGCAACATTAAAATACACCAGGTTTAAATTAGATGGATTTATTTAAACTTTCCTGACTATGCAACAAATACCAATAAATCACATTGAAGAATCCCTTCTGTTATTTACATCAGAACAGTGGTGCAGGCAAGTGCAGGCACTCAATGATTGTGGGATGCAGTCTTGGGATTCTGATTTCACAGGAGCCATGGATTGCTGTTTTTGTCTGTGCCTGCTTTTTAGGAGAGCAATCCCAATATGTATTAGGGTATAGCTAAATGGACTGTTTTCTTATATAAAATTTCTAGGGATAGCTTTATTCGAAACATAACCACTCTAGAAAGTGGTATGAAATGAATGTGCATTAAATACTCTAATCCTGGAAAAGTTAATGGTTAGGATTGTGCTTGATCTGGTCTAACGCTTCAATGGCACAGACTTCATTCACTTTATGTTGTTAAAATGTTGCCAGGATACTCACACCACACGCAACTCTTTGACATGACAAATTATTTTACTTACTATTATTAGACAGGAAGAACTGCAAAAGATTTCCACATAACTAACAAGTGAAATATCTACAGTAGATAAACTGTAAATCTTATATTAAATAATTTTTATATATGACAACTGAAACACAAAAAACGGAAGTTGCAAATGTCAGCAAATAAGTTGTAATTCAGAAGTCATATGACAAATTGTTTCCTATAAATGTGTATGGCAACTAAGGTAATGAAAATATGGATGAAATGCTGTTTGTTTTAGCTCTTCTCTCCATACACTTTCAATTTATGTTTTTTTTAATTAAAAATAAGTTAATAAATAAATTCTGGCTTTCTTAAAGTCCGGTAGGAAAGCTTACAGCTTACAAAAAACAAAAGCAAAGATCCAAAAAAAGCAAATATAGCCACCAGAATGGCACAAATAAAAGCCTTCTTTAGAGCGCTTTTAATATTTCACTGTAAGATTAAACTTACAGAGCAACAAATTCTGCACCGCACCTTCCTTACTTGTTCTCTACATTCTAGATTTAAATCAGAATAAAATAACAATAAGGTGGTGGAGAAACATGCTCTGTCCCCATAACCTCATAGAAATATAACTTAGCATTCAATGGTCAGATTAAACGAGAACTATCTCAGAGCAGTATGACTTTAATTACCTGGGGGGTGGGGTGGGGGGGGGGGGGGGGGGGGGGGGTGCTCAAGGACCTGGTACAGCAGTTAAGGTTTAAAGGGTATTAATCGCTACAAAGATCATTCTCATATTATGGGACAGTAAAAATAAGCACATTTGTAATTGGGGTTGCATACCTTTCTGTCACTTGTTTAGCAGATATGTGCTTTTCTGTAAACTGTATTCAGTTTCCTGTTGCTAGCTGAGTCGGGACAAGCACCCCCAGGCTGGTCCCGCCCCTCTAGACACCGCCCCTTGCACATGTGATTCAGGCTGGCTGACATTCATTCATAGCTGTTGGGATATGCCCCCAGATTACAGGAAACGCCCCGGCAACGCCCCCTGCGCTGTGAATTGGCTTGGCCTGCACACCTGTGTTTTTCTACCCTCTTTTATAGCTAGTTAAAAATTGACAAGTGAACCAAGGGAACTGCTGTCTCTATACACATACATTGGGCAATTACTGCCTGTTTAAGTCACAGTTCCCCGCCAATATAACAGATTCCTTATAGAGATCTCCTGCCTGTTAACAGGGGAGTAGGAGGAGGGGGAGGGCAGTGTGCATTCTGCTCCATATAACCCAGTCCTGTTGCCTTGTACCATAAGGGGAAGGGGGGGCAGTGTACACTCCCTCCCAATTGTCTCATGCCACACAGGCTGTGTGTATAACTGCATATCACCACCAGTCATACACAGTCTCCTGCTGGTACTCATAAAAGTGGTATGGAGAGCGAGGAGGAGGAGAGGAGAGCAGTGTACACTCCTCCACCATGCTCTCATCTGTGTTTAATAACTGCATATAGCAAGCAAGATAAGCTTTGTGAGCCTGAAGTCTGCAGACATAAGAAGCATGCAGGATGGCTACAGAACATGTTTTAAGCTCCAGACAACCCTTCTGCATTCCCCCAGCTTCATCAACAAAATTAGAGATGTCACAGTTCTTCAGTGAGGGGAGACACGCCTCCTGGGAGGAGAGACATGCCTGCTGACAGGAGAGACTCGCCCCTGATTTCAAATTCAATGTAAGAGAATTAGCTGAACAGCACGAACAGTTCAAATGATAAAACTCTTTTAAGCCTCTATTGTGCCACCTAACCCACAGCTATATTACTTCTGTTTCACCTGACTGATAGACAGTAATCTAAACTCAGCATAATTTTCATACAGTGCATAAATACTATAATATCAGTGCCTAAATTATGTCATATGGAGTTTTTCATATCATTATTTACAACTCAATAACCTCTACCAATATAGAATTTGATCAAACTGTGGACAAATACTATAATAATAAAATATACTATTCACAAAATAGAATAATGCAATATTCAATTATTGTCAAACAGTACACAAAAAAACTGCCATACCGCACTAAATAATACCACCATATGCTGCTTAAAAATGCTGTCATAATATCCCCACTAGTATACTCAAAAAAACGCACCTTCTATGGATTACAGCAGTACAACACCCACAATCGGCTAGGTCCCACACCTCAATGCAAAAGACTCCTCTATACCACGAAACAGGTTGAGCGGTTAAAAAATCAACAATCTCTATCAAAATAAAGCCAAACACTTTTTAAATTGTTCCCATGAACTTAAAATATACGAGATCTTTACGTCAATAGCGGGGCGACACACCTCGAATAAACGTCGTTCTCAGCACCTCAGGCGTCTCACATATAATCTCTCTCCCCTACTCCGTAGCAATACCAAAGAAAGTGCACGTGCTGATGTCTCCTATCTAGTATCCGCCAGCCTATGTCTCCCAAGTATTGGAAACTTCTTTACTAAACTCCTAATATATCTGACGCGGTGCATATGTACTCTGACGATACCAAGAAATGCGCTCTCCACAACCCGAAGCCGTGATGAACTGCACAACTTGAGAGTCTTCTGCATGAACCATCAAACCGCAAGTTAATACCTCTTTTGAAAAATGTCACAAATCATATGTTAAATGTTTACACCAATGGAAACTGTTTCTCTTATTCATGCAAACAGATTTAGAGAGTGCGGCACCCACTTAAAAAAGTGTTTTGACTATTTATACATAGAAGCATTGTTTATTCTATCTAATAAACGCCCACTGCGTTCGTTAAAAGTTTATAATCTCATCCCCCACTGCCATAACATATTGTCTCCCTACATCATATTAATCTCGCAGTACAGTAACACACTGCGCACCCATAACGGCCATGGTATAAGAAGGACCTGCCTATTTGACAGAGGAGTTGTTCTAATTCTTATTATGTACATGTCAACCCCAATAATATTCTAGAAAAGCCATTCTACGCGAGGCCTGGTCTCACTTCTTCCACAATTTTGCGGTAGATCAGCGTTTTCCAGACATTTTACTAAGCGTTTGCCCCTCCAGAGCTCAATTCTTAATTCTATTATAAATTGAAACACACTCTGGGTAAAAAACTGACATCTCTGACAAAAAGGACTTGGGGCAACTGTAATTGACAGCAATACATATAACTGTAACAGCTAAGTCAGGTTAGCAGCTGCCCAAGGCAAAAATAGACATTGGGGTGTATCACACCCCATACCCCCCCCCATCATGCGATGCATCTCATTTTGTCACATTCATTTTTTCTTCCCTGCCCTCCAAGAGCCATGAACTTTATTTTATTTCTCTCAGTCTCTCTTTGAAATATCATACTTGAGTTTCAATAATGAAAACTTTGTAAAGATATTATTTACCCAGAATGTAAAATCCCCAGCGCTGGCTGCAAGCAACAGGTGAGACATGAGAATGAGGAGGGCAGCACTTGCAGCCACACACACTTACCAAATTTAAAAGCTTCAATAGAAATGGATGGGGAAAAACGGGCCCAAAGCGCCCGCTCTACCTCTCGAGCACTATGCAATAATGACTGGCTGGGCTAACTGGTTTCTGGTCCGATTTATAAATTTCCGTTGATTACAATATGTTAGGGTTTATTTCCCTTTTATGTCTTTTTTTTAAGAGTTAACTTATTCAAAAACAAAAACAAAACATGCTCCAGACAACCCATCGTGATTATTAGATTATGTGTAACATTTTTTTTTTTTTTTTACATGTTGTAAAAATGTCAATAGGGGGGGTAAAGGATTCTTGAAACAGGACACAAGACGTAGACCAAACCAAAAAAATAAAAAAGGACTGCATGTACTACAAAATACCTCAAGAAAGATATGACCAACGTTCAGTAGTACATTTATATGTTAGTGGAACAGGACTGCTTTGGGATGAATTTGATTAATATGTTTTAAATATTTTATAGGAATCAAATATAGAGATCTTTCCCAATGACTCTGTCTCTATATACTCTATCAAGAACCCAAGAATTGTTTAATAAAAAAGGAGCATTCTGTAAACAATGTTTAACATAAAACAATAGATGGGGAACATCCTTCACTGTTAGATCAGTGGAGACCTAGGAGGAAATGGTTCCGGAGAGAAGCTGAGCATAAGGTAGGGAAACAAAAAAAAAAGTATTGTTAGTTATAGTCACCATACTGTGGCAAAGTTTTCTCCACACTTAAAAAAATGGAGAGGCCCCTGTAATTGACATCATAGTTTAGACCTCAACTATTAGAAGATTTTGTAACCGGCAGGTGGTAGTTGGGATCCGCCTGGGCCAACCGCAAGTCGGTGGGTGAAAGCCCAGCCAGGAGTGGAGTCTAAGTAGAATCCCCAATCGCCTGAATTTTCCACCAGAGCCCACCCGCATGAGCGCGATGGGACTTGCCTGCGGCGGAGAACTAACCAGGTTGCTTCCACTGGCGGGACTTTTGCCTTGCGGTGGTTACCAGAGGGTAAGCGTGGTACAGAATCGTAAGGCTTAGATGCTAGTCGGGACAGGCAGTAGGTCAGGGCAGGCGGCAGAGGTTCGTGGTCAGAGGGCGGTAGCGAGACGGTCTGGTACACGGTAAACACAAGCAGAGGCAAGACGCTTTCTCAATAGGCTCTGATGGCACTAAAGATCTGGCAGAGAACTGCCGGAGGAGGAGCCAATATATAGGGTCAGTGGCCGGCAATCAGCCAATTACCGGCGCACTGGCCCTTTAAGACTGAGTAGTCAGGAGTGGGTTGGGTGAGTAGTCGACCACCGCGGGACGAGTGCGCCCAAGGACCGGTGCACGGACCGTGGGGCCACTCGGTCGCGGTACATGGGAATGGACCGGGGAACGAATGCGCCCGCAGCCCGGGGGATGGGCTGCACGCCGTTCGTTACATTACCCCCACTCCCCTTAGGTCTCCCCCTCCCCCCTTTCCAGCCCGGAGGAACCTTTGTACAAGTTGTCGGTCCGGTATGTTGTCCTCCGGCTCCCAAGACCTTTCCTCGGGCCCGAACCACCTCCACTCGATGAGAAATTACCGTTTCCCCTTGGACACCTTCATATCCAGGATCTCCTTTACCCAGAAAACATTAGTGGCATTAGCCACCGGGGATGGAGGAGCTGCCCTACGAGAAAAACGGTTTAGGACCAGGGGTTTGAGAAGCGACACGTGAAAGGAGTTCGGGATGCGCATGGAAGGCGGGAGCCAGAGTATGTAGGCCACCGGGTTTAAACGTCTAAGCACCTCGATTGGCTCCACGTAGCGGGGACCCAATTTATAAGTTGGGATTTTAAGTCTGACATATTTGGCTGATAACCATACTTTATCGCCAGGAGAAAAAACTGGGGGAGGGCTCCTTCTCTTATCCGCCTGAGCTTTCATGCGTGCCGAAGCACGGAGCAATGACTGGCGGGACAGGGCCCAAATAGCCTTCATGTCGCGAACCAGCGTATCCGCTGCAGGGACTTCGAACTGAGAAGCTAGTGGGAGAGGAGGGCGGGGGTGCAGGCCGTACACAATATAGAAAGGAGAGACACCCGCTGACTCAGAATTTAGGGAATTATAGGAAAATTCCGCCCATGGGAGTAAGTCAGACCAGTTATTCTGACGTGCCGAGACAAAATGGCGCAAGTAGGTCCCCAGGACCTGGTTGACCCTTTCCACTTGGCCATTTGTCTGGATGTGATAGGCCGAGGAAAAATCGAGCTCCACCTGAAGCAGGGAACAAAGGGCCCCCCAGAATTTTGAGACAAACTTGACTCCATGGTCATAGACTATTTGTAGGGGCATCCCGTGTAGGCGAAAAATGTTGAGAAAAAACATGTTGGACAAGCGCGGAGGGGAGGGTAGACCAGTCTGTGGTACAAAATGTGCCATTTTAGAAAAACGATCCATAACTACCCAGATCACGGTGTTACCAGAGGACGGGTGGAGATCGGTTATAAAATCCATCGCCACATGTGACCAGGGACTAGTAGGGATGGGCAGGGGATGCAGGAGCCCGACTGGTCTGTGACGAGGCGTTTTGTTAAGGGCACAGGTGACACAGGCCTCAACGAATTCTTTAACGTCCTAAGCGAGGTCCGGCCCGCAGTAGAAACGCACGCAAAGGGGGTGAGTTTTACGGGCACTGGGGTGTCCGGCCACCAAAGAGCCGGGTCCCCACTTCAGGATCCTTCTGCGCAGTGCGGGGCTCACGTATGTCTTCCCAGGCGGGACATTCCGGAGGTCGACTGGGGCTGTGGAGACAAGACACTCCGGGGGTATTATGTGCTCAGGGGACGCTTCCTCTCCGACCACGTCGGACGCGCGTGACAATGCATCCGCGTTCACATTCTTTTCCGCGGGACGGAAGTGGATTTGGAAGTCAAATCGGGAGAAGAAGAGTGACAACCTAGCCTGGCGTGGATTAAGTCGCTGGGCCGTCTGGAGGTACTGGAGGTTCTTGTGGTCTGAGTAGATACAGATGGGATGTCGAGCACCTTCCAGTAGATAACGCCATTCCTCCAGGGCAAGCTTGATGGCCAACAACTCCTGGTCTCCGATCGTATAATTCCTTTCTGCCGGTGAGAATGTTTTGGAAAAGAATCCGCAGGTGACCGTTCTACCTGTCGCTCCCTTTTGCGTGAGGACCACACTGACCCCGACAGACGAGGCGTCTACTTCAAGTGCAAAAGGCTTTGCAGGGTACGGCCGTGACAGGATAGAAGCGGAGGCAAAGGCAGTCTTCAATTTCGTGAATGCCTCCTCGGCTTCGGATGGCCAGCTTCGCAGGTTAGCGTTCTTTTTCATGAGGGCCACGATGGGTGCCACCCGTGTGGAGAAGTGCGGGATGAACTGCCGGTAATAGTTACAGAATCCCAGGAAGCGTTGTATGGCCCGAAGACCAACAGGGCGAAGGCATTGCAAGACAACAGACTGCTTTGCCGGGTCCATCTGCAACCCTTGGTCAGAGATAATATATCCCAGAAATGGCAGGCTGGATTGATGGAAGATGCACTTTCCCAACTTAGCGTATAGGCGGTTAGCACGGAGGCGTGAACACGGTGAGTCTCTAGGTCAGGTGAGTATACCAAGATGTCGTCCAGGTATACCACGACACAAGTATACAGGAGGTCCCTGAAGATGTCGTTCACAAATTCCTGGAAGACGGCTGGGGCATTACATAGGCCGAATGGCATGACCAAGTACTCGAAGTGCCTGTCCCTGGTGTTAAAAGTCTTCCACTCATCGCCCTCACGGATGCGGATGAGATTATAGGCTCCCCTCAAGTCCAACTTGGAGAAGATCTTCCTACCACGTAGGCGATCAAAGAGCTCAGGGATCAACGGCAGAGGATACCGATTCTTCACCGTGATCTTGTTAAGTCCCCGATAGTCTATGCAGGGTCGTAAGGTACCGTCCTTCTTTTCCACAAAGAAGAATCCCGCCCCTGCGGGAGAGGAGGATTTCCATATGAACCCCTTCTGGAGATTCTCCTGGATATATTCAGACATAGCTTGTGTCTCGGGAACAGACAAGGGATAGACTCGACCCCGGGGAAGACTTGTACCCGGCAGAAGGTCGATCAGGCAGTCATATGGTCGATTAGGAGAAAGGATCTCCGCTTCTTTTTCCGAAAAGACATTGGCGAACTCCTGGTACTCAGCGGGCCAGCCGGCCAATGGTTCGCGGGGAACCGCGCGAGAGCCGGTAAGCACCGGGCGAGGTGCCACCAGACAACGGCTCAGGCAGTTGGGACCCCAGCGAGTGACTTCACCCGACATCCAGTCTAGAGTAGGAGTGGAGTTGCAGCCACGGAAGTCCGAGGAGAAGCGCTGAAGAAGAGCGTGGTAACACATAGAAAGAGATTTTCTCCTTATGCAGGACTCCCACGTGAAGAGACAGTGGCTTGGTGATGAATTGTATAGTGTCGCTTAGCAGCTCGCCGCTGACCGAGGAGATGACCAGCGGTTTTTCCAAACGGACCACCGGGAGGCGATACTGCGACACTAAGGAGCGGTGTATAAAGTTCCCGGCCGAGCCAGAGTCCAGGAAGGCGGAGACCCGGAACGTGAGACCAGCATCAGTCACGACCTGTACAGGCAACATCATGCGTGGAGAGGAGGAATTTGCACCTAGGGACGCCTCTCCCACGGATCCTAGGTGCGGGAGTTTCCCGGACGTTTTGGACGTTGGGGACAATTCCTCCGGAGGTGCTCAGGACTGCCACAGTAGAGGCACAGGTTGCCTGACCGACATCGTGCCAGTTCTTGCTCAGAGAGATGAGCCTTGTCAACCTGCATGGGCTCCTCAATAGGGAGTGGTGCTGGTTGCATAGGCTGCCTCTGGAACACTGGAGCCAGGCGTGGAAACCGGCGTGGCCATGCCACCTCTCGTTCTTGCCGAAGCTCCTCTCGCCTTTCGGCGAAACGCACATCAATGCAGGTAGCCAACTGAATTAACTCGCTGAGGAAGGACGGGATGTCTCTTGTGGCCAGCACATCCTTAATCCTACTCTAGAGACCCCTTTTGAAGGTGGCACATAAGGCAGCCTCGATCCAGGCTAACTCTGAGGCTAATGTGCGGAACCTCACCGCGTAGTCTCCCACTGACGAGTCCCCCTGGCACAGGGTTAGAAGAGCCGTTTCGGCGGAGGATGCCCGAGCAGGTTCTTCGAAAACACAGCGGAACTCCTGGAGGAAGGCGTGGAAACCGGCGTGGCTGTGCCACCTCTCGTTCTTGCCGAAGCTCCTCTCGCCTCTCGGCGAAACGCATGTCAGTGCGGGTAGCCAACTGAATTAACTCGCTGAGGGAGGACGGGATGTCTCTTGTGGCCAGCACATCATTAATCCTACTCGAGAGACCCCTTTTGAAGGTGGCACATAAGGCGGCCTCGTTCCATGCTAACTCTGAGGCTAATGTGCGGAGCTGCACCGCGTAGTCTCCCACTGACGAGTCACCCCTGGCACAGGGTTAGAAGAGTCGTTTCGGCGGAGGATGCCCGAGCAGGTTCTTCGAAAACACAGCAGAACTCCTGGAGGAAGGACTGCAGATCCGCCATCACTGGATCGTTCCGATCCCACAGAGGTGTGGCCCATGCTAAGGCCTTCCCGGAAAGCAGGCTGACCACGAAAGCCACCTTAGAACGCTCCGTTGGGAACTGGTCCGCCACTAATTCGATGTGCATCGAGCACTGGGTGATTTAACCTCGGCACTGCTTGGAGTCCCCTTCAAACTTGGACAGTAGCAGTAACCGGAGCTTGGGACCCACCGTTGCAGGCGGTGCAGCGGGAGGTGGAGTAGCCACGGGTGGAGATGACGACTGCTGCTGGTTCGCCAGAAGTTGCTGTAACATGACGTTGTTGCGTAATTTGACGTGACTGTTACGCAACAACTGCGGCAAGGTCCGCTTCACTAGGCAGAAGCACCTTGGCGGGTTCCATGGCCGGATCTTACTGTAACGGCAGTGGTAGTGGATCCGCTGGGCCACCGCAAGCGGTGGTGAAAGCCCACGCCAGGGAGCGGAGTCTAAGTAGAACCTGGTTTTCACCAGAGCCCGCCGCAAAGAGGGATGGACTTGCTGCGGCGGAGTACTACCACGTCACTTCCACTTTCGGGACTTGCTTGCGGTGGTAGCCAAGGGTAAGCGTGGTACAGAATCGTAAGGCTGAGACGTAGTCGGGGACAGGCAGTAGGTCAGGGCAGGTGGCAGAGGTTCGTGGCCAGAGGGCGGTAGCGAGACGGTCTGGTACACAGTAAACACAAGCAGAGGCAAGACGCTTTCTCAATAGGCTCTGAGGGCACTAAAGATCCGGCAGAGGACTGCCGGAGGAGGAGCCAATATATCGGGTCAGTGGCCGGCAATCAGCCAATTACCAGCGCACTGGCCCTTTAAGACTGAGAAGAGCGGCGCGCGCGTGTCCTAAGGAGCGGGGATGCACACCGGCCGTGACAAGCGCGCCTGGAGTCAGGAGCGGGGTCAGGTGAGTAGTCGACCACCGCGGGACGTGTGCGCCCACGGACTGGCGCACGGACCGCGGGGCCACTCGCCTTCGGTACATGGGAAAGGACCGGGGAATGAATATGCCCGCAGCCCGGGGGATGGGCTGCGGCGCTGTTCGATACAGAGACAAAGGGCGACATGTATGAATCTCGGCACGTCGGAGTGCACGTTTTCGAGCGCTTGAACGTGAAAGCTGCGCCTCATGTATGTTGGCGCCCGAGGTGCGCTCATACATGCGGTGTAAAGTCCACCGCGCCTCGCCAGGTGGGAGGCACAGTGCGGGACTTAGACGCAGTGCGGGACTGCGCCTAAGATTCGCTGCCCGAGGAGGTACGCTCATACATGCGGTGAAAAGTTTCCTGCGCCTCACCAGTGTGTGAGGCGCAGTGCGGGACTTAGGCGCAGTGCGGGACTGCGCCTAACATGTATTCCGATTCGAGACAGGCTGGAAATGAGCGAGAAATCATTAAACATGTTAGTGAATAGCAAAAAAGAGTTGTCTTTCAAATGAATGAATGAATAAAGTGAAAAATCAAAGCTGTCTAAAAACGATTAAATGTAGTGAAAAAGTGGATCATTAAAAATTAAAGTGAAAATATATAAGATCGCTCAAGAAATAAATCTCAGCTCTCAGCTCTGTGAGGCATGGGGTATGAATCAAAAAAAATCGTTTTCATTAGGTGTGAAACATTATGTGGAAAAGAGCTCAAACCTTCTAAAAAAATACATAAAAAAATCACTAACAAAAAATCAATAACGACGCAACATTAGGAATTTGGATATTAGAAATTGCCGGGAAATACAGTAATTCAAATTCTGTAAGCACTTCTCGTTGGTCGGCAGAAACGAGCCAATCAGAATAGGAGCGACAGTGACCCATTATAACCTATGGAGAAGTATTGACCAATCAAATGAAAAGGCAAGACAGTTCAAAATACAGTAAAAAAGGCAGAAAAGAGCTGATTGGTTAAGCTAGCGGGGGCTTGGCTATCCCGGCCAATCAGAGCGTGGGCTACTTTGTCCCACTGTAGTCTATGGAGAGATCGGGGCAATGAAATCTCGGCTCTCAGCTCCGTGCGGCATGGAGTATGATTAAAAAAAAGCGTTTTTATTAGGTGTAAAATATTATCTGAAAAAGAGCTGAAACCTTCTATAAACAAACATAAATAAAATCCCTAACAACGCGTTTGTCGCCGAGACTGGTGCTACATCAGGAATTGTGATATTGTAAATTGCCGGGAAATACAGTAATTCAAATTCTGTAAGAGCTTCTCATTGGTCGGCAGAAACCAACCAATCAGAATAGGAGCGACAGTGACCCATTATAACCTATGGGGTAGTGTTGACCAATCAAATGAAAAGGCGGGACAGTTCAAAATACAGTAAAAAAGGCAGAAAAGAGCTGATTGGTTGAGACCAGGCGAGAGATATTAATCCACCTATCATATGTAGTGCGTCTATTTTGAGTGGAGCAAGAAGGGCGCGATAGAAGGGCGCCCTAAAAGTTATTACTGTCTATGGAAAATATTCTTGTACTGTGATTGGTTGGGGGAAGGAGGGGCTCGTCCTGCTTAGCCAATCAGCGGATGAGCTACTTATCTCATAGAGTTCAATGGGGAAAAGAAACTAATTAATAAATATTAATTCAATAAACTCATTTTTAATTCTTAAATTTCGTTAGCCCCATATTATTGATCATTGGCTAACGAAATTAAAGAAATAAAAATGAATTTATTGAATTAATATTTATTAGTTTATTTTCATTACCCCCATATGATTGTTCATTTTATATAGAGAACGGCACAAGTTCGTGGGTCTTATCATTTGATTTCGGGCATGTACAGTTTTATTATAGATTGCATTAGAAAACCCTTAAGAGCGTCGCTCGCTCTCCCATTGGCCCAATAATCGCGCGCCTCTTTTAACTTGGCCAATCACAAACAGAGCTCGCTCTGCATTTCTTTTCCCCATAGAACTCTATGAGATAAGTAGCTCACCCACTGATTGACTAAGCAGGACGAGCCCCTCTTTCCCCCAACCAATCACAGTACTAGAATATTTCCCATAGACAGTAATATCTTTTAGGGCGCCCTTCTATCGCACCCTTCTTGCTCCACTCAAAATAGACGCACTACATATGATTGGTGGATTCATATCTGCCGCCTGGTCTCAACCAATCAGCTCTTTTCTGCCTTTTTTATTGTATTTTGAACTGTCCGCCTTTTAATTTGATTGGTTATAATGGTTCACTGTCGCTCCTATTCTGATTGGTTGGTTTCTGCCGACCAATGAGAAGCTCTTACAGAATTTGAATTACTGTATTTCCCGGTAATTTACAATATCGCAATTCCTGATGTAGCACAGGTCTCGGCAACAAACGCGTTGTTAGGGATTTGATTGATGTATCTTTATCGAAGGTTTCAGCTCTTTTTCAGATAATATTTTACACCTAATAAAATTTAATTTTTTTAATCATACTCCATGCTGCACGGAGCTGAGAGCCGAGATTTCATTGCCCCGATCTCTCCATAGACTACAATGGAACAAAGTAGCTCGCGCTCTGATTGGCCGGGATAGCCAAGCCCCCGCTAGTTCAACCAATCTTTTCTGCCTTTTTTACTGTATTTTGAACTGTCCGCCTTTTCATTTGATTGGTCAATACTTCTCCATAGGTTATAATGGGTCACTGTCGCTCCTATTGTGATTGGCTGGTTTCTGCCGACCAATGAGAAGTGCTTACAGAATTTGAATTACTGTATTTCCCGGCAATTTCTAATATCTCGACCTAGAGCACATTTTGCCCCATTCCATTACGTTCTCCCTTCAGTTCGCCTCCTACGGCTCATTTAGACCAGATTCAACTAAGTTTGCCTGTCGGAGCTTTCGAGCGCTGCAATGCGCCGCACTTTGCCGACCCACGATCATACATGCCTCGGAGTATTCGAATGTGGTGCGTCCCGCCCCAGAATGCCCACACTGCGCCCATTGCACGCCCCTTCATGTTAGGCGCATCCGAAAGTGGCGAAGCTTGCGCCTAACACCGCATCACTGCATCCAACAGGGGATTCGGATCGCCATTTTTGCCAGAAAACAGGAGCAACTCCCAATCATACATGTCACCCAAAATGAGAAAACAAATACAGAAAATCACATTGTCTGATTTGGAAAGAATTTTTTTGCAAATTTTGGTGGAAAATAAGTATTTGGTCACCTACAAACAAGCAAGATTTCTGTCTCTCACAGACCTGAAACTTCTTCTTTAAGAGGCTCTTCTGTCCTCCACTGTAGTAATGGCACCTGTTTGAACTTGTTATCAGTATAAAAGACACCTGTCCACAACCTTAAACAGTCACACTCCTAACTACACTATGGTGAAGACCAAAGTGCAGTCGCAGGACACCAGAAAGAAAATTGTAGCCCTGTACCAGGCTGGGAAGACTGAATCTGCAATAGGCAGCAGCATGGTGTGAAGAAATCAACTGTGGGAGCAAAAATTAGAAAATGGAAGACATACAAGACCACTGATAATCTCCCTACATCTGGGGCTCCATGCAAGATCTCACCCCGTGGGGTCAAAATGATCACAAGAACAGTGAGCAAAAATCCCCAAACCACACGGGGGACCTAGTGAATGACCTGCAGAGAGCTAGGAACAACGTAACAAAGGCTACCATCAGTAACACAGAACGCCGTCAGGGACTCAGATCCTGCAGTGCCAGATGTGTCCCCCTGCTTAAGCCAGTGCATGTCCGGGCCTGTCTGAAGTTTTTCTAGAGAGCATTTGGATGATTCAGAAGAATATTGGGAGAATGTCATATGGTCAGATGAAAAGAAAACAGAAAAACAGAGGGGCGCTCCTTATGGTGAAGTATATTCGTGTATCGGTTCGTGAGCTACAGTAGTAAGGTACAGACTCACCTGGTGCCTTTGTGCGACTAATCTAGAGGCACAACTCTCATAAGAACGTGCAGGACACAAGTCAGGTCCGTCTGCGGCAGCCGTGGATCTCCTCTCCAAAGCCGCAAAAATATGCGGCAGCGGGCGTAGACAATAGAAACTAAAAGAAAAATGTGGTTCCCGGCGCTCGTCTATTTCAATCTCCAAGAAGCACAAGGAGTTTAAAAATAAAGATGTTTAATAGAATAAACAACTCATGAAAAAGGCTGTACACCTATTAAAAACATACAAAAATTAAAATCATTAACGAGGCGTTTCTCACCGAAACCGCCGCTACCTCAGGAATTGTGATTACAGAAAATGCCGGGAAAAGCAGTCATTTAAATGTATTTCGCACTTCTCATTGGACAGTAAAACCAGCCAATGAGATTGCGAGCGACAAAAGGCCATGTTAGTCTATGGGAAAAAACTAACCAATCAGTACGGACATTACAGTTCAAGTCGTTTGAAAAAAGGGCCGGATTGGTTACAGAAGAAAAAGGCTTGGCTCTCCGGACCAATCAGGAAACGAGCCACTCTCCTCAATGTTATTCTATGGGAGGAGAACGAAGAGGAGACAAAGCCGCCAATGTAAAAAAATCGGCGAAAGAATTAGCTACCATGAAAGATCTAAAATGTAGCAGCGGCGGTAAACTAACCAGCCGTGTCAGTTATACTAATATTTAATGTCAAGTTAAAGGGCGCTAAGTTAAGCGCATCTCAATTCATGTTGTCCATAGAAGTCTATTGCATAAACATGATTGGTTGAACCTAAAGGGGCTCGTGTCTCGGGACCAATCAGAATACGAGCTACTCGTACCGTATACTTCTATGGGAAAGAGTAGCTCGACTCGTGATTGGCTATGAAAAAGAGGGGCTCGACCTTCTCGACCAATAGGGAAGCAAGCGACACTCTATGGAAATTTCAATGGTTTTTGAACCCAATAGGGCGCAAGAAAAAATGCGTCTAAAGTGGCAGTGCCCTGAAAAATCTATTGGGTCACTCTGGTTGGTTGGGAACCGAGGGGCTCGTCACTCAACACCAATAGGAATGCAAGCGACTGATATAATGTAATACTATGGAGAGAAACATAGCTCGGTCCGTAATTGGTCCGGAAATAAAGAGACTTGACATTCTCAACCAATAGGAGAGCGAGCGACGCTCTATGGATTTTACAATGGCTTTTAGATTATCTAAAAAGCAGGTGCCAGTGTTTTTGTAACACTTTCTTAATTTCAGGATTTGCTGAAGTGAATTGTGTAATGAGGGAGAAGTTTTGCCTCTCTTCCTGTTTTTTATCGGTTGCTACACCCTTCTCTTTGTCTTTATTATAAATTAAACAATCCTGTTGCTTCAATGTCATTGTTTTTTCAAGGGCATTATCCAATAATTTTATGGGATAGCTTTTATCTTTAAGCCTTTGTTTAATGAAGGAAGCCTGATTTATAAATGTAATGTCCTCTGAACAATTTTTCCGAATTCGGCGCAGCTGGCCATATGGAATATTCTCCTTCCAGGGGCGATGGTGAGCACTTTTAAAGTGGATGTAGCTGTTACTTTCAACACTTTTGAAGTGAGTTGCCGTTTGGAAGGTACCCTCAGCTAGGGATATACCTATATCAAGAAATTCTAATTTTTTGTTGCTAAATTTGGGAAGTGAATTGTATCCCCCAGGTGTTCTTATTTAGATCCTTTACAAAATCCTAGATATAGTTAAAGGGACCAGACCAGATAAATAGAAGGTCATCGATATACCTTTTATATAGTGCCACATATTTGTAGAGGGGGTGAGGGTAGATGTATTTAGCCTCAAAACACCCCATAAAGATGTTTGCATAGGAGGGCGCTGCTCGTGTGCCCATTGCGGTTCCACGTATCTGTCTATATGTGGCACTATTATACTGAAAGAAATTGTTATTCAGAATGAAAAGCATTCCTTCCTTAATGAAAGCCTTTTGTGAGATAGGCATTTCCATATCTGCTGACAGAATCTCCTCTATACACTCTGTCCCTAAATCATGTGATATGTTTGTATAGAGGGCAGACACATCTAAGGTCAAAAGAATGTCATTTTCCTTTGGGGGCTTGTTGGCTAACAATTGTATCAATTGCCCTGAGTCTTTTAAGTGACTTGGAAGTTGTGTTACATATGGCTGTAAAAATAAATCAATATAGTGCGACAGATTACTGGTCGGGGAATTTATGCCAGATATGATGGGTCTACCTGGGGGTGTGGACATGTTTTTGTGTATCTTTGGGAGAAAATAATAAAAAGGGAAATTTGGTTCGTTAATGAATAAAAAATTCTTTTCTTTCTTATTTGTAATTCCTTTGCTAAAGGCATCATTCAAAAATATTTGTAGGTTATTTTGTACCTGGGGAAAGGGGTCTCCTGTACATTTTTCATAGTATAGGGTATCTGATAGTATCCTATTTGCCTCATTATGATACTGATCATGATCTAATATAACGATACCACCACCTTTATCCGCTGCTATGATGATTATCATGTTGTTATTTTGCAATGTTTAATTGCATCTTTTTCACCTTTGTTCAGATTAGAGTGCTTCTTGTTCGGACTTATTCCTTGTAACTCAGTAGTTACTAGTTCCTGAAATGATTTTAGTAGGTGACCCTGAGATTGTATTGGAAAAAATCTAGACTTTATGTCGACTTTTTTCATTTTTGTCTCTGAGACATCTTCAGCATTTGGGGTATATCTCATTGGCTGGTTTTAATGTCCAATGAGAAGTGTGAAATACATTTAAATGACTGCTTTTCCCGTCATTTTCTGTAATCACAATTCCTGAGGTAGCGCCGGTTTCGGCGAGAACCGCGTTGTTAGTGATTTTAATTTTTTTATGTTTTTAACAGGTTTACAGCCTTTTTCATGAGTTGTTTATTTTAATTAATTAATTATCTTTATTTTTAACTCCTTGTGCTTCTTGGAGATTGAAATAGACGAGTGCCGGGAACCACATTTTTCTTCCAGTTTCTATATGGTCAGATGAAACCAAAGTAGAATTGTTTGCTAGAAACATAACTCGTCGTATTTGGAGGAGAGAGAATGCTGAGTTGCATCCAAAGAACACCATACCTACTATGAAGAATGGGGGTGGCAACATCATGCTTTGGGGCTGGTTCTCTGCAAAGGGACCAGGACGACTGATCCGTGTACATGAAAGAATGAATGGGTCCATGTATCGTGAGATTTTGAGTGCAAACCACCTTCCATCAGCAAGGGCATTGAAGATGAAACGTGGCTGGGTCTTTCAGCATGACAATGATCCCAAGCACATCACCAGGACAACGAAGGAGTGGTTTCGTAAGATGCATTTCAAGGTCCTGTAGTGGCGTAGCCAGTCTCCAGATCTCAACCCCATAGAAAACCTTTGGAAGGAGTTGAAAGTCCGTGTTGCCCAGCGACAATCCCAAGACATCACTGCTCTAGAGGAGATCTGCATGGAGGAATGGGTCAACATACCAGCAAAAGTGTGTGCCATCCTTGTGAAAAACATTAGACCTCTGTCATTGCCAACAAAGGATATATAACAAAGTGTTCCCATTTTGTCTCACATAGTTGAGGTCTACCTATGATGTCAATTACAGGCCTCTCTCATATTTTTAAGTCGGAGAACTTGCACAATTAGTGGCTGAATAAATACTTTTTTTCCTCACTGTATGTATTCAGCCCACTATACATCTCACTGACATTAATCCATACAAAATAGAGTGTCAGGTAATGCAACGAATACAGGATAGGATACTCAGTATTTAGTCGCGGCCATCCATGCCGTTCGAACGCATCAGTCCATTGATCGCTCCCACCACGAGGAGCAGGAGCAGGAGACGCCGACCACCAGAGCGGACAAAGACGCGCAGCAAGTGCGACGTTTCGGGGAGAACTCCTCCCCTTCCTCAAGCATATGCGTCATAGAGTACCACCTCCTTAAAAAGGTAAGTAGAAGTCAGGTAAGACAAGCTTTAACCCTTTCACAACATACAAAATATAAAAACATTACAAAAACATCCTAAGGTTAAAACATTCATTAAGACCTTGTATTCGTTGCATTACCTGACACTCTATTTTGTATGGATTAATGTCAGTGAGATGTGTTTTTTAACAAGGAAATATTAAAGTCTTTGGAATTTTTTATTGGTTCACCATTATTACTTGAAAGCATTGTTTAGCAGGCTTGGAAAACCCTGCTTTTTGAACCATACAGGACTCAGTATATAATTTGCCTATGTTTGGGGACCGACTTCTATATATATAAGTTCAGCCCACTATACTCTGATAGCCCTAAATAAAATATAGTGTGACCAATTTATAAGTCACTTAATTTAGTAAATAGAGCACATCTGTATGTAATTTATTCTCAGTATCACTACAGCTGTTTTGTGAAGGCCTTTTGTTAGAGAAAATCAGTGAACAAATAGCTTAATGAAAACCAAGCAACACACCAGATAGCTCAGGGATAAAGTTGTGGAAAAGTGTATTGCAGGGTTAGGTTTTTTTAAAAAAAAATAGCATAAGCTTTGAACATCTCACATAGCACCATTCAATCCATCATCTGTAAATGAAAGGAGTATAGCACAACCTCTAACCTACCAAAGCATGGTTGTCCAAATAACTGACCACCCAGCCCAGAGAGCACTCATTAGAGAAGTAGGCAAGATTCCCAGAGTCACTCTGGAGATGCTGCAGAGATCCACAGCTCAGGTGAGAGAATCTGTCCACAGGACAACTATTAGTTGTGTGCACCACGAACTTGGCCTTTATGGAACATTGGCAAGAAGAAAGCCATCTTTGAAGGCAAGCCATAAGAAGTCCTATTTGCATTGTGTGACACAGCAAGCATGTGGAAGAACGTTCTCTGGTGATATAAGACCAAAATTGAATGTTTTGGCCTAAATGCTAAACACTATGGGGGACATGTCAGAAAAGGGGCGCTGCCACGCCAGTTTTAAGGTGCATTAAATGAGTATATAGTGCACCTGAGTGAATAAACCTGCCAAAAATTTTGCATTTAGCAAACCTTGCATAGGATAATTGATGCGCCTAATCTAGGCGTATGGCAGAGGCGTAACTTGAAGCTTCTGGGCCCTGGTGCAATTCGTGAAATGGGGCCCTTCTTCTACCATGTACCATTTACAATGCTGTGGCAGAAGGGATTTTGGGGCCCCCTCAGGCTGCAGGGCCAGGTAGCAACTGCTACCTCTGCACCCCCTGTAGCTACGCCACTGGCATATGGCATAATATAGGTGTATAGCATATCGTTGCTAGCATATTTGATGCGCCTACTTTAGGCGCATATAACTGTGTCGTGTCTGGCATATAATGCACCTAGTTTTCTAGTTTTGGTGTACTACAGTTCATTCATATAGAGAATAGGGTGTCAACAGTTTTTTGGTGCAAAATACACCAAAAAATGGCACAGCCCTATTGGGACATTTTTGGAGGAAAGCCAACACTGCACTTCACCCTGTACACACCATCCCCAATGAAGCATGGAGGTAGTAGCATCATGCTGTGGGGATGCTTTGCTTCATCAGGGAATGTAAAGCTGGACAGATTTGAATGGTTTACATCAAAGTATATTCATGTGTTAAAATATCCTAGACTAAGTCCAGACCTAAATCCCATTGAGAATCTATGGCATGACTTGAAAATTGTTGTTCATAAACATTCGCCAACCAATCTGACTGAGCTAAAGCTATTTCTAGCCTCTGCATGTGCAAATATGCTAGTGACATACCCCAGCAGACTTGCTGTCATTGCAGCTAAAAGTGGTCCTACAATGTATTGACTCAAAGGGGATGAAAATATGCATGCCACATTTTTCAGTTTTATTTTCCAAAAATTAGAAAAGCACGTATTATTTTCTTTTACACGTCAAGGAAATTTGCTACCTTGTGTTTCTCTATCACATAAAATATCAATGTTGACTTCCTGTTCCTGCCCCAGCATGTACACACAGTGTAGCAGCTCCTCTACATCGGGACCCTACCAGCTACATATCTGCTTCTATATCGGCACATCGCACGTGCACTGTGCAGGGGACATACTAGAGAGTGGTCACAGTTAATTGCAGGCTCTCTGTCTGACTCTGCCTGCGGAGAAGAGCTTTACAGCACGGAGACCTGCTGAGGTGAAGGCAGACTTCTGGCCCGACACTGCAAGGTTTGTTAAGAGCACGGACCTGCTGCGCCTGGGAGCAGGAGATAAAGCAGTCTCTCCTGTCGGCAGCTCCTGTGATTGATCTCCTCTCCTCTAAAAGTGGCTGGCAGCCCTGTTCATAAGAAGCATTGCTCCAGTGTATAGCCGACCCTTCCGCCCCCTCCCCCCCCGCTGAGAGCAGGGAAGTGACTGCAGGCGGCGGCGGCGTCCTCGCTGACCCCCCCGGCTACTGCCCACGGACTGTCTATAAAGCTGAAAATGTTTGCTGAAGCCCCTTTGTCCTCCATACAATATAAGGAGAGGGGCTCTTTATTACAAAATCTACCCCAAAAGGACTGCTGCTAAACCTGGGCTCACCCCTGTGGGCTCTGCAGAACTCCCCAACCCCTGATTCTCCCCCTTGCCGGGGGGGGCCTGACTCCACAAATGTTCTTGTTTTCATCCTCCATAACACAGCTGATAAACCCGGGTTTAAAAGCGTGGCGACATTTTGGGTGACCAAGAAAAGTGCACCACCACAACTGGTTTTTTGCTTAAATCTTTTTCTTTTTCTCCTTTCCCCTGGGGATGGACCGCTTCGTCCAAAAAATTTGGGCTAAAGAAAGGCGAAAAAGGGACCCCAAAAGTCGCTAAATCTGAGCTCATTATAAACCGCACTGCCAGTAACAGAAAGGGAAAAGTTTTATTGGGCTGTACAAAAATTTCCGCAAAAAGCCCACCCCCCCACTCTCTCTTAAAACCCCTACCCCTATTTGAAACCCTTTGCCTCTGAAAAACCCACTGTGGCTACGAGGGGGGGCGTTTGGGATAAACCCCATGGGGGGATAAAAAAAAATTGGGAAATTGGGGGTACCCCCAGAAGATGGCCCAGATACCCAGGGGGAAATTGGCAGTGACAAATCTCCGCTAAGTCACGGCCATTTTTGGCAAAATCCAGAACGATATCAAAAAGCGGGCTCAGCGCCCCAAAGGGACCACGAACCCAGGTCCAAAGGCTGGAGAAAAGCTGGCCCCCAAAAACCCGCCCCCCGGGCCCTAATTTGCGCTTGAAAAAGCGGCTCCGATAAAGTGGACGACTTGGAAAACCCGGTCTCGCCGCAAAAAACTGGGGTTGATCGGGATCCCAGGTCGGGGCAGAAAGAGTTTTCAATTCCTTGTGTTGGTTCCCTACTCCCCAAAACTTTTAGGGTTCCCCCCAACCCCATCCCAGAGGGGGAGAGGGCCCTTTGAAAGGCCCCGGACTGCGCCCCAAAATAAACCCCTCCCCAAAGCAGGCCATCAATGCCCCCCATTCTGAGAGAACCCCAAGTCAGTAATTGTCAAGTACTTGGACTTTAAGACAAATCGCATTTTGAGCCTTTAAAAATCTAAAGCGGGCCCAGGGGAAAAAAAGGGACTTTAGATTTTATTTTTGGGGGTTTTCTTTGGGGGTGGCCATGCGACGTCGACCCTTTTCATCACTGGGCTCCCCCTTTTACCCCCAAAACACATTAAGTTCCCCCTAACCTATCGGCTACTCTGCGTTCTATCCCCCAGATGGACCCCCGGGTCACCCTTCACATCCCCGGGGAAAGCTTAAAAGGACTCTGGGGAAACCTTCTTAAATCTACAGCAGGATAGTGGGGGCCTTTCCCCCGGATTCTACGCCTAAAAAAAGAGAAAGCTCCAGGGGGACTGGCCCAGGGACTTACCCCCCCTAAATCCCTCCTCGGGGAAGATGTTTCCCTAAGGAAAAACGCTCCCGTTCGGCTTGGCGTGGGGGAAACCCTCGGAAACCCTGAACATTCCCCGAAACCTTTTATCCTATTCATTGGGCAGCCCCCCCTTTTGGGTTAACTTGTTTTTGTTTTTAAGTTCAATTTCAGGGGTTGAATTTGGTTATTAGGGTTTCAAATTTTTATATATGTCATTTTAAATGATACATTTGAAAATTGTTTTAAGCCCTTCCCACACGAAATCCCTTTGGGCATTATGGGCCCTGGTGGGGGGCTTTTGCACTATTTCCCTTTTTATTTTGTACTTCCTCTCTACCTTTTTGGAAGTAAGGATGTCCAAAAAAGAAAATTTTGGATTGGCGGGAAAGTTTGGTTTTTTTTTGGGTTTTGCCCCAATTTTCGGGGGCCCTTTTTTTTTTTTTTTTTCTGTTTTTGGGAAATTTTGTTTTTTTTCTGGGACTGTGTTTTGTTGGGTTTGGGTGCAAGGGTGTGGGATGGGGTCAAAAGGGGATTCTCCCCCCTGGGGGTGAGTCCCTTTCCTTATTCCTTTTCTTGCTATAATTCTTTTTCAGTTTCTTTTTTGCAGTAACATCGTGGAACGTTTTTAAGGGGGCTGCGGTCTTTTTAAAAGATTTTTGTTTAGGGCACCTAAAAAAATTTAAAAAAAGACATCGCCCCCCCTTCGGAAAAAAACCCTTTGGGGGAGGGGATTTCAGCAGGGGGTTAAGCGCCTTTTGGTGGGCTCGGTTCGGGCTCTCCCTCCATTAATTTGGAAAAAAGGTTTTTTAAATTTTCCTCAAACCTAAATAAACTCTCTTTTTTTTCTTGTTTGCTCCACCCCTTTTAGTGAGGGGCCCCTGGATTATGTATCCTTGAAAATTTCAGGGGAAATTAAATTTCCCTCTATAATATTTCGGTCCTCATGCCAACTGGGGCTTTCTAATTTAAAACCTGACAGGGCCAAATTTTCTATTGACCTGAACCTTTAAAAAGGGGGGTGGGGATTTTAACATGGTGGTTAATTTCCCGGAAAATAGAAAATTTTGGTCCATGATTGGGTTTTTCCCCGGGATTCCCCTATCCCAAAGATCCCCCACATTTGGGGTAAATTTTTTTTCGCTCTAAATTGGGTTTATACGTTTGGGGGCTCTTAAACCTGATGGAAGGGGATTCCTTTTTTTCCCCCTCATCACAAATTTAGGTACCATAAATTTATTATATTCTACTCCTCCCCCAAACCATGCAAAGGGGGATCTTGTGATATTAAGGATTTAGTTATTTCAGATCATCCCCTCTTGGGCCCCAAACTGTCAGGGCGTTTCCCCCCAAAAGGGGACAGATTACCCCGGAGAATTTCCCCCCTTCCAATTTTTTTGGGGGCGAGGACTTTGCTAAAAATCCTCCGAGGGGGGGGCTTTCAATTTTTTTCAAGGGGAAAAAACCGGGGGGATTTGGACGGAGCCAGTCTTACTTTGGGGAAATCTTAAAACCCATCATTAGAGGGCCCCTTTATTGCCTACACTAAAAAACCCGTCGGAAGGTGGGGTTTCGGATCAAAATTTGATTTTTGAGTGAGAAGCTTTGGAAAACTTACAAGATTTTCTCTCCAAAAAAAACTCCTGGGAGGCCCAAATCCAATGGTCTACCCTTTAAAAAAAAATATGAGCGCTGGCTGGTGTTTTAGAGGGGGGTGTCCGGCGATCCGGGTATAAACTTTAAAATTTTTCAGGTTTTGGGGAAAAAAAAGAGGGGCGGCTTTTTTGCCCTTTTTGCTAAGGGGTTAACTCTTTGTTCCAATAAACTATGGGATTGAAGGCTCATGGGGGGGGGAAAATGCAATATTCTGTTTTGCTATTAATAATGTCCTACGCCCAAATTCTATGACCAAATTTTTATTAAACCCAAAAACCCCCGATTTTCGGGCCCCTCAGATGGTTTGGGCCCTCTGTCTCTCCCCCCCCTTTTGAAGGGGAAAAGGGGGAACTACCCAAACCCAAACCCCTCCAAAATTTAAGAAAACTTGGGTTATTTTTAAAAACTTGAGTAATAATAAAGGCCCCCAAACCCCCATGGCTTTCAGGAGGGAAATTTTTACAAAATTCTTAATTCCCGAGTCCTCCCCCTTTTTTCCCCGTCCCCTTAAAATTTTTTTGAATAACACTCCCCTTCCCCCAACCTTTGAAAAACCCCCGTTTATAAAAGTTTTACCGAAGCCCGGAAAAAGGGGTGTCTCTCCCCTCCTCGTTAAAGCCCCAATTTTTAAATTTAAAAAATGTTTACTTAAAAAAAATTTTTTCTTAAAGGGGTTGGCGGACGGATGGCCATTTCTGGGCCCCAACAGACGGGATTCGTTAAGGGAAAAAGCAGCCGTCTCTTTATTCGTTAAAAAACATTACTGTTTGGAAAGGATCCCAAATGTAATACCGGGGGGTTCCCTCCGTCCCCCGGTCCTGTCCAAATTTATGCAGGGGAAAAAGCGTTTGGGAAAAGGGGCCCGCTGGAGATGGCTGGGGGCAGTGATGGGGATTTGGAAATTTCCCGGGGCCTTCCGTTTCTTATATCTCTTCACTTTATCCAAACCCCCGCTCAGAAACTATACCCCCGGGGATTCCCTTTTTGGGGGTTCATTTGGGGGGAGGGACTCGCCAGGGGTGCCCATTTTCCCCCCTACTGTTTAAAATTTTGGCCCTAGAGCCGCTCTCAGGAGCCCCGGCCCCTAATCCAATCTCCTGGGCTTTAAAATGGGTTTATTTCCAAAATTAAGGTCTCCTTATTTGCTGTGATCTTCTGATTTATTTTTTCTGACCATGGTGAAGGGCGATTGTTTAGATCTGTTACATGGTTTGGCCTTTTCTCGGGCTTCAAAGGTTTAAGTTTCTAAGTTTAGAATTGTTTTGGGTCTCTCCCCTGCCATTTTACCCCCCTTTACTTTGGGTTTGCAAATTTTCCCTTTTTCCCTGGGGGATAGCAGGGAAGTCCCCCGAGTCCCTTTATTTACCTCAAATTTCCCCCCCCTGTTAAATCAAAATTTGGGAAGGAAAATTTGAACGATTGGGTGCTCTTCCGCCACCCTTTCTTGCTTAAAGGGCTCTTTCAAAATGATGAGTTCCCCAAAATACTTTATTTGTCACAAAAAAATTTCCCCCTTTTTGCTTTTGAAATTTTAAAAAAAGTCCGCCCAAAATTTTTTTCCCCTTTCACCCTTTTTTCCTATGGAATAAAAAAGCCCGGATAGCTCTTGCTAAAATGATCCCCCCCAAGGGATAGGAGGGGGGGGGGGGGTTTTGAAATTTGTCGGATCCCGGGTTGTATAACTAGCCGCCCCCTTTCGTTTAGGATCGGTTGGGTTTTAAAAAAATCTTCCAAAATTTTTCCCAAACTCTTTTACTGAGGGGGTCCCTGGGTTTTCCCCTTTTGGGTGCTTCCAGGCCTTTTCATACCCAAAAATTCTGTCTTCCTAAGGGGGCGGAAAAATTTGCCTAAATTTTGAGGGGCCCCGTTTGGGCCTGGGGAAAGGGCCTTTTTAGGGGCCCTGTTCTCTTTGCCCTACCGTCCAGTAGATACCTTCTTATTTTTATGGGCACCCCGGAAAAAAAATTTTTAAAACCTGACCTTGGAATTTAACCCCCCAAAATTTTAAGTTGGGGGTAAAGGGGTCTTAACTATTTCCCAAACTTATTCCCCCCCTTTCCCCCCCCAAAGGTTTTTACTCTTTTCAGTTTTTTTTTAAAAAAAAAATTCCTTGCCAAACCCTCGCTTTTTTGGCCTACCCCAAAAAAAGTGAGTTTTTATTTAAATAAGGGGCTTAAGGCCGTCTATTTTTTTGTTTTAAAGCTTTTTTTAATTTTCATTGGCCCTACTTCAACGAAAACCCCTTTTATCAGCGCTATTGCTTGTCTTCGTAGGGGTTCAGAAAAATGAGGGGCCTTGCAGGATTTTTGCTAAGTGGGGGAAGGTTACCCAACCCGGGGATCTCTTTTTACAATTACCGGGGTGGCGAAGATCCATAAATATATAGTTAAAAGAGAAGTTGGGGGGGACACATTTTTTTGAATTTTCCCATTCCGCCCCAAAAATTTTCGGCCCTTTTTACCCCCCCCCATCCAGCTTTTAAAACCGGGTTTTAGTTGTTTCCCGAGCCCCCTTGGGCTGGGGGGTTTTCCCTGGGGTATGCTGTGTTTTTTTGGTTTTCCTGTTTTTTAAAAAAAGCATGGAATTAAAAAAACGTGGATTTTACGTTGGTTTCCGCTGTATAATTCTTTCTTGGGGCCTAGGAAGGGTTTTACGGTTTTGCTTTTTGACGGAAAACCTGCGGAGGCCCCTATTATTTGGGGTAAGCTGGTCCCCTCTGTTTGTTTTTGTGCTGTGAAAATTTTACACCCCCCAGGGGGATCAATGAGATCATGCAGCCTTTTGTTAACCTCCTGGATCTCTCCCCCACCTAGCGGGCACTTGGGGGGTTTGGATGTCCCGTATCCCATAATATGGGAAACTTTACCTCAGCCATATCCTTTACAACCCTGCCCTGGATACTCCCTTTGGGGGGGGGGGGGGGCCTTTTGCGTCAGGGGTTTGGGGGGCAATTTGGGCCTCTATCTATTTCTCTCCCCCGGGCCTTTTGGGGGCGAGGGCCGTGTGGCGATCTCACAGAATTTTTATAGCACAAAAATTTGTTTTCACTTTTTTTTCCAAAACCCTTTCTTGATTTTTCTTTGGGTTTGTGATTATGTCTCTTTTTACAAACTGCGTATGGGTACCACTGTTCTGTGTTGTTTTGGTTTTTTTTTGGGGTTTTTTGGTTTTTTTTGGGGGGGGGTTACTTTTTTATTATTTTTTGTTTTCTTTCTTTAGTGAAGATGGAGACTTCTTTTGCTTCATTCTTATTATTATGATACCAAAGTATGTCATTAGTGCTATTTTGTACTTTCATTGCTTAGTACTTTTCTTATCTGTAGTAATGATGCCTTATATTATTTCTTTGTGTGTCGAGTAGTATCTCATCTAATGGACAGTTATTATATGTTTTTGTTATTGTAAAATTTAATAAAAATTATGTTTACAAAAAAAAAAAATATCAATGTGGTGGGGACCCATGTGGCCCCTTCCTTTGCCAACCTTTTTATGGGAGCTTTTGAATCTGCTTTTATTAACTCTGGGTCTAACCCTTATTTTAATAATATCTGCTATTATAAGCGTTTTGTAGGTGACCTTTTATTTATTTGGAGTGGCACCGAAAAAGCTTCAAAAGATTTTATTGGCTTTTTAAATAGTAATACGTGGGGTATTTCTTTTACAGCTCATTTTAGTAAAACTAAGATAGTTTTTTTAGATCTTGAATTATTTATTCAGAATGGTAAGATAGCTTCTAAAACGCATTTTAAAATTACAGACTCAAATAGCTACCTTGCTTTTGAATCAAACCATTATCATAGCTGGATTAGAAATATTCCCTACGGCTAATATCGCAGAATCAGAAAAAAATGTACTTTGGATGATGATTATAATTTACAATCTGAGCTACTAACTAAGAAGTTTCAACAAAAAGGTTATCCTAATTCTTTAATTCAAGTGAAGGAGGATCAGTTTAATTTTATTGCAACTTATAGCTCACAACATGGCAAAATCAGAAAATTGGTGAATAAACACTGGGACATCCTTAGACTAGACTCGGTGTTGTGTCCGATTTTACCTAAGAATCCCAAATTAATTTTCCGAAAAGCGCCCACCATTAAAAATAAAATTGCTCCGTCGAAATTAAGACAGCATTAAAATAAAGGTAATAATAGAGATGGTGAAAAAACTCAATTAGGTTCATTTCCTTGTAAACATAATTTATGTAAGTGCTGTAGAATGCGTATTAACTCTAATAAATTTGCATCCTTTAGCACTGGGGAAGTTTTTAATATCAAATATAATATGACATGCACATCAACATTTTTTATTTATTTGATAACTTGTATGTGCGGTATACAATATGTGGGGAAAACCACTCTTAAATTATCTAGAAGAAATAATAATCACCGTTTTAATGTCAGGCACAAAAAATTAATTCATAGCTTGCCTCGGTATTTTATTGATAGACATCTTGGAATTGAACCGGAGTTTATGGTTCAACCCATTGAGCTTGTTGACAGTGAAGATCCAGACTGTCATAGAAAGTTAGCAAAGAGAGAAATATTCTGGATTTACAAGCTCAATACTATTGTATCTCATGGTCTTAATGAGGTTCAGGAAACTATAAACTGAATTGATGAGTTATAGAGTAGTAGTTAACTAAGAGAGCTAGGAAACAATAGGTTTTGTGTTCGATTCCCACTTAGAATACAAGTTTTTAGTAATTATTTTTTAAAATAATGATTATTGTTAAATATGTGATATTTATTTATGTAGAAAATGTTTGTTTTATTTTTAAGAATGTGTCTTTTAATTATTTAAATATTTATATTTTAATTTGGTTGTTTCTGTGTATGTAGACATCTGACTTTGTATGTCGCTTATTTTTATCTGTCCACTTAAGAGTTAATAATTGAGCCTCATTTCCAATTTTGCACCATATTTAAACCAAGGTGATTTTAAGTTATGTATGCCTGAAGAAGCGGAATAGTATTCCCGAGAAACGTGTTCCCCTGTACCTTTTATGCTACAATAAACCAACTTTAAATCAAATAGTTGGTTTTCTTTATTCCTGCTGAGCACTAAGGGACCTCTTTGAATTCTCTTGCTAACTTTTGCATTTGATTACCCCTGTTTGTGAACATTTGACCGGAGTCCGGTGTGACTGCGTGAACAGAGGACCTTCGGCTGGCTGATGCAGGTTGTAGAAAGAGCTGTGGGATTATTCTTCCATACGTGTATATGAGCTGTACCATTTGTGCAGCTCAATAAGGTGAGCTTCGCTCTATACAGCAAATAGCTCTGTTGTTTTAAAAGTTACACGCATTGCGCCTTTTGTCTGCTTTTTTCTCCGAGGATCATTTTGTGACGAGAACCGGGGGATCATTAAAATAAAATATCAATAAAATACATTTAAGTTTGTGGCTCTTACATTTAAAAATGAGGAAGAATTCATGGGGTAAGAATCCTTTTTAACCCATTATGTGTAAATATATATACACTACTGTTCAAAAGTTTGGGGTCACTTAGAAATTTCCTTATTTTGGAAAGAAAAGCACAGTTTTTTTCAATGAAGCTAACATTAAATGAATCAGAAATGCACTATATACATTATTAATGTGGTAAATGACAATTCTAGCAGCAAACATCTGGTTGTTAATGCAATATCTACATAGGTGTATAGAGGCTCATTTCCAACAACCATCACTCCAGTGTTCTAATGGTACTTTGTGTTTGCTAACTGTGTAAGAAAGCTATTGGATATTTTGAACACCCTTGTAAACCCTTGTGCAAGTATGTTAGTACAGCTGAAAACAGTTTTGCTGATTAGAGAAGCTATAAAACTGACCTTCCTTTGAGCTGGTTGAAAATCTGGAGCATTACATTTGTTGGTTCGATTAAACTCGCAAAATGGCCAGAAAAAGAGGACTTTCATGTGAAACTCGACAGTCTACTCTTGTTCTGAAAGCTGAAGGCTATCCCATGTGAAAAATTGCCAAGAAACTGAAGATTTCCTACATCGTGTGTACTACTCCCCTCAGAGGAGAGCACAAACAGGCTCTAACCAGAGTAGAAAGAGATGTGGGAGGCCCCGCAGCAGAAATGAGCAACAAAACAAGTACATTAGAGTCTCTAGTTTGAGAAATCGACGCCTCACAGGTCCTCAACTGGCAGCTTCTTTAAAAAGTACCCGCAAAACGCCAGTGTCAACGTCTACAGCGAATAGGCGACTCCGGTATGCTGGCCTTCAGTGCAGAGTGGCAAAGAAAAAGCCATATCTGAGACTGGCTAATAAAAGGAAAAGATTAATATGGGCTAAAGAACACAGACACTGGACAGAGGAAGACTAGAAAAAAGTGTTATGGACAGAAGAATCGAAGTTTGAGGTGTTTGGATCACACAGAAGAGCATTTGTTACATACAGAAGAACTGAAAAGATGCTGGAAGAGTGCCTGACGCCATCTGCCAAGCATGATGGAAGTAATGTGATGGTCTGGGGTTGCTTTGGTGCTGTTAAAGTGAGAGATTTGTACAAGGTAAAAGGGACTTTGAATAATTAAGGCTATCACTCCATTTTGCAACGCCATGCCATATCCTGTGGACAGCGCTTGATTGGAGCCAATTTCATCCTACAACAGGACAATGACCCAAAGCACACCTCCAAATTATGCAAGAACTATTTAGGGAAGAAGCAGGCAGCTGGTATTCTATCTGTAATGGAGTGGCCAGCGCAGTCACCAGATCTCAACCCCCAGCTTGACCGTATGCTACGCAAAAAGTACCCATCAAGCCAATCCAACTTGTGTGAGAGGCTTCTGGAAGCATGGGGTGAAATTTCTCCAGATTACCTGAGCATATTAACAGCTAGAATTCCAAAGGTCTGCAATGCTGGAATTGCTGCAAAGGGAGCATTCTCTGACGAAAGCAGTTTGAAGTAAAAAATTATTATTTCAAATAAAAATCATTATTTCTAACCTTGTCAATGTCTGGACTATATTTCTATTTATTTTGCAACTCATTGGATAAATAAAAGTATGAGCTTTCAAGGAAAACACAAAATTGTCTCGGTAACCCTAAACTTTTGAACGGTAGTGTATATATATATATGCACATGCACTCTCTTACAAAAGTGAGTACACCCTACACATTTTTGTAAATATTGTATTATATCTAGAGATGGGCGAATCGATTCTAACGAAGTGGAATTCGTTTAGAATTTCAGGAAAACTTCGGTTCTGAACGAAGTCGAAGTTTGGGGTACTTTGGGTGAATGAAGTGTGCTTTTGATTGATAAAATGGCTGCGAGCACATGGCGCTACATGGGGCAAAGCACTCTGGGAGGAAGACGGGCATAGCCTACATGACATGTGCAGAGATGAAGCCAATCAGAGACCGGCGGGATTCTGTGACGTCACCGCACTATATAAGTCCGGGCGCGACGCCGGGAGCTCACACTCCTCTCACTGTACTGATCAGGGAGGTGCTTGCCGCGGCTGATTGTGATAGCTCTCACTGAAGAACTGATTTTTTATACAGCAATTTTTGTGGGGTGTCTCAGCTTGTCTCAGAGACTGTTTCTTTAATGGTCTATTCTGATTTTTTGGGGTATTGGATCTGAAATCCAGTGTGCGTCCACTGCAGCTGCATATACATTCAATATCCAAGTGGGATCTAAGCCAGTTCCTGTTGTATTCCATTTAAAGAAACAGCGTTTTTACAATATCAAATACCACTTCATTTTTGGTGTCAATTAGATTGCGCAATTTACATTCAGGGGTTAATTAAGTGTTGTTTTGCTGGTGTGCTGACCCCAAGAAACCGTCATTTTCAACGCCAAAATATATACATTTTTCCTGTAGCATAATTCACAAGCGAAGGTTAATTAAAATTTTATCTCTTGTTGTGTGGCGTAGAAAACACGCAATTGTAACATGCTACAAAGCTACTAGTTTGTGGTTGCTCAATTCTTTTGCGCAATTTACATCCAGGGGTTAATTAAGCGTTGTTTTGCTGGTGTGCTGACCCCAAGAAACCGTAATTTTCAACGCCAAAATATATACATTTTTCCTGTAGCATAATTCACAAGCGAAGGTTAATTACAATTTTATCTCTTGTTGTGTGGCATAGAAAACACGCAATTGTAACACGCTACAAAGCTAATAGTTAGTGGTGGCCCAATTGTTTGGCGCAATTTACATCCAGGGGTTAATTAAGCATTGTTTTGCTGGTGTGCTGACCCCAAGAAACCGTCATTTTCAACGCCAAAATATATACATTTTTTCCTGTAGCATAATTCACAAGCGAAGGTTAATTACAATTTTATCTCTTGTTGTGTGGCGTAGAAAACACGCAATTGTAACATGCTACAAAGCTACTAGTTTGTGGTTGCTCAATTCTTTTGCGCAATTTACATCCAGGGGTTAATTAAGCGTTGTTTTGCTGGTGTGCTGAACCCAAGAAACCGTCATTTTCAACGCCAAAATATATAAATTTTTCCTGTAACATAATTCAAAAGAGAAGTTTATTTACAATTTTATCTCTTGTTGTGTGGCGTAGAAAACACGCAATTGTAACACGCTACAAAGCTACTAGTTTGTGGTTGCTCAATTCTTTTGCGCAATTTACATCCAGGGGTTAATTAAGCGGTGTTTTGCTGGTGTGCTGAACCCAAGAAACCGTCATTTTCAACGCCAAAATATATACATTTTTCCTGTAGCATAATTCACAAGCGAAGGTTAATTACAATTTTATCTCTTGTTGTGTGGCGTAGAAAACACGCAATTGTAACATGCTACAAAGCTACTAGTTTGTGGTTGCTCAATTCTTTTGCGCATTTTACATCCTGTGTTTAATTAAGCGTTGTTTTGCTGGTGTGCTGACCCCAAGAAACCGTCATTTTCAACGCCAAAATATATACATTTTTTCCTGTAGCATAATTCACAAGCGAAGGTTAATTACAATTTTATCTCTTGTTGTGTGGCGTAGAAAACACGCAATTGTAACACGCTACAAAGCTACTAGTTTGTGGTTGCTCAATTCTTTTGCGCAATTTACATCCAGGGGTTAATTAAGCGTTGTTTTGCAGTTGTACTCAGTAAAAGAAACTTTGTTTTTCACCGCCACAGAAGAAATTCTGTAGCATAATTCGTATCGAAGGTTTAATTAAGCCTGTTTGTGCTTTTATATTCAGTAAAATACACAGAGTTTTTAAACGGCACATACAAGTCAATTTTTCCTGCCCATTTGTGCAGCGCAATTTATATCCAAGGGTTACCCAAGCTTCTTAGTGGTTCATTTGGCGTCAAATACAGGGTGTGTATTTATCATATACAGATATCTTCATCAAACATTGTCTGTACATTTTAGAACAAACAGTATGTCAGACAGAGAGGTGGCAGGCTCTTCACCTGCGAGTGGCAGAGGCACAAACATTCCTGGAGCAGGTCACAGCACAGCAAGGGGACGTCGCAGCAGGGGTCACTCGGTGAGGCCACAACTGCCGCTGTCATCTAGCAGCCGTGTACTGACTAGCAACCCAATGGTTCTTGATTGGTTGACTAGGTCATCCACTTCCTCCCAGATGACATCTGACAACCCAGCCAAGAGTCGGTGGGAACGTCAGACACAACCCTTAGTTGGCATGGCCTGGAAACAGGTCAGCGGCCTCACCTGTTCTCAACCCGCCTCTGTCCCATCCGGTTCCCTCAGCCAGAGATCTACTATGTGGTCTGGGCTCAGCGCCACTATATAGCGAGGATGAACAATTTGAGGAGGGCAGTCAGCAGCTACTTGGCAGCGAAGAAATGGGGCCAATATCCCCTGCTTCTTGCAGTAGGCGGCAAAGTATAGATGTTGAGAGTGGCATGGGAGGTCATGTTGTGAGGGGTCAGCCTCTGCATACCAAGACCGTGTGAGGAACAGCAGTGACGATGAAACACAAATAGATGATGATGTAGCCGACCGCACTTGGGAGCCGGGTGAGGCAAGGGCTTCATCATCGTCAGGAGAAGAGGGCATCAGCTTGCGTGTCAGGCAGCGGCGCAGCCAGCAAGTGGGTCGTGTGGCAGTGAGTCAGCAGGATAGCAGCAGTGTGAGGTCGGGAGCCAAGTGGCCAAGGGTAAAAACCCACCTCGCAGGTCCAAGAAGGTAGCGGCACAGGGGCTCAGCGAGGCAGCGGCGGCAGTAGTCACTCAGTACGTAGTGTTGGCGGTAAAATCCGATACTCGGCGATGTGCCAGTTCTTTGCTAAGACACCGGAGGAGCCGAATATGGGTATATGTAGAATCTGTAAGCAGAAAGTGAAGCGTGGCCAGGGAGCTAACGTTGGCACCACGGCCCTGCGTCAACACATGCAGCGTCACCATCCGGTGGCCTGGGAGAAACGTGGCTCAGGTGTGGTGGTCCATCCTGCCGCCCTTAGCAACAGCAGCAGCAGCAGCGCCCAGTGGCACGCATGCCATTTGCAGCCAGTCAAGGCTCCACCACCTCTGCAGAAGTGAGCTGTTTCTCTTTGACATCATCTCCCGGTCCAGATGCTCCTGCTCCTCGCAACTCATGGCGCCAGCAGTCAATCAGCGAGGCGATTGCAAAGAGAAACAGTATGCGTCCAACCATCCTAAGGTGCAGCAGCTGACCGTGCTCCTGTCCAAGTTGTTGGTACTTCCAAATGGTGGACTCTGCACCATTCAGAGAACTAATGGCTTGTGCCGAGCCGAGATGGAGAGTTCCAAGCCGTAATTTCTTTTCCCAAAAAGGCAGTACCAGCACTCAGAAAATATGTAGAACAGAAGCTGGGCCAGTCCTTAAGCTTATCGGTTTGTTCCAAGGTGCACGGCAGCGCGGACGTCTGGAGCTGTAACTATGGTCAGGGTCAGTACATGTCCTTTACAGCCCACTGGGTGAATGTGCTTCCGGCCCAGGCACACCAACAACCAACAACACGTTGTCAAACTGCTGCTCCTGCGCCAATGTCCGCCTTCTCCTCCTCCACCACCACCACCATCTCAGCCTCCACAAGTACTGCTTCATCATACCACATATGTATGGCACAGTGGTGTCACGCAGTTCTACACCTGGCTTGCCTCGGCGAACGAAGTCACACAGGGGAGGAACTGCTCCGCGTCATGCAGCAAGAAATCGATGTGTGGCTTTCTCCGCGCCAACTGCAAATCGGAAATGGTGACGGACAATGGGAGGAACATGGTGTCCGCACTGCACCGAGGAGGGATGGTCCATGCGCCCTGCATGGCGCATGGTTCAATCTGGTTGTAAAAAGGTTCTGAAGTCTTCCACCGATCTCAGAAGCATTCTGAAAATGGCCAGGAAACTGTGCATGCACTTTATCCATTCGTACAAAGCCAGGAACATCCTCCTCGAGTTGCAGCGGCAGAACGGCCCCCCCCCAACACACTCTGATATGCGATGTTTCCACTCGTTGGAATTCCAGCCTGCACATGTTGGACCGACTGTATGAACAGAGAAAGGCCATTAACGATTTTTTGATGATCCAGGCAGACAGAAGTACTCCCCTGTGTAACTTTGATGTCAGCCAGTGGCAGCTCATGCATGACACCTGCCATTTGTTGAGGCCATTCGAGGAGGCGACGTTATTTGTCAGTCGCCAGGACTACGGGATGAATAACGTCATTCCACTGCTTCATGTCCTGGAACAGATGCTGAAAAATCTGTCTGGGCAGGGGACTGGAGACGTGGCGAATACATCTCGTGGCCACATGAGTCCGGTGGGGACTGAAATGGAGGAGGAGGACATTGGAGCAGAAGCATTGTCTGGTGAATTGAGTGGATTTTCTACCCAGGTGACAAGAGAGGAGGAGCAGTAGCAGCTGGAGGAGGTTAATGGAGATGAGGAAGACGAGGCAGATGACCCCCAAGCACCGTGGCAGTATACAGTGGAAATACAGGCAGGGAGCCACTCGGAGTCACTTGTGCAGATGGCCCGCAGCATGCTTATTTGCCTGGCTAGTGACAGCCGAATAGTCAGCATACGGCAGAGGGATGACTTCTGGCTCTCCACCCTATTGGACCCTCGCTACCGGTCCAAATGGGAGCCTTTTTCCCAGCTATTGTGAGGGAGGACAAACTCAAATACTATAGGGAAATCCTCCGTAATCAGTTGGCCGCTGCCTATGTGCGGCATCGTCCCTCCTCTGACAGGTCTGACCGGGGGGTTCCTCAGCGCTCACATACTACTGCCACGGCTGCTGGGGGAAGGGGGCGGAGGGAGGGGTAGGAGCAGTACCAGCTCCATCAGCAGTAACCTAAGTCTGGAGTCACTGATGAGCAGCTTCCTTCACCAGCCTAGTGAGGAGGGTAGTCGCCAGCAGCAGCAGCAGCAGGACCAGGAGCAGTCCCTGAACCGTGGTGGCCTACTTGGACAGCACTCTGCCACCCCAGTTAGAAGATCCGCTGGACTACTGGGCAGCCAAACTGGATGTGTGGCCGCAACTTGCCGAGTTTGCAGTGGAGAACCTGTCCTGCCCGGCCAGTAGTGTGGCATCAGAGCGGGTGTTCAGTGCGGCGGGGGCCCTCGTTACCCCAACGAGAACCCGCTTGTCCACGAGAAATGTGGAACAACTGACCTTTGTCAGATGAATCAGGCGTGGATCGGCCAGGATTTCCACACACCCAAAGCCTTAGGCGTCAGACTACATCAGCCATGACGCCTCACCAAACTGTGAGAAATGAGTCTGGGTTCAAACTACCTGCCTCAGCCACTATTCTGATGCCGCCACCCACCTGATGCCACACATCTGCTGACAGTTTCTCCATCTGCCACCAACCATCTTTACCAGGGACTGGTATTGCCACCCACCTCCACACTCTGTCATTGTGCCACTGTCTGACCTCATGCTCCTGCGGTGGCTGCTGCCGTGACCTCTACACTGTGTCATTGTCCCACTCTGTGGCCTACTCCTGTTTTTGCCACCTCCAGAATGTCATTGTGCCACTGCCTGACTTCATGCTGCTGCTGTGGCTGCTGCCGTGACCTCCACACTGTGTCATTGTGCCACTCTGTGGCCTACTCCGTTTTGCCACCCCCAGCATGTGATTGTGCCACTGTCTGACCTCCGGCTGCTGCTGTGGCTTCTGCCGTTAACACCACACATGTCATTGTCCCACTCTGTGGCCTACTCCTGTTTTTGCCACCTCCAGAATGTGATTGTGCCACTGTCTGACCTCATGCTGCTGCTGTGGCTGCTGCCGTGACCTACACACTGTGTCATTGTCCCACTCTGTGGCCTACTCCTGTTTTTGCCACCTCCAGAATGTCATTGTGCCACTGCCTGACCTCATGCTGCTGCTGCCGTGACCTAGATACTGTGTCATTGTGCCACTCTCTGACCTCATGCTGCTGCTGTGGCTGCTGCCGTGACCTCCAGAATGTCATTGTGCCACTGTCTGACCTCATGCTGCTGCTGTGGCTGCTGCTGTGACCTACACACTGTGTCATTGTCCCACTCTGTGGCCTACTCCTGTTTTTGCCACCTACAGAATGTCATTGTGCCACTGCCTGACCTCATGCTGCTGCTGCCGTGACCTACACACTGTGTCATTGTGCCACTGTCTGACCTCATGCTGCTGCTGTGGCTGCTGCCGTGACCTCATCACTATGTCATTGTGCCACTGTCTGACCTCATGCTGCTGCTGTGGCTGCTGCTGTGACCTACACACTGTGTCATTGTCCACTTGTGGCCTACTCCTGTTTTTGCACCTCCAGAATGTGATTGTGCCACTGTCTGACCTCCTGCTGCTGCTTTGGCTGCTGCCGTGACCTACACACTGTGTCATTGTCCCACTCTGTGGCCTACTCCTGTTTTCGGCACCTCCAGAATGTCATTGTGCCACTGCCTGACCTCATGCATCTGCTGCCGTGACCTACACACTGTGTCATTGTGCCACTGTCTGACCTCATGCTGCTGCTGTGGCTGCCTGCGTGACCTACACACTGTGTCATTGTGCCACTGTCTGACCTCATGCTGCTGCTGTGGCTGCTGCCGTGACCTCCACACTGTGTCATTGTGCCACTGTCTGACCTCATGCTGCTGCTGTGGCTGCTGCTGTGACCTACACACTGTGTCATTGTCCCACTCTGTGGCCTACTCCTGTTTTTGCCACCTCCAGAATGTCATTGTGCCACTGCCTGACCTCATGCTGCTGTTTCTGCTGCCGTGACCTCCACACTGTGTCATTGTCCCACTCTGTGGCCTACATCTGTTTTTGCCACCTCCAGAATGTCATTGTGCCACTGCCTGACCTCATGCTGCTGCTGTGGCTGCTGCCGTGACCTCCACACTGTGTCATTGTGCCACTGTCTGACCTCATGCTGCTGCTGTGGCTGCTGGCGTGACCTCCACACTGTGTCATTGTCCCACTCTGTGGCCTACTCCTGTTTTTGCCACCTCCAGAATGTGATTGTGCCACTCTCTGACCTCATGCTGCTGCTGTGGCTGCTGCCGTGACCTACACACTGTGTCATTGTCCCACTCTGTGGCCTACTCCTGTTTTTGCCACCTCCAGAATGTCATTGTGCCACTGCCTGACCTCATGCTGCTGCTGCCGTGACCTAGACACTGTGTCATTGTGCCACTGTCTGACCTCATGCTGCTGCTGTGGCTGCTGCCGTGACCTACACACTGTGTCATTGTGCCACTGTCTGACCTCATGCTGCTGCTGTGGCTGCTGCTGTGACTTACACACTGTGTCATTGTGCCACTGTCTGACCTCATGCTGCTGTTGTGGCTGCTGCTGTGACCTACACACTGTGTCATTGTCCCACTCTGTGGCCTACTCCTGTTTTTGCCACCTCCAGAATGTATGTGCCACTGTTGACTCAGCTGCTGTGGGCTGCTGACGCTAGACACTGGTCATTGTGCACTGTCTGACCTCTGCGTGTGTGCTGCTGCCGTGACCTACACACTGTGTCATGTCCACTCTGTGGCCACTCCTGTTTTTGCACCTCAGATTGATGTCCCCTGTCTGACCTCATGCTGCTGCTGTGGCTGCTGCCGTGACCTAGACACTGTGTCATTTTGCCACTGTCTGACCTCATGCTGCTGCTGTGTCTGATGACGTGAACTACACACTGTGTCATTGTGCCACTGTCTGACCTCATGCTGCTGCTGTGGCTGCTGCGTGACCTACACACTGTGTCATTGTCCACTGTCTGACCTCAGCTGCGTTGTGGCTATGCCATGACTACATACTCATGTCATTGTGCCACTGTCTGACCTCATGCTGCTGCTGCCGTGACCTCCACACTGTGTCATTGTGCCACTCTGTGACCTATTCCTGTTTTTGCCACCTCCAGAATGTCATTGTGCCACTGTCTGACCTCATGCTGCTGTGGCTAGCGCCGTCACCTCCACACTCTGTCACTAATGTTGCCACCTGAGCTCTCAGCTTGTTTTTTTCCAGCTTTCTCTGGCATGACTTTATCAGGCAACATTCCCGCTTCAGTTTTTTGGTCAGTTTTGCCCTCTTAAGTGCCCAGGGAATTTTATAGTGAAGCGATTCTAAGAGCGGCGGCAGTCATGTGCGTGTCATACTAAAACACAACATTGTATGAAGACCAAACCAAGCTCCCTCTGCATATTTAAGCATGGCACAACGTTCTACAGCACCCTGCAGGCTCTGTGCAGCCTGGAAATAGCTGTTTTTTAACGTGATTCGTGCCGAAGTAATTCGGAACGAAGTTATTTTTTGCCGAGAAATTCGGCGAAGTGAACGAAACGAATTTCGGGAAATTCGCCCATCTCTAATTATATGTTTTCATGGGACAACACTAAAGATACGACACGTTGATACAATGTAAAGTAGTCACTGTACAGTTTGTATAATAGTGTAAACTTTCTGTGCCCTCAAAATAACTCAACACACAGCCAGAAATGTCTAAACTGCTGGCAACAAAAGTGAGTACACTCCCAAGTGAAAATTGACAAATTGCGCCCAATTTGCCATTTTCCCTCCACAGTGTCATGTGACTTGTTAGTGTTACAAGGTCTCAGATGAGTTAAATTTGGTGTTATCGCTCTCACACTCTCTCATACTGGTCACTGGAAAAACACTGTGAGGATATGGAAAAAAGAACACATAAAGATGGTCTGGGCTATAGGAATATTGCCAACACCCTGAAACTGAGCTTCAGCATGGTGGCCAAGACCATAGAGTGGTTTAACAAGACATGTTCCACTTAAGAACAAGCCTCAACAAAGTCGACCAAAGAAGTTGAGTGCACGTGTTCAGTATCAAATCCAGAGATTGTATTTTCAAAATAGACATATGAGTGCTGCCAAGGTTATAGTGGTGGGAGGTCAGTGCTCAGACCATACGCCACACACTACATCAGATTGGTCTGCATGGCAATCATCCAAGAAGGAAGCCTCTTCTAAAGATAATGCACAACAAAAAACTGCAAACAGTTTGCTAAAGACAAGCATACTAAGGACAAGATAAACTTACTGTATTTGGTTCATATGGTGTCAAACATGTGTGGCAACAACACAGGTGAGGAGTACAAAGACAAGTGTGACTTGCCTACAGTCAAGAATGATGGTGGGAGTGTCATGGTTTGGGTCTTCATGAGTGCTGCCAACTGTGGAGAGCTACCGGTCATTGAGAGAACCATAAATTCTAACATGTGCTGTGACATACTACAGCAGAGCATGATTCCCTTGCTTTGGAAACTGGTCCGCAGGGCAGTATTCCAACATGATAATGACCCCAAACACACCTCCAAGATGTCCACTGCCTTGCCAAACATGTCTCCAGATCTAAATCCTATTAAACATCTTGGAGGCGTTCTCAAACGGAAGCTGGAGGAACACAAGGTCTCTGTGCTGTCGTCATGGAGGAGTGGAAGAGGATTCACTTGGCTGCAACCTGTGAAGCTCTAGAAAACTTCATACTCAAGAGAGTTAAGGCAGTGCTGGAAAATAATGGTGGCCACAATATTGACAGTTTGTCCATTTTCACTTATGGGTGTACTCACTTTTGTTACCAACTATTTAGACATTGATGGCTGTGTGTTGAGTTATTTTGAGAGCAAAAGTTTGCATGGAATAATATAAAACTTAATAATAATCTTTATTTACATAGTGCCAACATATTCCACAGCACTTTACAATATAGAGGGTATAAGCACAGACAGACCAGACATTACATTATAAAAAAGCTACTTACAAATGAGACACGAGGTGTGAAGGCCCTGCTCGTAAGAGCTTACAATCTATTAGGGTGTATGTGGGAAACAAAGTGTGAGAAGTGCTTGGTTTACAATGGTCCAGCCATGTTACATAAATATGGGGTAGTATACATAAAAAAGTGTCATCCCAACCATACATCTATATACAGATAAGTGCCTGTGGGTGCCAAAGTTCAGGAAGTGATGAATGTGTGACAGAATTTGGGGGGTTAACAATTAGGGATCTTGGTAGGCTTGTCTAAGAAGATGACTTTTCAGAGTGCACTTAAAACTGTGAAGGTTGTGAGTGTGCCTGATCACATGGGGTAACATGTTCCAGAGAACTGGTGCAATACGTGCAAAATCTTGGAGACGGGCATGGGAGGTTGGGATGAGTGAGGTGTGTCTTAGCTCAGTAACAGAGCGGAGAGACCGGGTAGGGTGGTAGACAGAGATGAGGGAGGAGATGTAGGGGGTGCAGCACTGTGGAGAGCCTTATGGGTTAGAGTGATTAGTTTATGTTGTATTCTGTACTGAGTAGGCAGCCAGTGCAGAGACTGACACAGGGTAGAGGAATCAGTATAGTGGCTGGAAAGAAAGACAAGCCTGGCTGCTGCATTCAGGACAGATTGGAGAGGGGAGAGTTTACAGAGAGGGAGACCAACAAGTAGGGAGTTACAGTAGTCAAGACGAGAAAGAAAAAGAGCAACAATAGGAGTCTGGGTTGTTTCCATAGTGAGAAAAGGACAGATTCTGGAGATGTTTTTAAGATGCAGGTGACAGGAGCGAGCAAGGGATTGGATATATGGGGTGAAGGACAGATCAGAATCTAGTATAACCTCGAGACAGCGGGTCTGCTGCTCAGGAGTTATGGTGGTGCCACACGCAGAGAGAGAAATAGCAGGGTTTTGTCCGTTAGTAGACGGTGAGAGGACTAAAAGTTCAGTATTAGTGAGGATTAGTTTAAGATAGAGAGAGGACATGATGTCAGAGACAGTGGACAGACAATCACTGGTGTTTTGTAGCAGGGCAGGAGTGATGTCTCGGGAGGAGGTGTATAATTGGGTGTCATCAGCATAGAGATGGTACTGAAAGCCAAATCTGCTGATGGTTTGTCCCACGGGGGCTGTGTAGATTGAAATGAGGAGAGGACCAAAAATGGATTCCTGTGGAACCCCGACAGCAAGAGGAAGAGGAGAGGAGGTGGAACCCAAAAATGAGACACTGACGGAGCGATCAGAGAGGTAGGATGAGAACCAAGAGAGACCGGTGTCCTAGAGGCCAATGGCAATGAGCATGCTGAGGAGAAGGTGGTGATCTACAGTGTCAAATGCTGCAGAGAGATTCAGAAGAAGCAGCAACGAGTAGTTACCCTGAGATTTTGCTGTCAGGAGATCATTTGAAACTTTTGCTAGAGCAGTTTCTGTGGAGTGTAAAGAGCGGAAACCTGATTGCAGAGGGTCAAGAAGAGAGTTAGCAGAGAGATAGCGGATTAGGCGAGAGTAGACCAAGCATTCCAGGAGTTTAGAGATAAAGGGCAGGTTAGAGACTGGTCGGTAGTTGGCAGCGCAGGACGGGTCCAGAGAGGGTTTTTTCAGTAAAGGAGTTATAACTAGTGATGAGCGATTATGTCAACTATCGTCATCGGGTCGATAGTCGATATCGTCAATTATCATGACGATATCCGATAGTCGATAATAGATTATCGCCGATGACCATTAAAGACTATGGGAGAGGAACAACACCTTCATTCTTACACCCAAACAGGACTGGAGAAGCTGGAATTAACATCCACAACAGTAAACTGGATACGTGCTACATCTTAGGCAACACACTTAGGTTATAAAAGCCACAGAAAAAAATTCACAGACCATTCACTATCCCTGTCTTGTACCACAGCATGACCCTAAAACCTGCATGACCCCCAGATTAAAAAGTGCTGGAAAAAGGAGTCTTTGAACCACCATTTTAGTTGAACTGGACATTGACTATACATGTCCTGTACCACAGCATGACCCTCAAACCTGCATGACCCACAGATTAAAAAGTGCCGGAAAAAGGGGGTTTTTGGGAACCCCATTTTAGTTGAACTGGACATTGACTATACATGTCTTGTACCGCAGCATGACCCTCAAACCTGCATGACCCACAGATTAAAAAGTGCCGGAAAAAGGAGTCTTTGAACCACCATTTTAGTTGAACTGGACATTGACTATACATGTCTTGTACCGCAGCATGACCCTCAAACCTGCATGACCCACAGATTAAAAAGTGCCAGAAAAAGGAGTCTTTCAACCACCATTTTAGTTTAACTGGACATAGAATATCCCTGTCCTGGACCGCAGCCTGAGCCCCAAACCTGCATGACCCCCAGATTTAAAAACTGCCGGAAAAAGGAGTCTTTCAACCACCTTTTTAGTTGAACTGGACATTGACTATACCTGTCCTGGACCGCAGTATGACCATTAAACCTGTCTGACCCACAGATTAAAAAGTGCAGGAAAAAGGAGTCTTTAAACCACCATTTTAGTTGAACTGGACATTGACTATCCCTGTCCTGGGCCACCGCATGAGCCCCAAACCAGCATGACCCTCAGATTTAAAAATTGCCGGAAAAAGGAGTCTTTGAACCACCATTTTAGTTGAACTGGACATTGACTATATCTATCCTGGGCCACAGCAAGAGCCCCAAACCTGCATGACCCCAAGATGTAAAAACTGCCAGAAAAAGGAGTCTTTTAACCACCATTTTAGTTGAACTGGACATTGACTATATCTGTCCTGGACCGCAGTATGACCCCAAAACCTGTCTGACCCACAGATTGAAAAGTCCCGGAAAAAGGAGTTTTTTCAACCACCATTTAAGTTAAAACTGGGACATTGACTATCCATGTTCTGGACTGCAGCATGACCCAAAAACCCACACAGGTGCCCTTATGGACCATGAGAAGAAAATTTCTCATAAGAAATAAACTATATTAAAAACAACTCTTTTTTCCATTACTGCTGCTGCTAGAGCTACTTCCCATTCTACTGGTGACATTGTTCCACCGTGACATTAGAATGTGAAGCAAACGAAATAGATGTCACCAGTAGGTCAACGAGACCTGTCTGAAAATCCTGCATTCAGGAAATTACAGATCAAGGCAGGTGAGACTGTAAACGTGGATGACGATGGTTCAGCAGGCAGGGCCGGACTTACAGTGGGTGTGGTGAGATCAAGGGCTGGCGTCCGTCATCTATTAACACGCAGGTTCAGCTAGCAGGGCCCGAGTTACAGTGGGTGCGGTGAGAGCCAGGGCTGGTGTTTGTCATCTATTAGCACGCAGGTTCAGCTAGCAGTGCCCGAGTTACAGTGGGTGTGGTGAGAGCCCAGGCAAGCGTCCGTCATCCATTAACACGGCAAAAAATGCCCTTATGATGCAGCATCGAAAACAATCATGCTGAAGCAGAGTGCGGAAGCGGAAGTGTGAGCTCAGACCCTCCAGCCTTCCTCAGTACACAGTCAAGACCTGGGTAGCGCTAGAAAATTTCTGCCTCTACGAGAGCGCTTGCCCCTCTGTATGAGTGCGGACCAATTGAGCTTTCATTTGGAAATGTGGTGGTTGACGCTCCTGTTTCACCCAGGTGCCCTTTTTCTTGGCTTTTCTTTTTCTCGTTTTACTCAAGTGTTTGGGGGAAAATTGTTTTTGTTCTTGGGGTGGCGAATGTGCTCCATACACCATGACCTCTGAATAACCTCCATCTGTTCAAGTCTTCCTGTACCTCCCTTGTACAATTCAGAGGAATATTTGTATCAGCTATTTTGTACATGCAATTTTTTTAGTAGTTTGATTCTAGAAAACACATTTTTAAAATCTCTTTTTTTCAAAAATTGTATTAAATGGATTGTGTCACTACAGGGATTGCTAGCTATGTTAAAGATCTTGCAAAAAAAAAGTCATTTTGCAATATGTGTCCATTAACAGTGTCCTACCTATTCCTGTTTTTGACAGCACTATCACCCTTGAGCCACTTGTGACAATTGTGAAGAACAAATGTCTGTTAGAAACCACATTTTTTACAATAGGACCTGTAGTATTGCTGCATTTCAAAGCAGCATGACCCAAAAAATTATAAAAAAAGACTTCTCAGCCACTGTTAAAAATTGTGAGGGAGAAATGCCACTTAGAAGCCACATTTCTGTTCCAAAGGACCATGATTATAGCTGTATCTCACAGCAACATGACCCCAAAAAATTATAAAATGACTTCTGAGCCACTATTAAAAATTGTGAGGGAGAAATGCCACTTAGAAGCTACATTTCTGTTCCAAAGGACCATTATTATAGCTGTATCTCACAGCAACATGACCCCAAAACCATTGACAATGCCCAAAAAATTCTAAAATAAAGTGAGTAAAATAGAATACGGTTTTTTTCATGAAACCTTGATGTCTTTTACAGTTCCACACGCAAAACAGCAAAATGATCTTTTGGGAACTGAGAATAAAATTGCAGTAAGAAATGATCATTTAAAAAAAAAGTTTTCAAGAGGACCATTTCCGGCAACCGGCAACTAATCGGTGACTTCGGCAATTGGGGCCACAACATCATCAGAGATCCATGCCTGATTCATATTGATGAAAGTAAACGATCCACATTATCTGTTGAAATCCGGATTTGTTTGTCTGTAATGACTCCCCCAGCTGTGCTGAAGGGGTCGCTCAGATATGACGTGGTGCTGGGCAGGAAACACCTCTATGGCGTGGCGAGCGAGCTCGGGCCATTCGTCCATTTTGGATACCCAGAAGTCTATTGGGTCCGGAACACATACAAAAACATCGGTGTTTAGACGCAGATAGTCGTGCACCATGATCTTAAGCTGGTCTCTGTGTGTTGGATGTGTGCCCTGCATTGCATGCGTTGGTGAGGTGGTAAATAAGGATTGCCAGAGGTCACCCATTAGGCTTCTGCCACCTTGCCTGCTGCTGCTGCTACGGCTACTTGGCACTCTACTGCTGTCACGTCGCTGATGTTGTTCCACCGTGACATTTGAAGAATGTGAAGCAGAAGCAACAGATGACTCCAGTTGATCAATCAGCAAGGTCTCAATTTTCCCGCATTTTAATCTCTATTTGGGTGGGTGGAAGGAAAGTGCTGTGTTTGTTTTTGTACCGGGGATCCAGGAGGGTGGCCACCCGTAACTGTTGTACCTTTTGATGGCCTTAATTTCGAGGATCATGTTGGAGGAAATGGAGCATCCAAACACTCATGTGAGAGATGGAGCCTTGATTTCCAAAGTCTCTGGGTCGAGGGGCACTAGTAAACTGATCGTCCTCATCTTCCTTCTCCACCTCAAATTCGTGCCAACCTCTGTCCAAGGCTGGGCCGTCGGTAACGTCGGTGTCCAGGAGTACCTCCTCCTCCTCCTCTGCTTCAACACAGCCCTGACTTGCCTCAGATGATGCACCCTGAGAGCTGAGGCACCGCCTTGCACTAGCCCTGGACCCTGAACCACTGCCTAATGAAGACGATAAAATTGTGAAACTGTCGGGCCTTGTGGATTCGACGGAGAGAAAGGTCCATGTCCGCATTGTGTCCGTCTCTCCTCCCTTGCTGGTTGGACCTGATGTTTCAGAGTGTCCAACGATCATTCCAGAACTAAGATCACCAAAAAATGCTCATGCTGACAAGGGCATTGTGCGCATGAGCATTGTGGTGGCTTCTTCAAAACTGGCAAGGATGGTGCAGAGCTCTTTCACCTGCCTCCACTCTCGGTGGCTCAACACCCCGAGGTCCCCACCCTGCTTGTCAGGCCATGTGTCACTTCGTACTGCACAATGGCATTGCGCTGCTGCCCCCAATCTCTGGAGCAATTGGGGGTGGAATTCCAAGTGTTGCCACATCAACAATGAGATGGTTGACGGGGAGGCTGAGCTGACACTGCAACGCAGCCAGGCTTGACGAAGCAGGGTGTGAACGGCGATAGTGCGAGCTCAGACCTCGAGCTCTTCCTCAGCAGGCAGTTCAGACCCGAGTAGCGCTTTAGAAATTTCTGGACGATAAGGTTCATGACATGGGGCCAGGCAAGGGATGTGCTCCAGCCTACTGATCTTAAAGGGGAGCCAGCAGATTTCGACCGTTTTTTGCACACCACCTTGCCTGGCACAGGTTTTGTCACTAGTCATTGGCTCGGTCTCGTTGCGGAGAGCCGTCCACATCTCCTGACCTGTGTGTTGATGGTCTCCAAGACAGATTAATTTTAACACGGCCTGGTTTCTCTGCGCACATGATGCCACCAGAGGACCTTGGGGGAAAGAACCCTGCACCATCCCTGCGGTTTTGAGGAGCGTGCGCCGAGCCTGAGAGCCACCGTCACCACCAGAGACATCCACCCAGCTCACCCAGTGAGCTGTCACAGAGATAAAGCGGCCTTGGCCGTGCTTACTAGTCCATGTGTCGGTGGTCAGATGGACTTTTCCGGACACAGATGCAGACAACGCGCTTGAAATTTTAGATGACACGTGGCTGGCCAGGGCAGGGACGGCTTTTCTTAAAAAAAAATGCCTGCTCGGCATCTGGTATTGGGGGCAGGCAAGGGCCATGACGTGGTGGAACCCATCTGTGTCCACCAGATGGAAAGGCAACATTTCCAAGGCCAAAAGCCTGGCAATGCCGACATTCAGGCTTTTGGCTTTGGGATGGTTTGGGTTAAAGTGTTTCTTCTGCTCCCAAACCTGGAAGACAGAAGGCTGGCCGCTAGACTGGCCACTGTATGGCGTGCAGGTCAACAAACTGGTGGAAGGAGACTGGGTAGGATGGGTCTCTGGTGGTGCTGGTGGTACTCGGGCGACGGTGGAGGCTGAAGCGGAGGCTGATCCCTGATCATGACTCTGAGAGACATGGGCAGCTGAGGAACGCTTGGTGGTGGCGGAGGAGGAGGAGGCAGAGACAGAGGGTGTGACAGTGGTTGGAAGCCCGGCATCGGTGTGGCCTTTTTTGGCCAAGTGTTCCCTCCATTTCAACTCATGCATTCGCTGCATGTGACTAGACATGTTGGTGGTGGTTAAACACCTAAGATTCTTGCCTCTACTGATGCATTTACGGCAAAGGCGGCATATGACATGGGTGAATCAGAGGCTTGCTTGAAAAAGGCCCAGGCTTGAGAGGTCCTGCACCTTTTCGACGGTGATAAGCGAGGAGCGGTGTTTCCGCTGATCGTGGCTGGAGGAACCATCTCAGCGGACTTCTGTGACCGCCCTCTCACTTTTTGAGGCGGGACCCGTACTGACACTACCCCATCGTCTTCCTCCTCGTTCAGTGATGAAGCGCTCGCAAGCAAATTCTGCTGAAAAGACCACGTTGGATCCGCAATGTCGTCATCATCATCATCAACACAGGTGACTTCGTCGTCCTGACATTCTGCATCCAGGAACTGCGGGCTACAAGCAAGAGGCACTGCAAGGCATTGCCGTGTAAGCCGAGTAACGAGGGAAGGTTTACCGGAATACAGCAAAGTCACGGACGAAGGACACGACTCCAATACAAGCTCAACAATGGTTTGTTTTACTGAATTTTCTGAAACAAGGTGGTGAACAGATCCCCCAAACACAAATTTACAAATACGTATCCTGGGGCCCTGTGCTACACAGCGCGCCATCAAAAGTGTATTCTCTGGATGCCTGGTGACTTTACCTAACCGTGGGGTTCGGAAAGGCCGATAACCCCTTACCTTTTTAATACCGTAAGCACCAACGGGAACAATTGTGTGTGGTGGCGGTTGCAGGGGCTCATGGTGCAGCACAGCAGCTTACACAGCTTAAATGGATTTACCCACTTCCTTACCAAATACACATGTGACACAAACTTTCTCTCACAGATGAACAGGTTCAAGTAGCTAACGGTGTGATATCAAACTCTCCAAGTCCTGAACAGGAGGATGTATTTGGGAAACCCTCCTTTGGCCTGTAACTGAACCTAAACTATCTAAACTAATATCAGGCCTTCTCACAGTTCTGAGCTCGTTGGCGTGCACGCATCCGCTGAGGTACCTTAAAGATAGCCGGCAATTCCTGTCTTCATGTGCAGATCCTTGTGGATGAAGTGGATGTTCCGGCTGCAGACAGTCCTCTCTATCTTGGCAGCTTGTCCTTCTTGTCCAGGAGTTCTCTCTCTCTCTCTCTCTCTCTCTGCGATGGCGTCTGTATAGACAGTCAGGCTCTCCTCTGTCTCTGGAACAACTGTGAGTCCTAGCTCCTTTATAGCTCAGTTTCTGTCTCTGTCTGTTCTCCTCTGAGTCTCTGCAGCTTCTCAAAATGGCTGCTGCCATGTGCCAGTCTTATACCATGTCCCTCATTTGCATATACTGGAAACTGGAAATAGCGGCATCTTGAGGCCAAACAGTAGAATACAAAGAAACATTTCACAACTGTCATGCATGGGATTTTACTTGGAAAAGACAGTGAGGCTGACCCACTATCCCACAGCCGACCGCCCGGGATTTTTGCCGATTGACTGGCTTCCTTCTCCTCCTCTGATGGCATCAGTTACTGGGCGTCAGAGCAGACAAAATCATCCTCTTTGGCCTCTTGATCTTTTAACATGCCTTCTGACCCCAACCGCATTTTGTCATCAAAGAAGTCTTCAGAAAATGGATTATCCACAGTGGTGGGTACACGAGTTGACATTTGGGCTGCCTTCACATCATGTTGGACGGATGCTGACGATGATGATGATGACATTTGTGGCCGTGACTGGGCGGACGAGGAGGTAAGACTGCTGGATGCAGGTTGCATTGACCATTGAAGAACAGATTGGCAAAGCTGTTCGTTACTGAGATTCACAGGGCCCTGACCCAGCGATGACAGGCCTGATGGTCCTGCAACCGACGATCCGCTGGCTTGCATGTTGTCGCCAGCACTGGAAGGAGCACCTTCTCTCGTACCTCTACCTCCATGTCCTACACCCCTCTTTGCTCGCTTACCACCTGCATTTCGCTCCATGTTCAGAAAGATAAAAATTTAAGAAGGTATGGAAGAGTTTTTGACAGTCTCTTATTAAAAGATGGCAAATCACAGCTATTCTTAAATCCCTCTAATTTCCTACAGCCAACTAGGATTAGAAACTGAAATGTTTCTAGTGAATACCTGTGAAATGCGGTCTAGTGGAAGAACCGTAAGACAAAATCAACAGTGTTCTTCCTTCAGTCCCAGGGATTTACAACTGCCCAGTAGGACTAGGAATTGATAGTTTTCAACAAAATATCATACAAGTGCGCTATCTGCGACAAACTGAGATTCACCGAGCGCAATAAAACTATTCAGAAGTTACACGGATGAGAAATTGCGTTTTTTGCAGCAATGACAAACGAGAACAGTTGCCAGAAAATGTTTCTATCAGAATTGTCGTACAACGTGGCTATTTGAAAAAAAAATAGGGCCGCACCACGTGCAATACAGCTATTTAAATGTTATACGGATAACAAATGGGGGGTTTTGCACCTATCAATACACCTGCAGTGACTAGAAAAGTTCTGTATCCTATTGTAAGTACAAGGTGGGTCTTTGAACAAAACTGGGCTGCACAAAAGTGAAAAAAACCTAATTAAATCGTGTACGGATAATAAAAGGTGGTTTTTGCACCTATGAAATACACCTGTAGTTACTAGAAAAGTTCTGTATCCTAATAAAAGTACAAGGTGGGTCTTTGAACAAAACAAGGTACTATTTCACCAAATACAAGGTACATTTCACCAAAAACTGGTAAAAAAAAGCCATTTCAAAGCAGTCTGGGCTGCACAATATACACTCTCCTTTCAAAAGCTTGCCTGTCTGTCTGTGTTCGCCCGCACCCCCCCCTGTGGCTGTACAGCGCTAAAAATCTCAGCCTAACTAAGAACTGAAATTCTCTAATCTACCTATGATCTAATGTTCACAGTTAAAAGCATAGCTGTCTGTGTGAACAAAGAGAACTGTGTTGCTGAGCTGTATTGAGGAGAAAGCTAACACACGTCCTGCTCTTATGAGACACACTGACACTGATGCTGAACAGGAAGGGCTGTTCTATGTAAAACGAGGTCATGTGATTTTTCCAGCCAATGACAACCATACACATCACAGTAATGACGTCGCACACCCAGCTCACCCTGCTCTATGCTCTAAGCTGATTTGCTGGCCGCCAAAATGACAGGAAGTGCCGAAAATGGAGCGATAGTAATAGATTATGCGCAGATTCTCACCTAAATTATCACGTGATCGGAAAATTCCGATCAACATAAAACTTTGTTGATTATAATCGCTCAACACTAGTTATAACAGCGTATTTAAAGGAGGATGGAAAGATCCCAGTGGGGGGAAGAGAGGTTACAGATTGCAGTTAGGTGAGAGAGGACAGCTGGAGAAATGGACTGGAGAAGGTGGGAGGGAATGGGGTCACTAGAGCAAGTGGTGGGGCGCGCAGACAGGAGAAGCCTGGAAACTTCTTCTTCTGATGTCGGGTCAAGGGCTGAGAGCAGATTAGAGGATGTGCAGGGAGGGACAGGATGGGTATTATTTGGGGATTGTGATGTTTTGCCGGATACTGTCGATTTTGTCTTTGAAGTGAGAAGCCAGGTCTTAAGCACAAAGGTCAGTGACCGGGGCCTAAGCTTTAGGTCTGAATAGGGAGTGTAAAGTGTCAAAGAGGCATTTTGGGTTGTTGTGTAATGTTGAGATGAGGGAGGTGAAATATTTTTGTTTGGTGCAGTGAAGGGCAGAGTGGTAAGTCCTGAGCATGAATTTATAGATTTTTTCCATAGATGCTCAGTACACCTGGAACAGCTCTGCAGATGGTCGAGTCTGAGGCGTGTGCCAAGGCTGCCGGCGTCTGACTCTAGTGGTGTGGTGTGTGAGTGGTGCCAAAATGTCCAGGGTGGTTGAGAGGTGGTTTCATTATATTGTTTGACAGCCAGGTCAGGACAGGAGAGTGAGGAGATTGGGGGCAGTGAGGACTGTATGATGTCTAGGAGTTCCTGAGTGTTTACAGAGTGGAGATTTCGGAATGGGCGATGGGTAGGTGTGTCCAGAGAAGGCTGAAAATTTGTGATAGTGAAGGAGATAAGGTTGTGGTCAGAGAGTTCATAAGGAGAGTTGATAAGATTAGAAATTGAGCAGAGGCGACAGAAGAAAAGATCAAGAGAGTTCCCATCCTTGTGAGTTGGCGAGTCAGGAAACTGCGATAGGCGAAGAGAAGAGATTAGTGAAAGAAGACAAGAGGCAGTAGGAGACATGGGGTCGTCAATGGGTACGTTGAAATCACCCATGATGAGAGTGGGTATTTCCGTAGAGAGGAAGTGAGGGAGCCAGGCAGCAAAATGATCCAGAAACTGGCGGGGTGAGCCAGGGGGTCTGTACACAACCGCGACTTTAAAAGAAAATGGCCGAAAGTCTGAGGGTGTGGACCTCAAAGGAGGGAAAAGTGAGGGAGGGTGAGGGAGGAATGACCTGGTAAGTGCAGTGTGGAGAGAGGAGTACGCCAACTCTTCCACCCTGCCTGTTCTGGTAAAGTGAAGGCCGCCATAGGTGAGAGCGGCAAGGGAAGCGGTGTCTGATTGCTGGAGCGATGTTTCTGTGAGAGCTAGGAGATTGAGGGAGTTGGAGAGGAACAGGTCATGAACAGCAGTGAGTTTATTACAGACGGATCGGGCATTCCACAGAGCACATGGGACAGGAAAAGACGTACAAGAAATATTACGCAGGTTAGCAGGGTTTCTGTGGGAGGAAGAGGGAGAGGTGGGATAAGAAGTAAAGGAAGATGGACCGGGGTTGGGAGAGATGTTTCCTGCAGAGAGAAGCAGGAGACTGAAAAGTGATCGCAGATGGTTCAGTGATGAATATAAGCGACGTTTGTGCAGCACCCTGAAAGAGGATTGATTGGGGTAGTTAAAGTAAGTAAGTAGTGCGGCGGATGCATGCATGGGAGGGAAGGAGAGAGGAGTTAATGTGGACAGCGTTGCTTGGAGGCATGACTGGGTATTAGGACAGGAGGAAAGAGGCAGGAAGATAGATTGCAATAGTAAGCATGTTGACTAAGCTGTAGGTTAGAAACCCCAGTTACTTACAAAGATAAGTTTCTGCCCCCTTCGGTCACAATTCAGTCATAATTCATCATCACTTCAAAAGCTGTCACTTTAAAAATACTGGAAATTAAAAAATGCTGGCAGACCAAAAGTTCTATTCAGACCACAAGGCTTCAATATACAGTATAGTATGTACTGATTAAATCACTGCTTTCAGGTGACAGAAACGGGTGGGTTTACAAAGAGATAGCAGAAAGGAAATGCTTCAACATGCAACTGGTGTGTAGCCTTAGGCTATGTTCACACGGCTTATTTGCGGGGCGTAATTACACCCCGCAATTACGCCGTGTGGACAGGGGCAGGGTGGGAACGGGGGGCCGGCGTCACGCCGGCCCATAGACTATCCTTACTAGTGGCGCGTATACGCTGCTAGAAAATGACATGTCACTTATCTCCCCCGCGGCGGATTCGCCGAGCAGGGAGGAGAGACGAATCCATAGTCCTCTGTGAGAACTGTGGATTACCATAATGACTGGGACGTATTTCAGCCGTAATTCGCGCAGTACAGCGCGTAATTGCAGACTGAAATACGTCCCATTTTAAGCCATGTGAACATAGCCTTAGTTAAACATATAAACACATGCTAATTATTTTAAACAGAGCTGGGGGTTCAATGCAGTTTACACATACCATAAAACACAATACAGGAAAATTAAATATAAAAGCAGTTAGGAAAGATGCAACTTGTAGTCCAGCAAATGAATATCTGTAAAGAAGAACAAAGCGATCAGGGGGGGCAGGGGGACAATGATGAGTATCATATAATTCGGCATTTTCACATCACTTCAAAACCTGTCATTTAAAAAAATGCTGGAAATTAAAAAAACTTGAGACCAAAAGGTCTTAAACTTTTAATCACCCAATAATTAATAAAAAATTTTAAAAACAAACAATTTTAAAAAGCCACTACTAATACCCTTTAAAATTTTTTCCCCCCCAAACCAAAGATTTCTTGATTATCGTCCTAAAGGGTGTCCCAAAATGAATTTAAGGGGACATTTTTGATCGGGTTTTTTCCCCCCTTTTTCGGGCGTACAATGCATTTAACTGAGCATCTACATTCTAATGCCCCAAAGAATGTTTTAGGAGCATTGTTTGTAAAACTCAACATTTCGTTTGAGTCGACTTTTCGATTTTCTAGTTTTTAAACAAACCCAAATTTCTTTACGTTCTTTCTTTTAAAAGTACGGTTTTTAAACCCACACACCATGTTAATACATTTTAACATTTTTCTTTTTTTGGGGCGGCCCATCCAATCAGTGCAGGGGACATGAAGTGTCAAAAAACCTCATCGCTGAGGGTGGGCTTTTATTGGCTGCTAAAAAAAATTTCCCCTGTTATATATTTAATTTAAAATGCATCAATTGCCATTTTCAGTACCCCTTTTCTGTAAGATTGCCTCTGTCTCTTGCTTGCATCGGGCACAAGATTTGTTTATTTGTTTTAGACGGGAAAACTGCTATTAGTTAGTGGGGGTGGGCAGCAACTTGGGGAATTAAAGACTTTTAGAAAAATTTCCTTTCCATAGCAGAAATAGTTGGGAATTTGGTTTTGGGCTGGCGGCATCTTTCCCACCCCAAGCTTTTTATTAAAACATTTGCGGCTCACATTTTTGCCTAATTTTTCATCTCATATAATCATACTAGTGCCCAAAAAGTTAAATTTTTGCAGTATTGGTGGTAAATCTTTTTATTAAAAAACCCTTCCCAATTTTCCCCAAAAAAATATTCTAAATAGTGGTTTGGGTTTGGGAAAATGCTGATGGGGAAATTTTCATTTTGGCAGTTTTGGGGTCTCAGTAATTGTATAACACACTGTTTCCAAATCTCCTATAATCTCCTATAGCTTTTGAACATGGTGAGAACTAGAGGTGGTAAGCGAGCAAAGGGGGCTGAAGTGGAATAGAGGCAAAATAAGTGTCACGGGGGTCGCGGCACCATGTCCCCCCCCCCCCTGGCCCGCAGGGGCCCCCGCGGGCCCCGGTTTTCCCGCCACCCTTCCCCCCTTGCCGACGCTGGCTTCCTACCACTCCCCGCTCCTGTGAAAAAACCCGAGCCCGGGCCGTTTTCCCGGGGCCCCCGTGGGTGCCCGTTTTCCTAAGGCCCCGATGATTGGCTGGTTTAAAGGCCTGTCCCGGTAATTGTCTATAACTGGCGCGGTCCTATATAGGGGAAACGCCCCCAACACTCCTTGCCAGTCTGTTAGGGGCTTTGGGTCGTCATGAGTTCTAGTATCCATATTGATTTTTTTGTACCACCCCCCTGCTTACCTTCCCAGACGTGCCTGTTTTTCTGCCCCGCCCTACCTTCCCCCGCTTGACCCGAAAAACCCCTACGCCGTTCGACCTTCTGCCCGTCCCTGACAATTGGCCCCCCGGATTACGATTTGTACCCCGCATACCCGGCCGCCTCGAAAGCAATCCTCAGGGGTAGCACCCGGGGAGGCCCCAGCCGCAGCAAGTCCTCCCGTTTGAGGCGGGTTCTGGTGAATACCGGGGGCTACTTAGACTCCTCTCCCTGGCGTGGCTAAACTATCATCGCTTGCGGTGGTCCAGCGAATCCACCGAACCCTTACAGTACAGACTGGCCATGGATTCCGCCAGGGTACCTCTGCCCAACTCCGGGATGTTACGATGGCCGTCGCTCAGCAGAGCCAGCATATTGACCAGCTCGCGGCCATGTTGCAGAACCTTGCGGCTCGTCTACCTCCGCCTGCTGCGGCTGCCGCCTCCCCAGCACCTGTCGCTCCTGCTGCCATGGCGCTACCTGTTCCTGCACCGGGACCTTCTCTGCGACTGCCGCTCCCCTCTCGCTATGATGGAGATCCCAGGAAGTGCAGAGGCTTCATCAGCCAGTGCTCCATCCACCTTGAGTTGTTGGGGCATCAATTCCCTACTAAGGTGGCATTCATAATTAGCCTCCTAACGGGCGAAGCTCTGGCCTGGGCCACTCCGCTATGGGACTGAGGAGATCCGTTAACGGCTAATCTGCAAGCCTTCCTTCAGGGGTTCCGCACCGTCTTCGAGGAATCTGGCCGCACCTCCTCTGCTGCTGCAGCTCTGCTTCGTCTCCGTCAGGGCGACTCCACTGTTGGTCAGTACTCCATGCAGTTCCGTACCCTCGCCTCAGAACTGGACTGGAATAATGAGGCGTTGGTGGCAACCTTCTGGCAAGGCCTCTAGGGGCGCATTAAAGATGAGCTAGCAGGTCGGGATCTGCCATCCTCTCTGGACGAACTGATTCGGTTAGCCACCCAAATGGACATACGCTTTGCCGAGAGGCAACAAGAGCTCCGCCTTCAACGGGAGGTCACCCGACCACGCCGGCTACCTCGTCTGGCCCCGGTGTTTCAATGACCTCCATTTTCTCTGCCAATGGTTCCTGAGGATGAACCCATGCAGGTCGAGAGGGCCCACCTGACCCAGGAAGAACGCCCGCAGCGTCGTCTGAGGCAGCTATGCTCCTACTGTGGCGGTTCTGGCCACTTCATTGGGGACTGGGCCGGTAAAGGTCCGGAAACTCTCACACCTAGGGCTCGCAGGAGAGGCCTCTCCCCGCGACCATTCCCGTTTCTCTGTAATTTCGCCGGACAGCACCTTCCAACCACCGCCTTCATGGATTCGGGGTCCGCTGGAAACTTTGTCAGCCAAAACCTTTGGGCTCTCGTTTTTGTCTTCCAGTGACCCCCCTGCAGCGACCCATGTTCGTCCCCCTCCGTCATGGGTGAATTTCCTAAAGGACGCTATTCGGTTCTGCACTGCTCCCCTCACCTTGCAGATAGGCGCCCTACACAAGGAGACATTGAAATTGCTTGTTTTGCCTTGCGCCTCTTCGGAAATCCTCCTGGGCCGTCCTAGGTTATAACTCCATGCTCCGACCTTGGACTGGAACACGGGCGAAATAATCCGTTGGGGCCCCGCGTGCCACTCTCGGTACCTTCCGGTACTCCGTCTTGCTCTACGGCCCGCTTCTGTCAAGTCTACGAAACCTCTGTCGGGTCTGCCCACTCCGTACCAGGACCTTGCCGATGTTTTTTTCCGAAAGACAAGCTGAAAACTCTGCCTCCGCCACCGCTGTTCGATTGTCCCATTTTACCTGCTACCCCGGACATCCGCCTCGAGGTAGAGTCCCACCCTCTCCCGTCCCGGAGACTAAGGCTATGTCCGAGAATATCTAGGGGAATCTCCATAAGGGCTTCATACGCAAGTCTTCCTCGCCCGCGGGGGCTGGATTCTTTTTTGTTGAAAAGAAAGCGGTTCTCCCCGCCCCTTAGATTTTCGGGACAACAAAATTACTATTAAGAATCGTCCCCACTGCCTCTGATCTGGGAGCTGTTCATTCCCCCTGCGTGTTGCGAAAAATTTTTCCAAGTTGGAATACGGGGGCATAAACCTATTCGTTTCTAAAGGCGACGACTGGAAACACCCTTTTAAAACCAGAGAGGGCCTTTTTTGAATATCTCGTCAGGGCCATTTGGCCTCTGAAATGTCCGGGGGTTTCCAGAACTTTGTCAATGAATTTCCGAGACCTCCTTTTATGTCTGCGTGATTGTCTATCTTGATGATATCCTAATCTTCCCCCTGACCTAAAGACCACCCCCTCCACACCGCCGGGTACTCAAAAGTCTCTGCGCCACCAGTTATATCTAAACTGGAGAAATGCCTTTTGAACGCACCTCGTTGCCCTTTTTGGGGGCTACTCGCTGGGTCAGCCCCAAAGGGGATCCCTCGAAATTGTCTGCAGTCTTACAAGGGCCCCTCGACATGGGCCCCCGCCCCCATCCAACTTTTTTGGGGTTTCGCAATTATTACAGACAATTCATCCCTCATTTTTCCACGCTCGGGGCCCGCTGGTGCCCTTAAAGAAAATGCCAACCCTAAATTGTGGCCATTTGGGCTCAAGAAGCTTTGATCCCCTCAAATCAGAAATTCGTTTCTGCTCCATTTCTATCCCGCCCGACCTGCGGGCCCCCCTTCATCCTTGGGTGGACGCCTCCTCGGTAGGTGCATGTGGGGTTCCCCTTTCAAAATCCCCCTCTGGAAAACTACGTACTTGGGGCTTCTTCCCAAAAACTTTCACCCCAGCCGAAAAAAATTTACCAGGGTGATCGTGAATTACTGCATTAATTTAGCCCTAGAAAAAGGGCGGCCTGCGGGAGGGACTCGTCACCCCATCGTATTTACCCCATCCAGAAAATTTTTCTATCTCAGTTGCCAACGACTGAACCCCGGCAAGTAGGGGGTCACTCTTTTTCGCCAGGTTTTATTTCTTCTTCACTTTCGGGCCCGCTGGCAAGAACATCAGAGCAACCCCTCTCTAGATCCCTGACCAGTGGGGCTGGAGCCGCCCCTGCACAATTTAAATTCCTCCTGAAGTCTCCTACGGCGGCCCCCGTGGACCTTAAAAATCTGCCCCCTGGGAAACCTTTACGTCCTGCTAGCGCCTGACCCCGAAATGGGGACATGCCCACGAACAGCCGGGGACCCCGGATCCATAAGTCCTGCAACAATTCCCGTTTTTATTGGGGGGCCCCCCTTAGGGACTTTGTCCCGACCCGTACCTCCTGTGCCCCTAACAAAGTCCCTCGTCTTAGCCCGCGGGTCTGCTCCGACTTTTTCCCTGTTTAAAAGACCTTGGTCGCATATTGCGTGGTTTTGTTTCTGACCCTCAGGAAACACGGTCATCTGGGTATGGCCGACAGATTTTACTTTGTTCCTCTGCCTGGGTTGCCCTCTGCCCCCACTGGCCCCGCACTTTTTTCCACCACTCTTTCAAAATTTAAAAGGGCTCCCTTTGCAATCACTTGATAGGGGGGGGGCCCGTTTTATCGAAATTCGGGGGGGGGGCCTTTTTGCTCAGTTGCAGTTCACTGGACTTCCGCTGCATACCATCCCCAAACCAAAGGGCAGGGGGGAGGGGTCAACCCAAATTTTAGGGGACCCCATTGCACATTTTGTGTCCGCCTGTCAGGGTAATGGGTTTTACCCCCTCCCCGGGCGGAATTTTTTCCCAAATTCCTTGATCGGGGTCCGCGGAGTCCCCCTTTTTTATTGTGTTGGGCACATCCCCCCGCCCTCCCTCTGCCTACCTCATTGACGTTCCTGCCGTTGATGCCCAAGTAGGGACATCAAGACACTTGACAAGTCACATGACAGGGGCCCCCCACAGGCCCCCACTCGCACCAAAATTCCAGGGGACAGGTACCGGGGGACCGCCCGCCCATATTTAAGCCGGGTGTAGGGTTTGGTTATCGGCCAAGTACACCCGCTTAAGGTGCCCAGCTACAAGTTGGGGCCCTAAGTATCTGGGTCCTTTTGTGGTACTCCGGCAATTTAAACCCCGGGTGGTCTTACAAACTCCGCTTGCCTCCCACTCTACGTGTCCCGAACGCCTTCATGTCTCTCTCCTCAAGCCTGTGGTGCTGAATCGCTACTCCCGTGGATCTGTCTCGCCTTCTCCCGTGGTCAACTCTGATAACATCTTTGAGGTCAAGGAGGTGTTGGCGGAGAAGACAGTGAGGGGGAAGCGGTTCTTTCTTATTGACTGGAAGGGGTTCGGGCCAGAGGGAGCGTTCCTGGAACCTGAGGCCAACCTATCTCCTGACCTTCTTCCAGGTTCCGAAAAAAGAGGCGGAGAAAAGGGGGGGGGGAGGGTACTGTCATGGGGTCGCGGGCACCGTGCTCCCCGCGGCCGCCCCCTGCGGTGCGGGTGCCGCGGCTGCCCGCGACCATCCCCCTGCTTGCCGGGCGCGGGCTTCCTTACCACTCCACGCTCCTGTGAACACCGAGCCGGTCCGTCCCGGCCGCCGTGCGCGTGCCCGTTTCCTAAGGCACTCGATGACTGGTCTGGATTTAAAGGGCCAGTGTCCTGGTAATTAGTCTATTACCGGGCGCTGGTCCTATATAGGGATACGCCCCCAACACTCCTTGCCAGTCTGTTGGTGTGCATTAGGTGTCGTCAGTGAGTTCTAGTATCCATATTGATTTCCTGTGTACCAGTCCGCCTGCTTGCGTTCCAGACCTTGCCTGTTTGCCGCCTGCCCTGACCTTTGGCCCGTCTCTGACCACGAACCTCTGCTGCCCGTCCTGACCTTTTGCCTGTCCCTAACTACGCCTCCGGATTACGATTCTGTACCACGCAGTACCCCGGCCGCCATCGCAAGCAAGTCACGTCAGGGGTAGCGACCTGGTAGCCCACCCGCAGCAAGTCCATCCCGCTTTGCGGCGGGCTCTGGAGAATACCGGGGGCTACTTAGACTCCGCTCCCTGGCGTGGCTAAACTATCATCGCTTGCGGTGGTCCAGCGAATCCACCGAACCCTTACAATAAGGCACTCCTTCTAGTGCTGTGGACAACACACAAGCAAACACATCTTCAGTCGCAGGACCGTCATCGCTTGTTCAGTTCCTGTGCGTCTCATTACTGAACAGCGTCGCCAATCTGTTTTTCAGTGGTTATCTAATCTAGTCAAACTGAAACCTCCATGTTCCCCATTGCCATGTTATCGCTGCCACGAATGGTACTGCTGCCTAATCTTGTTGAACCGGAGCCTCCATGTTTCCCATTGGCATGTTCTCGCTGCCACCAATGTTACTGCCGTCTAATCTTGTCTGCCTACATATGTAAGTGCATTGATATATAACACCACTTGACTTACAATTAGCAAAATAATAAAGCTTGTACCATTTCTTAGTAGTGGAATCCAGAAACCCTTTACAAATCCATACAAATTTGCTGGCTTTGCATCCATCACATTTATATGTGCATTGAACTGAGAAAGTTAGCCAAGATCTCTGTGGCTGAGGTGGTAGAAAATGGCTATGTAATAATCTGTCCTTTATATTATTTCCCCTCATATATGCAATTATAGGGTGGTTGTCAATCAGTTCTGCAATAGTAGGATCTTGTAGCACAATGGGCCAATATGTTTTAAGTATCCCACTGATTTCAGGTGCTGCTATACCATAGGTACCCACTACTCTAGTTTTCTTGACATTCTCCCTTTTTTTGTTTCCAAGAGAGAGCTGTGGTCCTTTGCCAAAGCATGCGGAAAAGCCTGTGTTAGAACTTGTCTCAGGTATCCTTTTTTTCTGAAATGCCACTCTAAGAGGTCTGCCTCTTTCTTATTGTTATTTAAAGAAGAACAATTCCTCCGTATCCGAATAAATTGATCCTTAGGAATCTCACATCTCAGTGGAAATGGATGACAGCTTTCCCATCTAAGAAAGCTATTTTCAGCTGTGGTTTTTCTGTAGGCAACTGTTTCCAAACATCCGTTTGGAACTCTAGTTTTCATTAGATCCAAAAATCACAATTGATTATCATCAATTTCATATGTAAACTTGAGGCCTATGAAATTCACATTTAATGATTCCACAAAAGAAATAAATCTTTCTCAAGAACTGTACCAAATGATAATAAAATTGTCAATGCATCACCCCCAAAGGGCGACACACTGATGAAAATCCTCAAAATGTTCTGAAAAAATGATGGTATTCTCCCACCAGCCCAGGAGCAAATTAGCATATGTACAGTATGTGCAACCAGACTTCCCATGGAACTGCCCCTGAGCTGGTGGTAGAAATATCCATTGAAAAATTGTGCATAAGAACACTGTAACAGACACATAAATGCATCATGAGAGAAAAAATTTCACAGCTCATAACCCAGCCTCATGGGGAATTGAGCTGTACAGTGCCTCTACATCGATACTGCACAAAAAGGAACCCTACTGCATGGTCACCCCCTACAACTTATGACGGAGGTCCATTGTGTCTCTTATTTAGGAGGGTAATGAACAAACGGACCACACAAAGGCCGCAATCTCTAATAGATCTTTGGCAATCCATAGAATGTAGCTAGATGAAAGGAAACTATAAAGAGATAATCAAATTATTTTTGGTCAATTAGACCATCAGATAGCTCTATGTTACTCTGTCTGGGTCTTTGATTTTTCTGTTACCACATGGCTCTCTTCATTTAAATGGGGGGAGGTGAGTACAGCTTGTATACCCTACTATGAGACTGCATCTGGCCCCAAATTTATCTTTACATCTTTTTAACCTATAATGTAAGAGATTGATATCTGTCTATATTTGTAAGTATGGCCAGATTTATCCCACATGAGTTTGCAGTAAGTATTTTAACTACTTCTGGTTGCATCTTATTTTATGATGCTCCTGGATAAACTGCCTGGCTCATTGTCTATGCATTCTGTGTGACTGGGTCATTAATTTTTGCTGATTATTATTGATGAGCGATTACGTCGACTATCGTCAACGGGTCGATAGTCGATATCGGCAATTATCAAGACGATTTCCGATAGTCGATAATAGATTATCGCCGATGACCATTAAAGTCTATGGGAGAGGAACAACACCTTCATTCTTACACCCAACAGGGCTGGAGAAGCTGGAATTAACATGCACAACAGTCAAATGGATACGTGCTACATCTTAGGCAACTATATTTACTATTTTTCCGTAGGCAAACTTAAACTCTATCAGTTTTCTATCTGTTAAACACTAAAACGTAACTTTTATTATATATAACTCTTAACCTCTATACACACTATTTAAAAACCTGATTTCGAACCTCATCATTTAACCGTTTTTTCTTCTGAAAGAGGGAATATCTCCTTTTCTATTAACAAGTCTGGTGGAGCACCACCTATTAACAGGAGAGCCTTATATCTATAGCAAATTACTAGCTCCAGTAAGGGATCCCAAGCCTACTACTGGGGCAGTCGTCCCTAATCTCATGGACACAGAACAAATAAGGCCCCCTTGTGACACCCTGCAGCAGGTGACCCTTGTAGACAGAGGTGAGAAATCACAATTTAAAACGTCATATCTGACCTCCCCGACATGTTTTGCCAGCTAACCTGGCTTCATCAGGTTTTAGAGGTACGATCACATGTGGTCTGAGCTCATTTCCTTTTATATCATGTTAGGTAAACACCCCATTCAGGTGCTCACCAATTAGCCATCAGAGAATCCACAAAAAACCCACTCCACCTTCCGCTCTCCTGCACACACACTCATAACATGCGCTGCTAAAGCTGCCACCATGCTCCCATGAGCCAACAATCTCAGACAAATTTGCCATCTCCATAACGGGCTTGCGCCCTATCTTACCGTACTGCCCGCGCCAATGCACTGCACCAACAGACACCTCAGCCCTGACTGTGATGGGCTTCCGTCTCACTTCTCTCATATTATTGCAACTGCGTGGCTCACCTAGGACGGACTAAGCAGAATAGGTGTTACAGTCCGCAGTACACTACCAGCTTTATCAACTCCCATAAGCCCCTTCTCTTCCATGTCTAATATGCATATTCATAGGGAATATAAATTCCATTGTACAATAGACTATTGTCATATTATCTTCCCATAAAGCACTTCTCCTATATATCTAAAATGCATATTCATTTTAATAAAGCTGCAGGCCCCATTAAATACATGTTCCATTGTACTGTACAGTATTGTCTCAAGACTATTTCCATAAACCACTTCTCTTTTACATGTAATCATTTTAATAAAGCTGCAGGCTCTATGGCTGGACACAGTTTGACCCTTAAACCTGCATGACCCACAAATTAAAAAGTGTCAGAAGGCAGTATGATTTGAACCATCATTTTACTTGAACTGGACATTGACTATCCCTGTCCTGGAACACAGCATGACCCTTAAACCTGTCTGACCCACAGATTAAAAAGTGACGGAAAAAGGAGTCTTTCAACCACCATTTTAGTTGAACTTGACATTGAATATACCTGTCCTGGAACACAGCATGACCCTTAAACCTGTCTGACCTACAGATTAAAAAGTGACGGAAAAAGGAGTCTTTCAACCACCATTTTAGTTGAACTTGACATTGACTATACCTGTCCTGGAACACAGCATGACCCTTAAACCTGTCTGACCTACAGATTAAAAAGTAATAGAAAAAGGAGTCTTTCAACCACCATTTTAGTTGAACTGGACATTGCCTATACCTGCGCTGGACTGCAGAATGACCCTTATACCTGCCTGAACCTAAAAAGTGCCGGAAAAAGGAGCCTTTCAACCACCATTTTAATTTCAATGGACATAGACTATTGTGGGCCGCATGAGCCCAAAGCTACACCAGATTTAAAA
>JAODAL010002199.1:0-202699 GCA_025379985.1 Phyllomedusa bahiana | reverse complement strand
CCACATCACCTCTTTTTCGGGAACTGCCTGAAGACTTGCAGGAGATCTTACTGAAAACCACCAGCTCGTGAATCATGAGGGGGTCAAGGCAATAAGACTATTTGAGTGTAACATTGTACAGCCACGGCCAAGCATCATCCGGGTCTCCAATACTGACCGTAACATATAGGTCAGTGCTCTGCAGACCCTTGAGGTGCGAGGCTGGAGGGCTCTTTACTACTGTACCTAAAGCAGAACCCGTATCTAGTACATTTTTAGAATGTGCTACAGTCTTTTGTGGACGCAGTGGAAAGCAAATCCGTGTTGGACGCTGAAACATTAATGAAATCGGGATCATGAAATGATTGACATCTTCCTTTTCAAGAGGGAAAACAGGAGCTTTGTGACCAATTTTATGCACATCTTAAACATTCAGGGGATGGCGTCAAAATGTGACAGCGAAAATCCACATCCTCTTGTTTTTCACCCGTCCTGTTTTTTGGACTTCCTAAAATTAGTCCATATTTGTAAGTAAATTAAGCTGGAATCTGATTACAATGGTCAATTATGCTATCCGTAGCTGCCTTTGGTCACATCTAAGAGCAAGGGCACGCATCTATTTATCTCATATATTATGATGGACTCCGAGAAGACCTGTCTACTCTGCTGGTTTAGCGATTACATTCCTCATAGCATAACCGTCTGGGGCCACAATTTTTGGGCATGCTGTTAAACTCGTTCCCTCCTCCTTCAAATCTCCCTTTTCGGTGAGGCGGGTTCCTCCTCGGTTTGACACTGCCAGCACTGAATGAACAGTATTAGACTTTGGAAACACCTGGTCATTTTATTCAGGAGGATTAACAGAGGAATAGCATATGGGGATTGTTTTGAAAAAATCGTTTTTAGGGGAAGCAGAGCGACAAATCCTTTCGAGGCATTTGTTAGTTTTTCTACATACGTATAAGCAAGACCTGCTCTTTTGAAGTACAACCAGGTAGAAATAATAGCCGAGTCACATTATTATGACCACGAACTAATATGAGTAACTACCTTGTGCAGCATGGACAACAGCTAGACAAGCTGGTAGTCCCTCAGTAAGGTCTTGGTCGGTTGTCACGGTTATCTCGCTGTAGAACAAGGTAATCCACGGCAGACCAATGTAGTGCAGATAAAAAGTTTTATTATTGTTACAACTAGGTGCACAATGCGATAAAGTAAGATATCACAATTAGTGCAGAAATACAAAACATACAATCATTATTGGTCCAGATTACTGCAGGGGTACATGGGTCATGAACATTTGGATTTCATTGTCGATGTTTCGGCACAAAAGCCTTTGTCAAGTGACATCTGAGCATGTTGATAGGAGACCAGGAATAATATATGGATGAGCAGGAAGTATTGTAGGTAATAATCTATGTGGATGGTGCTGGCTACATAAGGGGTAGTAGCCACAGGTGGGTCAGTTGTGGTAGTGGACTTGAAGTAGCTGGTGGTTTTAGGCGATGTTCACACGTCTTATTGCCGACGTGATTACGGGGACGGATTTCACCCCTCAATGACGCCGGCAGCCGTGCAGCGGGGGTGGGGCGGGGGCCGGCAGCTCGCCGGCCTCATAGACATCCATTATTCACGGCGCGTACAAGCCGTAAATAATTGACATGTCACTTTCTCCCCGCCCGGCGGATTCGCCGAGCGGGAAGGGGAGACGGAATCCATAGTTCTCTTTTGAGAACGTGGATTACCGTAATGCCTGGACTGATTTCAGCCGTATTGGTGCGCAAATACGGCGCGCAGTACGGCTGAAATCAGTCCCAGAATAAGCCGTGTGAACGAGGCCTTAGACTGCAGGAGAGAGACTGGGGTGGTCTAGGAGATAAGGAGGAAGCCGGTGATGGGTCTCTGGAGCCATGCTGAATAAGGTGCAGTGTCTTGCTGCAAGATCCCATCTGCTCTAGGGAGGACAATCTGATGTAACAGTGTATGTGATCTGCAAGGATGGATTCATACCCAAATTGGTTGACCTTGCATTTCACACAGTTGAGTGGGCCCAGAGAATGCACCAAACTCTTGACACTGCCACCACCAGCTTGTGTTCTTCCAGCAATGGTTGCAGGATCTTGGTTCTCTAATGCTTTAGTCTGTCATGCCAATATCCATCTGTTCAATGAAGCAAAAAACGTGACTCTTTGGGGGAAGACAGCCCTTTGCCAATCTGCAGAGGTCTAATTCTGATACTGCAGTGAAAACTGAAGCGCAGTTACCATTCGTTTGCCTTGAAACCCCTATGAAGTAGGGTAGCTGAACTGTTGTTTTAGACACATGTTCGGTAGCTCTCTGGTTAATTTTGGCAGTGAGCTGCTCCCCTGTAGCGTGTCAGACTTCCCTTGTGCACCTTCATGGCTAACGTTCCCCTCTCATATCAGTGGCACCCAAACTATTCACAAACTGCAGTTTTGGATATACTGGCATCCATGACTCAAAAAGCCCAAATTCATTCCTTTTTGCAACCTTTGATAAATCACCGTTTTTACCCATTTTGGCAATAAGGTATATGTCTGCAGACAGCCAATCATACCCAAAAAGCCAGCTTGCAGCACATGACTTTCTTCATGAGCTACACACCTTAAATGTAAGAAGTGGTCATAATATTGTGACTTGATTGTATTTTTTATTTCAGAAACACTGACTGTTACAATTGGAAACCTTTTGCTTAGTGATTATTACAAATTCGTATGAGTAGCATTTCTTAAAATTGTCCTTTAGCACTTGACTGCAGCAGAAGTCACTTCAGATGAGATGTAATTTATTGTGTTTTTGCTCCACATTTTACCGTACAGGGATACCACTGGCCATATGGTAATATAAGGTTTTGCTGCAATAAATAATTTTTAGGTTTTGTCCAACCATGCTGATAACCCATGCTTGTCTCGTATATCAAAAAGATGGTCATTTTAAACCTATAATTTACAACTCTACACATCGCATAGCTTTACCTTGTACATTAGACTGATCATATTTTTGCTAGTATAAAACTACAATTTTTTTTTTTTTTTTGGGGGGGGGATGTTTAGTATACCAGATGTTGCGATTCAGAGATATAAAATACACACTGAGTACACACGACTAGATTCAGAGTCCTGATAGCCACTCGTTTTCAGAGTGCAGTGCATTATGGGAGCTGAGATGACCGTCTCTCATTCAGCAGACATTTTTTTCCACTGAGATGCTCTATAGGAAAAAATATTTAAAAAAAAAAAGCAAAGCCGCTCACCCAGTGTATAGGAGCTGCACAGACCACACGTATCGATGTGATTACATGCAGGGAGGAAAACTTTTCCAGCAACTCTACTTAGTTTATTTCTGTTTTTATGTTGTTTTTTGATGTTTTGAATAAATTTGAAATTTTGTTGGAGTTGCTGGACAATTTTTCCTTCATGGTCATTAGGCGAGGTACATGTCGTTTCTCCTAAAATAGCCACTCTTACAATTCATATAGTAGGAAAAAGTAAGTGCTACCAACATTAAAAAAGCAACTTCTTTTAAATTGGGAATGAATTTAAGGATGCTGTCAGACATGTAATGTTGTTGTGATCTAGTGACCATACTATGACCACAGTAACCATACTGCTTGTATGTCTACTATACTTTTACTGAGTTTACTGTGCCTGCAAACCAAAGCGTTCTTGCAGCATCACCAATTGGAGGAGCTTTTCTCCTGAAGCTCCATTTTTCCACCATTACCTGCCTGTATAACCACCTTTACACAGACAGGTCACATGACTGACAGCAAAGTGAAGATAAACTGTTGACAGTTTCTAGGGGCAACCAGTGAAATCTTACATTCTGCTGGAAATTAAGAAAATGACATTATGTAAAACTACATTTTTAAAACGTAAGCAAAATATATGCAATATAACTGAACATTTCAAGTCATATAGGAAATGTTTTTCTTTATAGATTGCAAGTATATATTCTGGATGAGTTCATTTCACGGGGGAAAGATAAAATCACATTAATGGCAAACATGACCTGAAAACAATGTATGTCATATTTACAGACCATAACTGCTGTAATGTGATACGTTGTCCATGTTAAAGAAAGCAGCTCTACACACAGCACAATGATTATGCTGGAAGTTCAGTCTTTCATGGCACAGATTTTAATTGTGTAAAAATGAAGACTGTATAAGGGACCGTAAAAATTTCATGCAGTTTAGGTGTGGAAAGAGACCACTTTTTGTGCTTTTGTTTTAGCCTGACAAAGGGAAAAGTCTAGTGATCACTGATAAATTCTATATGGGTTTTCTAAAATCTCCTAATATGGGCTTAATATCAAGTTAACTTGCTTTGTTTAGTGAATTAAAGAGGTTGTTCAGTTCATCTAAAAATAACATAAGCCACTCATGGCCAATTATATTAAAAAATAACACCTTTTGATGACATACACTATTGATATGCCCTTAAAGGCTATGGTGGAAACATTCATATAAAATTGTTTATAAATTTCTAATAAAGGGGGGAAATCGAAATTATCACTTTGTAACATCACCGAGTACAGGTGAGTGGTGTTTTGGCTGTACTTGGAATTTCCATAGAACAAAATGGAGAGTTGTGCACAAACGTGATCAGCACTCCATTCCGAGCCAACACTTTTGGCATGTGCATCTACCGGACTTTGACGGCATATCCTGTCTATCTGCCATCAAAGTCCCTGGTGGGAACACCCCTTTAAATTGTGTGATGTGAATCCAACCTAAATGATGCCATGAAACAGTAGGGTTCCCTAACTGGATACACATAATGGTTTTAAGATCATGTTTTAAATAAATTAGGCTTTCTGTCCTATTTGTAAATTAAGAATTAAGGAATAATGGTGTGGCAATATAGCTAAAAAGACTTTCTGCAGGAGGGAATATAATGTTAGCTGCCATAGGGGAAGGAGACAGATTCTGCCCAGAACCCACCCTCAGTAGCACAGATTGGCAGCAATAGCAAGGGGGACACATGAAAGCAAATCATTATAGAAGGGGTATTTTTATGCAAGAAACTCAACCAATTACTTTTAAAACAGTTGCTGATACCCTATCAAGACTTTAGACATTTAAATGGTGCCATGGTATAACCTCTTTTAAGGCTATGCAGTGATTTAAATTTGAAATGCAGAAGAGGGGAGATAAGTCCCGTATACAGAAAACCATTAATAAATGTTAGCTCAATGAAAGTCTGATCATTGGGACACCTAGAGATTACTAGAACTGATAACCCCAGGTCTCTGACAAAGTGAATTTACAAGAAACACAATGCTGGCCGGGAAAAGGAGAGGCCCCCTTTCTCTAAAACAGGGAGGTTCGCGGATCGACCTCCCCAATCAAAAGGCCCCACTCACCCCAGAGGGTCAATCATATAATTACAAAGGCGGAAACTCATTAAATACAAGAAAATGCCCTTTTTTTAAACTGATTTTTAAATATGGGTTTAAACCCTACCCTTTTTTCCCCGAGTCATTTGCCCCTTGGCCATGCAAAAGATTCACTTTTTTTGTGTAAAAACCCAGGTTTTACTCCAACATTCTGTTGCAACTTTTTTGTATTCTAAAACACTTAACAAGCAGATGGATTTTATGTAAGTCACGAATTGAACATTTTCTCGAGTGATCTATTTATTTCTTAATTTTGTGCTTTGTTTCTGAAGACATACTGAAAGGGAAAAAAACGAAAAATACTGTTAAAAACAAATCTAGAACCGTTCTGCCTAGCAGTTGTAATATTATGTCCTAACCTATGGGTGCCCGCGCCCTTTTTTGTTTTGTTTAAAAAACGTATTGCATATTTTAAGAAAATGTAACCATCAGATGCACAATTAAGCATTAGAATATTTGTTCTCTTAGAAAATTATTCTTGTTCATTGCCTTGTGTTGTCCATAAATGTTATCTTGGGTTTTACAAATATAAAATGCAACTTAAACATTAGACCTCAAGCAAATGGCTTCATCTTCTTGCTCCATACTTTGGATTCATAGGTACTTTGCATAGTACTGTATTGTGAGTGATATTCTAAAATTCCACCACATTATGGCATCCGTTGATCCATACTGTAACTTTTTTTTTTCTTTTTGAACCTATGTAAACTTTATAGAGAGAGAAACTTCTTATTTTGTGACCCCCGGAGGCATGCAAACATTATATTATAGCCCCACTGATTTCTATCAGTACCAGATACCTAGAGAAACTCTAGTACAGCCCATTGTATAACACCTTAGATGGACCGAAATCAGATGTCAGTGAACAAACCTACAGTATGGAGCTAATAGACCTGTCTAGACAAGGCTTTGATCATTACAGTGAATGTAAGGACATGGGATGGAACCACTTGTGAATGTTCTTGAGGCACTAGATTGATGATGATATTCTGGAGAGTCACTGTGTTCGTTATTTCAAGAAAGCAACGTTTGTTGGTGCAAAAATAAAAACCGGATCATCATCAGCGGTTTTTCGACCATATATTTTTTAGTGATCCAGTTATTATTTAGCCAGTAGATTCCAGATATTTTTACCTTTTTTATCATATAACTTTTTATAGTTGCTGGCAAATGTTATACATTTCCAGTTATGGACAGTTTCCTCTCCTCAGTGATGCCTCAGCATAGTTGGGCGTTGTTACATTTTATAGGTAATTTGTATTTTATATTCTGATGATTTTTATGCAATACGATGCTTTCTGCAGAACTTTCCTAACAATTGTATAATTTACTGAACATATCACTAAACCTAATGTGTTTCATTCCTATTGCATTATAAATACATGTATAACATTCATTGGCCATCTGGATATAAATAGTTTTTGTTACAGAACTATTTTTTTAACAAAGATTGTCTGTCTGCTAAAACACTATGTAATCTACAAAAGCATGTTACATGCACTGAAACGAACCTGGGCACTGCATTTAAGAATGTGTATTTTTCTAAAACTGAATAAAAACATCCCTTTATATTTATTTGTGTGTTGACTTTATAACCAGCTGGATTTATGGAAGTTTTTTATGTAGAATTGAGTATAATGTTCGCCTTTAAAGGGGCATTTCCATTTATTAATGTTATGGCTTATCACTAGGAAGTGCCTTAACATTATGAGCATTATGATGCTTTTGGACCCCTGAAAATAATGTGCATGTTGTAATTGAGAGCCCTCCGGTATGTTTACGCTATATCCAGGCTTTTGCCTGCTTGCCCAACTAAATAAGCCTACAAAAAACCGGGCAACCAATATTGAAACCATAAGGTAAATAACAAACAGCCTTATGGAAAAATCAATTAAATCTTTACTACACCAAATAATACAAAACAATAACAGTGAAACAATAAAAACCAACAAAAAAAAAATATATACAAACCACCCAACAGAAAAAGGCTACTACTCTCCACCATCTATGAATAAATAAGCTGAAGAAAATACATTTAGGCAAAGTACAAACATATATTATAAATGCTAATTCAATATAAAACATACTTGGGTGGCCAACGAGCCACCCACGTGTGGAGAGGAGCCAAACCCCGATGCACGTTTCGCTCAAACGCCTCCTCAAGGGGGAAAGCGTTTGAGCCACCAAAATTTTCTGTTGGGTGGTTTGTGTATTTTTTTTTTTTTGTTAGGTTTTTATTATTTCACGGTTATTGTTTTGTAATATTTGGTGTAATAAAGATTTTTCCATAAGGCTGTTGTTGGTATCTGCTTGCACAAAGGCAAAGAAAGTTGAACAGGGATTTCAAAAAGCCAATACACTGGCCCCTCAACATACAATGGTGGTCCCAGAACCAATTTAATATTGTATGTTGAAACCATAACTCTATGAAGAAAATAGGGTAATTTTCACAATTAAGGTATTTGTTTAGAGATTCTATAGGTTCCTGTGGGGTGCTCTGATCATGGCGGCTTTTCATTTCTTGTCGGTATGTATTACATTATAGGGAATAGCTTAGGGTCTTTTTAGGTTTGGCAATTACAGATATGTTTTATTAATGTACTATTAAAAGTTATGTTTTATTGAGTCCTAGGATTTGTATTGTTGTTGTAGTTTCAGGGACAATAAATGCATTAGTCCCAGCTCTAGTCCATGTCATTTCTGCCCCGATATGCTACTACACGCTTGAGGAGGAAAACGACATGGGCATCATAGCACGGGAGGGACAGAGACTCTGGCTCCTTGCATCTAAACTTGGTGGATTGGACATCCAACACTTCAGTTACCACTCTTGGCATCTCTCATGATGTGCTGAAGTGAAGAATCAGTATGGGCGAGATCTGCTGCTGGTGTACTCATCTGTTCAGCATTGAGCTTATGCAGTTGTGTTGATCATAAGAGAAGCAGTTCCAGTCATCACATTGGAGGGGGGAGGAGGTAAATGACAGTTAATTTCTCGCCAATAATTCATTGGGGGACACAGCACCATGGGTATAGCAGTTCCTTGCCTTCGGAGTCGAAACTAGGGCGTTCAAACGTGTTAGCCCCTGCCCCGACTGCCTAAATCCCTGCCTGCTGACCCAGGCTTGATCATTTTGTACAGCCTAGTGTCTGTAGGAGTCAATATGACGCTGCTCTGCAGTCTCACTGCAGAGTTTTTTTTGTTATTTTTCTTTCGCTTTGCAGTAAGGTGATTGAGCACAGGGCTCTCACACCGGAGGAAGTGAATGTGAAGCACACGCTCTCACCGTGGAGGAAGGTGATATAGAGCCACAACCGCGTCTCTCACCTGGAGGAAGGTGATTGAGCACCCCGCGCTCACCATCTGGGCGAAGGTGATTGAGCACCCGGCTCTCAACTGTGAGGAAGGTGATTGGAGCACGCCGGCTCTCACCTGGAGGAAGGGTTATTGAGCACACCGGCTCTCACCTGTAGGAAGGTGAAATGAGCACACGGCTCTCACCTGAGAAGGTGATTGAGCATACCCGGTCTCTCACCTTGAGGAAGTATTGAGCACGCCCGCTCTCACCTTGGCGGAAGGTTGATTGAGTCACGCCGGGGCTCTCACCTGGAGGGCGAAGGTGATTGAGCACACCGTCTCTCACCAGGAGTGAAGTTGAATTGAGCACCCGGCTTACACCTGGAGGAAGTGATTGAGACACGCACCGGCTCTCACACTGGAGGAAGGGAATAGCACACGGCTCTCAGCCCCTGGAGGAAGGTGATTGAGCACACGGCTCTCACTGAGGAAGGTGATTGAGAGCACGAGCGGCATCTCACCTGGAGAAGGTGATATGAGCACTGACGGCTCAACTACTCACTGGAGAAGTGGTGAGTGTGAGGCACACGGCTCTCACCTTGAGGAAGTGATTGAGCACACTTTGCTCTCACCTTGAGGAATGTGTTAATGAGCCACACGGCTCTCACCTGGAGTGAAGTGATTGAGCACACGGCCTTCTCACCTTGGAGGGAAGTGATTGCGCACACGGGCCGCTCTCTCATGGAGAAGTGATTGAAGCACACACCCCGGCTCTCACCTGTGAGGAAGGTGATTGGTAGCACCCGCTCCACCTGTAGTGCAAGTTGTGATGGAGCACACGGCTCTCACTCTGGAGTCAAGTGATTGAGCACCGGCTCTCCCCTGTAGCAAGGTTGATGGAGCCCCCTACGGCTCTCCCCCCTGGAGCAAGTGATAGGAGCACACGGCTCTCTCCCTGGAGCAAGGTGATGGAGCACACGGCTCTCCCCCTGGAGCAAGGTGAATGAGCACACGGCTCTCCCCTGGAGCAAGGTGATTGAGCACACGCTCATCCCCTGGAGCAAGTGATTCGAGCACACGGCTCTCACCCTGGGAGCAAGGTGATGAAGCACACGGCTCTTCCCCTGGAGCAAGGTGATGGAGCACACGGCTCTCCCTGGAGCCAAGGTTGATGTGAGCACACGTCTCTCACCTGGATCAAGGTGATGGAGCCACGGCTCTCACCTGTAGCAAGGGTGATGGGCAACACGGCACTCACCAGGGAGCACAGGTGATGGAGCCACAACTGCACTCACCCTGGACAAGGGATGGAGCAGCCAACGGCTCTCACCTGGAGCAACAAGGTGATGGAGGCACACGGCTCACACCTGAGCAAGGTGAGTGAGCACACGGCTCTCACCTGGAGCTTGGTGATGGATCACACGGCTCTCACCTGGAGCCAGGTGATGGAGCACACGGCTCTCCCCTGGAGCAAGGTGATGGAGCACAACACACGCTCCTCACCTGGAGCAAGGTGATATGAGCACACGGCTCTCACCAGGAGGCAAAGGGTGATTGAGCACTTACGGCACTCACCTATACAGGGGGGCCATCAACGCGTAACTGCAAACCTTGAGCGCGTGCGTGCCGCACCTGAGGGCGTCGAGTTAACCCATCAAGTTCTTACTGACTGGTCTTTCCTCCCCGCCCGCTCACAGGTCCTCCCCACCTGCCCCTCCACCGCGGCCTTTTATGGATTCCGATAACCTCACCATTGTGTGTTAGGTACTGAAGTGGTGATGCTGCAAACCCCGACGAGACATCGGAGTGTTTGAGTACCCCCGACCTCCCCCGTTTATGGGGTGTCGGGATTTTCTTCCTTTAAATATTTTCTGGGTGGCCCCATAGGAATTCCGTTTCCTGCGGCCTCCCAGTTTTGCCCTTTTTCCCTCCAGGTATTGAGGGGGCATCCCTAGGGCAGAGAGAGTACGATTCCCCCTTCCCTTGGCAGTGCCGCACTGTGGCAGCCGTACATGTTAAGCCTCCGCTGCGCAGCGTCCGCTAATGGTTTAGCGGCCTCTCAGCGGCGTTTTTTCTCTTTCTCTGCCGCTCCTGGGGTCCCCAGTGATGGGGGGGGAATATATTTCTCCCCTAAGCTATAATCAGCAACAAGGCAGCAGGACAGGTTGCCTGGCCGCGTGCACTGGCGTTTGGGCAGCCATGCAGGGGCACGGCGATACCGCCGGTACCTTTGGCGTCCTTGGAGGGTCTGTAAGGTCGCTGGCTGCTTGTTGAGAATGGGTCTTCCTCAGGGCGGGCGCAGAATAACCCTTACCAACTCCCGGGCGGTGTTTCCAGTGCCGCTTCCGGTGGGTCCGGCCAGCGGCCGCGGTCTACAAATTTAGCCCCCCGGCTTTCTGCAGGCATAGCCGCAACTAGGCCGCGGTCACCTACTTGCCGGTCCGCACCGCCGCCCTGGAGGCCGCCCCGTGGGCGGCCCCAAAGCGCGTCCGGACCCCTCCCCTGATGGGGCAGGTACACTCCACAGCCTGGTCCTGTTAATGGGCGGAGCCCTAAAAGTCAGTTTTGCCGGCGATTCGGATGTCGCTGGCTTCTCCTGACTGCTGAGGGGAGACACAGGCGTCTATGGGATGTGAGAAGTTAACCCCCCTGTGGGGCCATCCATACCACGAGCCCCCGTGCTTTGCAGCTTAAGGTCACCCTTTTCAGGGCTATTGGGTATTGAAAAGCGCCCGTTGCCCAAAACAGTGGCTACTTTGCTTCGCCGGCGCCCCTTGGGCCCAGGACAGTGGTTGATGCTAGCCCCTATGCACTCTGTCCCCTATTGTGCTGCTGGACCGCTCCCATCCACTGCGGGGGACCGAGCGCCTTCCTGTCAGGGTCGTTGGCCCATAATGGTCCAATGTCATAACTGCTCACATAGGCAGGGCCGCCCTGTACAGAGGTACCCCATGATAACGGTTTTGGCCAATAGGGGTACATGCCGTCACTCGCTCGCTGCCCAGCCTCACTCCTGTCCCAGGGTTTCAGCACCCGGCGCAGCCCGTACGGAGGTGTTAGCGTAAGAGGTTTAGAGTTTCTCTCTTCCTCTTTTAATCTACCCGAGCTCGTCAGTGCCATCTGACGGTGGTTCGTCTAATAGAAGCTCCGGGCCTGGATACAGAGGCTTTTTCAAGTGGGGACTCCTCTGATTCTGTACTCTGAGCCAGACAGAGATGAATGAATATGCGGCAGCAGCGCAGGCCTGGAAACGGCCGTTCTGTGGAGACTTCCCCTGTCCCCAGGCTTTGGCCATCCAGGGTTATGCGGGCTGCAACGGTCCAAGCCCTTAGCCGTGCTATTGGGGACGGGTGGAAAGCTCCAGGCCTTAGATATACGGCACCTTCTGGGTATTCCCCCGTCTCTTGGACTTTGGGACAGACGGGTTGATGGTGTGCAGCATCGGGTCCAGGCACCCATCATAGCCGGAAAAGCTCCGGGCCTGGGATACGGCCTCGGAGCTCCCCGTCTTTCCTGCTGCTGGTACAGACAGGGTTAAATAGCATGACACGCAGTGGTTCAAGCCCTGTATTAGAGCTGACCATAACTGACCGTCATGTTAAGGCTGAGGAGTCCTCAGCCTCGCAGGAGGAAGGTCATCCTTAAGAGCTGCAGGCGTACAGCGTATTGGTGTAACCGCTGCACTCCTGAAAGTGTAGAACTGGTTATGCAGGAAGTGGAAACATCCGGGTCAGGCGTTTTGTTTCCTACCAGACGACTTAAGTCTCTACTGGCGCCATTTCCCAGAGGATCAGGGTCATAGTGGTCGTGGTAGTCCCATCAGGGGACCCCCCAGTCCAACCGCGGCTCAAGTAGTCAACGGCAATCCCTGTCTCGGACACAGCGGTCCTTGATGACGGTCACAGGACCAGATGTGCTCACGGGGTTGTTGTAAGTCCGCCTGTTGTGGCGCCAGGCAGGCCCTGCGACCTGCGCTGCTTCTCCGCATTTCAGCTTGCATGGTCTGGCCGTAGCCGCTGCAGCAGCGGCTTTCGCTGGAATCTTCCCACCTGGATTGTGGAATCCCCGTGCTCCCCCCGTTCTACAGAGTTTCTGTGGGGCCCCAGTAAGATTCTCGCTTTGGTGTCAACCCGTTTAATGGCTAGAGCGTTGCACAGGCCAAGCAATGGCCTGATAGGGTATCGCCGTCCCCTTCAGCTAAATTTTTGGTCGGTGGTCGCAGCCGCCAAGGAGTTATTGGTTGTGCTTCCCTCTGCCGCCGGAAAGCGGTTATGTCTGGGAGGCCACAGAGGGTCGTGAGTATGCCACCCCGCGCCCTCTCCCTCCCCCCTCAGGGCCCAAGCCGTGCAGCGGCATTTCACGTGGCCTGGTGGTTCTCAAACCGCGCAAGCGCCTTTGTGCCCAACTAGCACTTGGGCTGGAGCCGGCCCCCACTCCAAGATTCCCATTTTTGTGGAGTGGGGGCATTTCTCCAGTTCCAGGGGATCTGGCAGGTTCGGGTCAGTGGTACCTGGTTTGGCTGGGCTCTCCACTTCAGGACTCACTTTGTTTGGCTTTCCCCCAGCAACGGTTGCAGCTGCCCTCCGCGCCCGCCGCTCTGGCTCGGCGGCGTCTTTTCCTCATGGCAATGCCGCACTCTCCTCTCCGGCGAGGAGGGATTATGCCCAGGTTCTCCCGAGTCAGTAGCGTTTCCTTTCAGGGATTTTTTATTCAAATCCCCTTTAGGGTTCGCATGAAGGTCAGCTCACATGGCCAGTGGTCGGTCCCTATAAACTGCCCAAACAGTATGCGTTTATGGGAGCCCGGTTGCCAACTGGAGTGCTGCTCGTGGTCAGCGGTAGCCTCTCATGTAGCGCGAAGAGTAGTTTTTTTTCAGCTGCTAGGGACATCAGGTTCTGTTTTCTGTCCCAGTTCTATCAACGTCCCCGTGTGTTCACAGTAGGCTCTTTTCGAGCATTGCTCGCAGCCAAGGTCCTCATGTAGCACTTTGCCACCCCTAATGACGATCCATCACATCAGGGGGTTGGTCGCCACCTCAAATGCACGCTTCCGGTCAGCGTCAGGATTCCCTGAGATTTGCAGCGCGTTTCGTGCTGGAAGTGGGGCTAATTGGCAGCAATCCCATCCGATTCCATCATTTGGGATGAACGTCCGGGGATTACTTAATGCTCAATCAGGTTCCATTAGGTTCTCTCCCGTCATGGAAGCTGCGGCACGTTTAATCGTGCCCCTATCTCTGTTATCGGCACCCATCATATTCTTTAGTGTTGCATGCGAGGGTTTGGCAGCTTGAGGACCGCCTTCTGAGGCCGTGTGTCCTTTGCTCAGTCTCCTTGCTCAGCTGCCCTTGCAGCGGTCAATCCGTTCCTCAGTGTGAACGCAGGTCTCCATTGTCCTTGTCTCAGCAGTGCGCCTGTCCACCCCAGGCTTCGCCTCGATCTGGGCTGGTGGCTAGCCTTCCCGTATTACATCAGGGAGGTTATTTCTGCCCCCGAAATGAGCGTGGTCATCAACCACAGACGCCATGCTTTTGTTTTCTGGGGGCGCGTCGCCGCTCCCGGACGACGGCAGGGCTCTCAATTCACCCTGTGGGAAGCCAGTTCGTCATATCTCAGTGCCTGGAACCCCAAAAACGTTTACCTTAAAGCTCTCTCTCATTGGGGTTCCACCTCTCATCCGGGGCACCCAGTTCGGGTTCGGTCCACAACACCCACTATTGTTGGTATTTCTGAAGTGCCTTCAAGGGTAGGTCCCCAGAGGCCCCGAGCTGTTTCTCTCTGATGACGCAAGGGTTCTTTCGCTGACGATAGCATCGGTATCTCACCCTGGTTCGCCAGACTCCCTTCCAGGGATGGAAAACCAGCTTGGCCAATCATCTGGTGGAATTGCTTCACCTTCCTTGCCGGAGGTGGAGGTACGCGAACGCCGACATGTGGCGTCTCGCCCAAATCCCTAGCGCCCGATTATATGGCCAAGGCCAGAATTCGCCTGGCGCTGAACAGTGGCGAGGCTTGCTGGTCCTTGCCTTGGGACAGGCGATGGTCCTACACCTTCTTTTTTTAACCCTGGGCCCATCTTCCTCAGACCACAATGCCTCGAGTCCCGGAGAGGATACCAGCTGTGCCCTCCACCTTAGGATAATGGCCCAAAGGTTGGGGTAACGCATGGAACTCATGCTCGATTGGCAAAATGTTCTGACCTTACTTTACAAACCCAGGCCTTCTTTGGGTCAGGGCCCTCAGCTCCAATTCCACGGAACGCGATCGCGAGTGTTCACAGCAGGGCTGTTGCGACTTGCAAACCCTAGATCACCTGGGTCTGTTGCCCAGAATCCTTTCCAACTCCTTTGGCTCTAAGGGTGCCCGTTTTCCATAGTCAGGCCGGGAGCTCGGTCTCGCCCTATTATCCCAATTGGAAAGGTCAGAGTCGGTTCGCCAATTCAGTGCAGCGCAAGCTGGCCCCCGCTCGACTCACGGTTTAAGTTACTTTGCCGGGGGTCATGCGGGTTGGGTCCCCCCCCCCCCCCCACGGAGTTCATAGGCTATCAACCTGGATAATGCAATGCCTGTTCGGGAAATCAGACAGTCTGCACCTTCCGGGCCTCCACGGGAAGTCTCCCTGTGTTTACTTTTATGGAAGGTGGCCTTCCAGGTGGCCATCACTTCTAGCCACCAAGTGACTGTATGGGCAGCTCTATCTGCCGGCCCCTGTTCTGGGGTCTGCGGAAGGACAAGGATACTCTGTGTCTTGTTCCGTTACGTTTCCCTAGGATGGTTTCATCGTTTCATATCGATGAAGACCTAGTTCTGTCCTCTTTTGCCCCTCGTCCTCTCATCTTTGAGGATGATTGTTACGTTGGGTAGGCATGGTCAGGGCCGTTCGGTTCTACCTCTCTTTTTCGCATCCTTTAGGTACACGCAGTCCTCTTGGGTCATCCCTGGGGGTCCTTGCAGGGGTTGGCGTCCTCTAGGACGCCGTTTCCAGCTGGATCTGGTCCATAGTTACGCAGGTCACGGCTCGCTCCCCACGAGCAGTTGGGGCCGCCTGGGTGGTTCGGCTTCAAGCCTCGGCTTTTGCAGATTTGCAAAGCTGTCACCTGGGCTTCGGCCCATACTCCGTCTAAGTTCTACCCGACTCATGCCTTGGCCTCGGCTGCTGCAGCTCTCTGCCATAAGGTACTTCAGGTAGCAGTGGGCTGATGCTTGTCACTGCTGATGAAGTTTTCTAGTTGCCCACCCTCTGGGACTGCTTTTGGACATCCCATGGTGCTGTCCCCCCAATGAATTATTGGTGAGAAAATGGGATTTTTGTACTTACCGATAAATCCTTTTCTCATCCAATTCATTGGGGGACACAGGTCCCGCCCTCGTTTTTGTCGCCAGGGAATTGAGGTTCTCTTTTGTTCCTCCTCTCAGCCATGGCTTTTGTACCAACTGATCAGCCTGGCGTCAGCAGGAGGGATATAGGCACTCGGGGTGGGGCTAACACGTTTGATTCGCCTAGTGTCCGCGTCCGAAGGCAAGGCCTGTACCCATGGTGCTATGTCCCCCAATGAATTGGACAAGAAAACGATTTTACGGTAAGTACAAAATCCCATTTTTAACGCTAATAATTTCGTATGGCCGCTAGTGATTTTATACATTTCTTAGCAGAACAAAGGTTCCTCACCCCTGCTGTAGAAGAAGAGAGTGGATCTCCAAATTCTGGATCCTGACATGTTAGCAGGACTGGTGAATGGCTACAAAGAGACCTTTTACTAGAGAGGATACAGCAACACCATACATAACATGGAGACCTTACTGATTTCAGTTGGAACTGTGTGATGTGTTGCACCTGTACTGGTCCTGCAGGAGAATTACAGGTGTCACCCATAATAAAGACTGGATGTGGGGGAGACCAGATCGGGGCCATCTGTAGTCATCTTATTATCAGAAGACTGTTCTAATAAGAAAGCACCTTACATAGGGGATATTTACAACTTTAAATTCATGGGGAGACCAGGGCTGCGTCAGTTTTCTGGTGTGCTTTGAGCCAAAAATCTTTCACAGTCCTATTCTATAGAACTATATGAACAGTTGTAAGACAAAACTTGCCACATTCTGCACCAGACATCGACGTTTTGAGTGCGCCAGAAATATGCTATGTAAGGCATACCAAACACAAGATTTATAAACCCACATATGACCAATTCATACATTCGAAAGCGTTCTACACTAAGAAAAAGCAATAACTGGCGAGTCGGTGCCGAGTTCATACATGTTGCCTTCCCTGCCACAGACTGGCACAATTCATTTTTTTTTTTCCTCTCTCCATTCAAATAATCATTGAACTAATCATCTCTGTTCAGGCTGTGCTTATAATCTAAACGGACTCTTCCATCACAAAGGAGTTTTTGTGTTAACATTTATTTTTTATTTTTACATTTTTGGGCAATTTTTTTTATTTGTTTTGATAGCCCTATGCAATTCAAAATTACATATAAAAATTATTGTCCTTCTCAAGCTGTAGATAAAACTTCTGAATGGCAGGGCAGTTTAATCTCTCTTAAGCTAGTTATTATTTATTATTATTTATTTTAAAGCGCCATTGATTCCATGGCGCTGTACATTCGGGGAGGGGGGGTGTACATACATAACATGTCAAATGAGTACAATGATAACGATGAATGACTTACAATTGACACAACAGAGTGAGAGAGGACCCTGCCCGCGAGGGCTTACAATCTACAAGGAGGAGGAAAGAAACAGAAGGTGTGGGGCAGACATGTTTGTGGGGTAGCACAGTGGCAGCAGGGTTATTGTGGATTATATACTATCCTGAAGTGATGGGTTTTCAGGATGTTTTTGAAAGTAGTGAAAGTGGGGGAGAGTCTGAGGTTTTGGGGCAGTGAGTTCCAGGCTATGTGGGAAGCACGAGAGAAGTCTTGGAGACAGTTGTGTGAGGAGCTGATAAGGGGAGAGCAGAGGGGAAGGTCCTGTGAGGAGCGGAGATTGCGTGAGGGGAGGTATCTGGAGATTAGAGCAGATATGTATGGAGGGGAAAGCCTGTGAAGGGATTGGCAGAGGGGAGAGGCAGAGGAGTAGCCTATATAGTCTATTACAAGTGGCAGGTAATGAGATAATGATTGCTATATTGTTCTCTCAACAGGGATATAGAAGATCAGACTAGAATACTAGGTCATTAGTCAATGATCACTGATACATCAAAGGAAAATAGGGTAATTTTTTTCTGCACTGGAGAATGGTTTTCTTCTTACTTATGGGTGCTGCCGATTAATACTTACACTTTTCAGACAATGGCCGGCCTGAAAGAAAGTCCTTTCATAGAGAGTAGTGTTGTAATAAAGCCAGCTCACCTTTACATGAACAAATGAATGCGGAGGTGCGCCGCTTGATCACAGGAGGCCACTGGTTTAACAAACGATTCCAAAACAATTGAGAGCCAGCACCAATCGAAGTAAGAAGATGGAAACTTTATTAATTCTTTACATTAGAATAGATAATAAATTGCTGATGCGATTTTAGATATAGCAGCACTCTTCATCGCAGCTACAATTCTATAAGGTGCTGTCTTAACCAGTCCGAAACGCGTCAGCCCATTTTATACTCATCGGTCAAATATAAAGCATCAATAAAGTCTCCATCTTCTTACTTCGATTGGTGCAGACTCTCCATTCTTTTGGAATTGTGAAAGAGAGTCTGTCAAGCAATCGTCTTCACTGCTGTGCTATCGGAGGTCACAGAAGGCAATAATATACATAGGGGAACTTTTAAAAAATTATTTAAAAAAAAAAAAAACTACTCAAAATAAAAATTTGAGGACTTCCCGAGGTCCGGCGCCGCGATGCACGGGTGCTTGAGGAAGGCTCCGTCTCCCGCTTCCGATCGAGAGTACGTACCGTTGATCCCGCGACGTCCTAGCAGCGTAGAAAATCACAGTAGCGAGACACCGGAGATGCGTGTGAGAGCAGCATGGAAACAAGCTGGGAACCGTGTCCAGCTATCTCGCAGGAGCAGTGAGCGGCGCTAAGAGCAAACACGTGTGCCAAGACTCACTGCGTCCCAACCATACTGTAACTCCCGCAGCAGAGAGATATATACTGTTTGAGAAGGACGTCAGAGAGTGTCCCCGTACCATGCTAAGTGGGATGAGCAATTACGGCCGGCTCTTCTAACAACCGTGCATACTAATATAATTATGCTGGCCCATTAGATGTCAGAAAGCTGTCAGTAGAATGCCAGTGCAACAACAATCAGGCTACTAATTAGGCCGCAGACTCCCATCTCATGGTCTTTGACAACTAGTTGCTAATGTCCCAGCATAATGCTCCAGTTGCATAAGACATCACCCGCACCTCCTGTGTGTATCTAACCTCTCATCGGGCACATACACTACAGTGATAACCAATTACACTCCTAACTGAACCTTATGAGCTGAATTGTTACCTCATAAAAGTGCAACAGTCTAAACATCAAACCACAAACCTTTGCAGATCAAGTTCTTGCTGATTGTTAACTATCTGCATTAGTCCTAATCCCACTATCGTGCCATACCTGTAGGCTTATCATACCTTCCTCCTAATATAATGGACAATATATCTACTAAAGAGGTCATAGCAAAAACCGCAGTGTGCACGTAACAAAATCAAAAGGGTGAAAATGCCATCTAGTGACATCCCTATACTGACACTCTTAAAATCCCTCCTGAAGCTTCCTTTCATGGATCCTGACGCCGACCACTTTCACGATTCTATCTCGATTTCTGATCTAAAACAAATCGCAATGAGGTCGCTAAAGTCTATACTCTCCTGACGTGTTTACAGCTTCTATTGACCACTACCATCGGCTCAACATAATAAATATCATGTCTTGGAACTGTGGCCCAACAAAGAAGAGTAGATCTGTACAGAGTCTTCTGAGGAAAGATGGTATACTCAGTAATATGAAATAGATATAGAAGATCCTCCAGTGTTTGTTACAATGAGATAGGCCAAGCAGACAGAAGACTGAGTGGGAGAAGGTCGATGACACTGGAAAACAGGCGTCGAGTAGAAAGTAATCTCAAGTTGATTTCGGAGTCTACCCCCGAGTCCGTCTTCGTCATACCCTCTTTTGAATTGTGTGTAAACGCAATTTCCTCTAAGTACTTGGGTATCTTAAGAATATGCAAAAAGTCGAAAGAGCTTCACATGTATTGTCCAGAAAGTAGAGAAATTGGAAAGTCATGGGAGTGCGAAAAGAGAAAGACCAAGTCATAACCGTATACCTGCATCTGCAAATTACCCTGATTAACTTCAGATAAGCAGTATAAAAAAATCCAACTGCCTATACGGTTCGAAAAGCACGGGAATAGAGTTACATGGACTAGAATCTTCTTTTGCCTGACCTATTCCCTGCTGAGTGTGTGCTAGCCGTCGACGAAGCATCTTTCAGCAATTTTTCTGCGTAACTTAGTTTTTAAGGTCCCCCCCAAAAGTAGTTTCACACCTGTTATTCCAGGCTATACGCGTAAAAGCGTTTTTTCAGGCGGATAGGCCTCCTCTCTTATCGGCTGACACCGCATCGAGGCATTAAGAGGGGCTCGAGGTAGCCTATCAGGTTGTGCTTGGCGCGGAACGGACAGTAGACGGAGAGAACTTGCTGATTGCCCGTGAGATCCACTGTGGAATGGCATAAAAAGGGAGCATTACCAAAAGTTGCAACTGGACTATCCCCCTGAGATTTTTATTGCTAATCTCTATATTTATATTTCGGCAAAGTATTAATATATAGTTAGAGTACGCTGATGTAATGCAACCAAATGACAATGAATGGTCACTATAGTGTAAAGTTTTATGCCAATTCAAACAGTGATAGCTTTTGCCGAAAAGAATGTTATGATATACAGCTATTGGCGAATATATGTTTATGTGGATATATGTTAAAGGAGAGGCAATTTAATCGGTGTTGAATGGTGCCGTTAATTTTATTTGCTGTTTCGATACATGCTTCGCTGGAGGTACATGGGGGAGAAAATCTGGTGCATTCAGCGTGGAGTGGTGGAGCTGGCAAAGTATGTATTGCGTGATAGTTTTGCTAATGGCCTCTATCATCGCGTAAAAAAGGAGTAAGTCATCCTAAGCGACCTTGTTCTTGGCGAGAGAAATGGTTTTTAACTATTTTCTACTTTAGCAGATGTGCATGTATTCATGTTTGGGGAAATATTTATGGGTTTATGTTGCAAGGTCGAATACCTTTGTTAGTGTTTTCAACACAATATCGTGTTTTTGCATGTGAATGTTAGAAGAGAGACTCCGGTCTCCCCATAAGTAGAAGATGGTCCTTAGGCATTTTAAAACGCACTAATGGTGAATGTCGCATTTGCTGCAGGGAGACTGCACCTATATGGAATCTGAACTTCCACAGATTGAATAATGCTTTGTGGGTTTGGAGAGGTTTTTTGGGTTCGCCCGGCGATGAGAGTCCAAAGCGGGTTTGTCATAACACTTGATAAGAAAGATTTACAAAAACCAGGTATTTTGATCCATACAAGGTACCACAGCGGTAGGGAACATAGAGTAACCGCTCACGAATCATTCATAAACCTTCAATATTTATAACGACTATGGCCCAAGTGACAACTCTATCTAGCTTTTTGCGGTGAAAGTTATTTAATATCTCCTGGCAGATACAGCGCCCTTTTGAGGCTTGTGGATGGATAATTATAACATGGTTCGGGATGGCGAAGGTAGGAATAGAGGAGGTTCTAGGGAATCAAAGTTGGATAGGGGGGCGAGAATCGACCATTCTAGCTAGATATCTTGAGAAAAAACTGATATACAATCCCTGATGTTCTTGTTTCTTGGCATTACTACTGAGGGACTGAGAATACACTTTCTTCCTTTTCTCGGGTGCAAACTCCTGACTCGAATCGATTATGTCGGTCACTTCGCTCTCATTGATCAGCTAGATTTCAGGAGTCTGTCCATTGATACATGGTAGAGTTTCACACCATAGCACCCAGTGATACAATACCCTTCAAGAGATAAAATCCTCCCGCGGGGCTAACAGATCACATATAGAGATTTTCCCTACCTTTCCTAGCGGAAATAAATCTCCGAATTTTTTCTAGATTAAGTTTAACGAAACTGGTGGTATATTTTAAGTACTCTAAAAACATGCTGAGCACATCGGATAGACCACAACACCTTTGGACACGGTGCTAATGCTTGTTGAGGAGGCCAATAGATATCCCATGTAACCCACTATAAAATCACAATCGCCAAAGCCTAGATAAATTCTGCAGATTTTCCCTACTGGATGCTATAAACTACTCTTCTGAATATGCTTGATGTCATGCCACAAGAGGGAGGCTTCAGAACTAAGACACAATACTAACACTGGTTGGTCGAAAAAAAAGGAAGAAAAACTATTCAATTTCCAAACGGCATAGGTGAGCTACGCTGGTTCCGTATGTAAACAAATGTGGCAAGATTACTCGCTGTCGAGGACATAGTCAATATGGCCCTAGGGGTCAGGGACATTTTATACCCACCGTTGCGATACTAACAAGGTGGACGGCCCCCTATCATCCCTAGAGTGATATTAATAAGATTTTTAGGCAATTCTATGATAATGTTTGTATATAGTCCAGGATGTTACTTGATATTTAACGGCCTCAGACTCCTTGTCTACAAAATTTAAAGTTACCCACCTTAGACTCAAATGATATAAGTAGACACAACTTAATTCTCCATGGGCAAGCTTGAGTTCTGATAAGGCGCCATTAAAGCACTAAACAAAATAATAAAGCCTCCCGGGGCCTGACGGCCTTATGGAGAGTTTTTATATGATCCTTCAGGACCAGGTTTTGCGTCCTGAGCTTACTGTAATTACTTATTCATGGATACTTGCAGGGGCGGCCACATAAAAACAACACCAGATTTTAATGAATACAGCATATATTAAACTGCTCTCCGAAACCTGATAAAGACTCTTGCTTCCTGGCTGCCTCTTACAGCGCCATCTCTTTGAGTGCAATGTTGATCTAAATTGGTGAAAAAAATTTATGGCGCTGATCGTATTGGGCCACCTCACTCCAAAATCTTCTATCTCAACTTTGCAGTCAGGAACGTTTCAGGTAGATCAGCCTGTTATTAACAGTAATGAGGGTTTACATGCGGTGCCTAGGATGAAGTTAAAATAAACCCCAGATACACCACACCAACCGGTGATAATGTCGATTGAGATGCTGAAAAAGCATTTTGACAATCGTTTTCCTCGGGAGTAGGTTGTATAAAGTTTCTTCCATATGAAGGGCTTCTCTGGGGATATATGACATTGAGAACTCTGTAATAGGTCCCCCAAAAGCAAGAAATAATATACCCGGTATAATCAATTTCTCATCCTTTGATCTGCCAGAAGGCACACGTCCAATGAGTTGTCCACTATCTCCTCTTCGATGTTCCAATATCTCTATTGAAACCCTCATGTGATTAAGGCGATTGAACGGAAAGCAGATCTTGGGGATCAAAATTGGTAACCAGAACACTTAAAAAGCCCCAATATTTATACTGCAGAGTGAGATCCTTACAGTTAATGTCGGACCAGGTTCTGTGAAGTATAGCCCTGATCTGTTAAATTATGTAAAAGATTACGGCAGGTTTTTCGGGTCTCAAGTTAACAGTTCTAAAAGTGACATTTTGGATATATCCCCCCGGGTGCCCTATGAAGAATTTGGGGAATCGACATCAACCGATTTCGGGTATTCAGAAACTTTGTTATAAAAATATCTAGGTGATCCATACTCGGAAATCCTCTGAATCTATTTAATAAGTGTAATATGTCCCCTAATTCTGCAAAAGATATAGAAGGAGATCTAAAAAGTGAATCATCTTCCTCTTATCCTTGTTTTGCAGGGTTAATCTGATAAAGATGGTGATTTTCCCCGAAACTTTCTTTATCCCATGAAAACATAATTCCTTGTTGTTGAAACATGTAGATAATAGATAAAGTTGTAACAGAGGATGTTCTCTATCATCTTGTGTGGGCCACAAGCGCACAGAATAACTTTGCCACCATTCTATGCTCGCCCAAAAAATCATGGTAGGATTGGGTCTCCGATGTGAAGGGCTAAACAATCTGTTCTTGTTATGCCTGCATCATGCAATTGATTGGATTTCAACACAACAACAAATTTTTTTCGAATTTTAGAAATGTAGAGAGATGGGGATGGCGAGTCTCCAATGAGTTTGAAAGGCATACTTCACACGAAATTTGTTCCCTCCTTCGCCACAACATCTAAAACGTCATCCTTTAACTATATTTGAAGGATACGGTGGCTGCATTGGAAGAGACATGTATAGGAAAATGAGTGGATACTCCCTTCTTATGCTCCAAACATATGTCCTTTGGAACCATCAGAAAAATTTGTTTTTGATCCAAGGTCAGTAAAACTCAGAGTTTTTTTAAAATCCTTTGGAAGCGGGGTAGGGGTGAATCATGGTACATCAATTATTTCATGATACAATCAGTAGATTTCGACTTTTTCAGGAGTTAAAGGAAAAATTGTGTATTTAATCTCAGGGGGGTATTTCTGGGCTTAGCTCAAATATCAAGTCTCTCTGTCATCCAAACAGGTTGAGGAACTTTAAAGTAGAATTTCAAATCGCATGGAGATTTTGATATTTTTTCATAGTTCATCCACCCCCGAAAAACTCTCTTTCGGATAATATATAAACTACTCCGAAGTCTCATCGTTTGCCAAGAGAGTGAACATTTTTTTTAAACGATTGGACATACGGGAAAATTATGAGGATGAAGGAATTTCCTCCTGCTAAGATTCTAGAAGGTTGGGAGCGGCTTAGGAAGTTAAATACCATGCTAGTGCCTGAGAGATTCCCCAGATAAATTAATGCATGCATGGTCATTTATGGTTTTGATATCCCCCCACATTCGACTGCTTCCAAACAGGCTGACCAGCTTGGCCCCAGTGCTCGCAGGTTAAATCATATTATTCCACGGTATCCTGGTAGTGCCCGGGAAACAGAGTCGGGATCGCTTGTTTAACTGCCCACATGAAAATGGATTTCGAAATGACGTCCCCCCACCACCTCGCCTGCCTTCCGCTATGCTGTTTTCATATACAACCCCGAGGGTGGAGACGTGCCTACTCTTGGCGCTAACATTACCTTCTCTTGTGTAGCCAAGAGAAGCCTCTTGACACTTTGGAGAACCCTGACCTTCCATCTATGGAGAATGTTCTTCTAACAAATGAAACATATTCCTTCCTTATGGAAATGTGGGATGTGGAAAATTAATAAGGAATGACCGGACCAACAAATTTCTTTAAGAAGGTGAAGGCCTTTATTGTAAACTTTCTTACCCCCATGAAACTACGGGTACACATGCTTCCGTTCGCGGGACACCTACTCAGGTACATGCTGTAGGGAGTTAGTCGAGGAGTTTGGACCCTCTTAAAGTGTCGTATGATTTGGCAAGCGTTGGACCTTGGTTTGAGATCTTGGCACTGGGATGGTGTTTTTAGGGATGGCTGGATTACCATTTATCATTTAGATTGGGATCATCATTGCCCATCTATTCATCATTTCACAAATCTTTGGAATTTTGTTATACGATCAAAAGTATATCAGATCACATTCATACTATAATGTAAGAAACTCTTACCGGGTTAATGGTTATACAAGGCTTCGAATATGATTAGTTAGCTGACGCAAAAATCGTTAGGGTAGTGTATGGGGGGGGTGGTGTTATTAGGTGATAGTTGTTTAAATTATAAAAATTGACGTGATACTGAAATTGTGTTCTTTTGTAGAAAAATTGTTGCCCTTTTTTCTTCTTTTGATGTCAAAAAAAAATTGTTATTTAAAAAAAAAAAAAAAAAAAGAAAAATGTTGATGGCGGTGTCCCTTTAACATTGCTAAATATCTATTGAAATTGCCACAATCATTATTGATAATACAAATTCAGAGATTGCTAAAAGCAAATACAGTGTGTTCTCACATCTGCCCACATCTCTGACAAAACTGTCTGTACCTAAGTAAACAGTTTTTCTTCTATTACTATAATTGGAGGAGTGCTATTACCTTTTTGAGAATATTTTGTTTCTGCTGACAGATTATTTGATTTGTACATTCATACCGAGTGGATCTACTACAGATTTTATAGGGAAAATCTGCTGCATTTTGGCTGTACATCCACACTCAAATCCCTACACAGTGTCCCCCTTCTGGGTCCTGCAGCTTGTTTGAGGGGTAACATGCCACTGGAATATCACAGAAGTTGTTTGGTTCAACAAAAAAAAAAACAATTTGTTGTTTTTAATGCCATAATTGGCCCCCCAAAAACCCGGGTGGTCCACATTTTGCCTAACCATATAGGGATCTCTTACCGGACCCCAGAGGAACATGCATTATACCAATAGTCTCCCAGAGGGCTAGTTTGTTGCCAGCTTTTGCCCATACTGTCTTTGCCACTGTGGTCTCTGGCTACCTTCTGCCACAGCCCACCTGTCTAGAAATCTCTCACCATATTGCACCAGCTACATCTTTCTGACTGCCTGGCAGCTCTTGGATGCTTGCAATGGATAGGCTGCTACCCATGGCCTGGACGTCATGGGTGCCCCTTATTGTGGGATATCTCATTATTAGTGTATGTTTTGAGCCATTGTTCCCCTAATGAACCCAACTAATATGTGGGGGATACACGTAGGGAAGTGCTTCCTTTAAGTTTTTTTGTTGTTTTTGGTGGGTAATTATCCTTTTTCTTCTGGTCTGGTTATTTGCCTGGTGAGCTATAGACTTGATTCAGTAAGGGTGATACCAGGGGCTTTAAGGGACAGTCGTCTTAAGTGAGGCCGTCCTTGTCAGGGCAATGACCGCACAATTTGATAGGGAACAGGTATAGGAACTTTGTAGGGTGAGGATTATAGGCTTCAGTAGGATTACTCTTCATCATCTGATTGTCCTATGCTTGATGACAACAGTACCGTGAGTAAATATTCATTGTTCCCTCTTATTTTGTATTCTGTCCCACGTCAGGTATGTATCTATTTGGTGTATTTCGGGTGTGTAAGTCTGTGGTTATCGTAAAGGGGCTATTTTTAATGTTGGAAATAAAGTATACGTTTTATTGGGGATATGTTGTTGAGGATTTTGTTGGTACCCTGATATTTTGTATTTTTGGTCAGTGATTTCTTAGGGTGCTATCTTCCACAGAATTACCTTTTGACTGCCTACAACTGTCTATGTACAAATGTGTACACTGCCCATGACTTAATGTACAATCCCTGACCACTAAGTGCTCCAAGCAGCCGAAGTCCAAGACTATAGAGGGACACCGCCTCTTGAGGAGAATCTATGAAACTGCAAAGACTTGGCAGTAAGTGTCCGTTTTCTATGTAGTGCCATCCAAGGATAAATGAATTAATGGGGGTGTCTGCGTCATTTTATAAAAAAAAATAATTTAGTTAAGTCTGGAAAACGCAATAGTGCGGTACTTTTATATGTGTTTTATACTGTGGTGTTACATTGACTGTATTATGCTTATAGCTGTAAGTGATGATGTTCATGACGTCACTTCTTACTACTACATACACTATAGAAGCACTGGCCTCCTGATTAGCATGTATGCTCAATAGATACTAAACTGCTGGGCATGCATGCTAGCCAGGAGGCTGTCGATCTATAGTGTAGTCGCCCACCACCTTCCCCGAATGAAACGTTGCTCTATACATAGTAGTGGGACACTGTGTCATGCATTGACCAAACAGCCATTAACGTAATGCAACACATAATGTAAAACACATATAAATTAAAATAAAGTGTAATAATATTATTTTTGTCATAATTAGCTTAATTAAATTTTTTAAAAAGGACCTGGATAACCCTTTTAATCACTGTTCATTCAATTAACGGCTTGTCTGTGTAATGCAGGACAGGTTAGTACGGCCGGAAGAGAGCATTTTCATTTTTTTTTTTTTTTTTTTAAAGGCAAAGCTTCTGATCCGGCGTTTGTTATTTTCTATTTTTATGGAATTACAAAATGGGATGAATAATGTTATTTATTAATAGCTTGGACCATTTGCAGACATGGTGATTTCAATTATGTTTACATTTTTTGTTTTCCTTTTTTTTTTCCTTTGGATAATATGAAAAGGGATTTTTTTTTTTTAAATTTTTATTTTAGTTTTTTTTTTTTTTTTTTTTTTTATCTGTATTTTTAGTCTTTCTAGGCTACTTGATCATAATGGGAATTGATTGCTTGTACACTATTTGCTATAAATGCATTGCAGCATATTGAACAACACATCCTCTATGCCCCTGCCTGGGAAAACAGTAATAGGGGCCTAAGATGGTGGCTTGGGCCCCCTTCTTAGACCCATTACTATCATGACATTCGGTTGGCACTCTGTGATTGGGAGGGGAAAGAGGGCACCACTGCCTTCATAACTGCATAGATGCTACGGTCAGGGCCGGGGCACGGGTACAGAGGGAGGCGATCGCTAGGCCCCTACCCCTTTCCTGTCCCTAAGGGCGCAGGCAGGGGCCCCGAAACCCCCCGGGCCCACCCCTACCGTGGGCCGGAGCACCGACTGGCCCTTCATGCAGGGCTCCACAGGACCAAAACGCGAGGGGTTCGCAAGCAGAGAGGGCGCTCCCTGCTCTCAACAGGGTCTTCCACATGCGGGGCCGGGCGAGTCCTCATACGCTGGGGACCTGCCGCGGGCCCCCCAGCTCAGCGGGCACGGGGGCATAAAGTTGTCATCGCGACGCGCCCCCTCAGACGCACGCCCGTCATAGGCCTGTGCGCCCCGGGGCTGCGGGGAGCCCCAAGCTGGGGCTTTGGGCCCGAAGAGGAGCGCGCCCCGGAAGTGGTAAGGTAAGTATTTAAGTATTATTTTTACCTGAGGTTCCCCTATATCTATATCATGCCTGACCCCTATACCCCTATATGCCGGCCTGACCCCTATATCTATTGCCCTCCCTGACCCCCTATATCTATATCCCTGCCTAAAGCCCCAAATATTCTATTGCCTCCCCTGACCCCCCAAATATCTATATGCCTGCCTTAGCCCCTATTTTCTATATCCCTCCCTTAGCATTTATATTTTTAAAAGCCCTCCCTGAGCACCTATATACGCCTGCCTGACCCCATATATACCCCTTTCCGGGGGCCCCTACTCAAAAATCCCTGCCTAGCCCAACATCTATATGCCGGGCTGAGCCCCTATATACACCTCCCTGAGCCTCTATTTTACCCCTCCCCGGGAGCCCCTAAAATCTATATCCCTTTGCCGGGACCCCAAAAATATCTATATGCCTCCCTAAACCCCCTATATCTATATGCCTGCCGGGCCCCCTAATCTTTTAATTGGCCTCCCTGGGGCCCCTACATCTATAGCCTCCCTGACCCCCTTACATCTATATCCCTCCTGACCCCTAATCTAATCCTGTCTGACCCCCAAATATAAAACCTGCCTGAAGCCCCAAATTTTATATACCTCCCTTTGGCCCCTATCTTAAAACCCTGCCGGGAGCCCCACCCTCTATTTTACACCTTCCTGAGCCCCATCTTTTATTTTACACCTGCCTGAGCCCCTATCTCTATATATACCTGCCTGAGCCCCTATCTCTATATACCTGCCTGAGTGCCCTATACTTATATACCTGCCTGTCTAAGGGGACAATATATACCTGCCTGACTGAGGAGATATATATATATATATATATATATATATATATATATATATATATATATATATATATATATATATATATATATATATATATATATACCTGCCTGACTGAGGGGGCATATCTGTATACCTGCCTAACTGATGGGAACCTATATAGCTTCCTATCTGAGGGGACGTATATACCTGTCTAACTGAGGGGACGTATATACCTATAATTAAGGAGTTACTGGAAATGTGAGGATTCTAAGATATTTGTGTCCAAATCTGCAGGGACGAGTATTGGCCGGGAGCAATCAGCGAAAAGGTGTGAACCGGATGGAGAAGAAAAGAGAAGGTGAACGACGCTGATCAGAAAAGACATCTCCTCAATGTAACTGCAGTGTAATCACTTATATTTCTGCAGAGCGTCTACATACAACTAGTATCTACCACTATATGGTCACTGTATGGCGGTGGTATATGTAATCAGAGCCTGTGTACAGCTGAGAGTCACATGTGGTGGTCGCGGTCGGTCAGGGTCTGGCAGGATTATTTGATCCTTAAGTAGTAATAGTTTTCATAGTTTCATAGTTTGTAAGGCTAAAAAAAGACAAGTCGTCCATCCAGTTCAGCCTTTTGTGCTAAGGTGTTGATCCAGAGGAAGGCAAAAACCCCCAATGAGGTAGAAGCCAATTGTCCTCATTTTAGGGAAAAATTCCTTCCTGACTCCAATCTGGCAATCAGAAAAATCAGAAAAATCCCTGGATCAATGACCCCTCTCCTGAATCCTAGTCACTATAACTTGTTTATATTATTACGCTCCAGAAATGCATCCAAACCCTTTTTGAACTCGGTTATTGAATTCACCATGACCAGTCCCTCTGGCAGAGAATTCCATAGTCTCACTGCTCTTACAGTAAAGAATCCATTTCTATGTTTATGTAGAAACTTTCGTTCCTCAAGACGTAAAGGATGCCCCCTTGTTCTAGATACAGCCCTGTGTATAAATAATCTTTGGGAGAGATCTCTATATTGACCTTTGATGTATTTAAACATATTTATTTATGTCCCCCGAAGCCTTCTTTTCTTAAACTAAATAACCCTAATCTTGCCAATCTTTCTGTGTACTGTAGTCCACCCAGTCCTTTTATTATTTTTGTTGCCCGCCTTTGTACCTGTTTCAAGCTCTACAATGTCTTTCCTGTGCACTGGGCCCAAAACTGTACACAATATTCCATGTGTGGTCTAACCAGTGACTTGTATAATGGGAGAATAATGTTCTCATCATGTGCATCTATGCCCCTTTTAATGCACCCCATGATCCTATTTGCTTGGCTGCTGCTGCCTGACACTGGCTGCTACAATTTAAGTTTACTGTCCACCAGGACTCCCAAGTCCTTCTCCATGTCACTTTTACCCAGTGTTTTTCCATTTAACATGTAATCATGTAATGGATTTCTCTTCCCCATGTGCATAACCTTGCATTTATCAGTGTTAAACCTCATCTGCCATTTCCCTGCCCAGGCCTCCAACTTATCCAGCTCCCTTGGTAATAACATATTATCCTCTCTTGTGTTGATTACTTTACAGAGCTTAGTATCGTCTGCAAAGATCGATATTCTACTGTGTATTCCCTGTGTAAGATCATTAATGAAAATGTTAAAGAGGATAGGGCCCAATACTGACCCTTGTGGTACCCCACTAGTAACAGCGATCCAGTCTGAGTATGTACCGTTAATTACTACCCTTTGTTTTCTATCAGTGAGCCAGTTGCTTACCCACTTGCACACATTTTCCCCCAGTCCAAGCATTCTCATTTTATTTACCAACCTTTTATGTGGCACCGTATCAAATGCTTTAGAAAAATCTAGATATATGACATCCAGTGCCTCACCCGATCCAGTCTAGCACTGACTTCCTCATAGAAGCTGATGAGATTAGTCTGACAGGACCGATCCTTCATGAACCCATGCTGGAACGGCGTTATACATTTATTTTCAGTGAGATACTCCAGGATAGCATCTCTGAGAAAACCTTAAAACATTTTACCTACAACAGAGGTTAAGCTTACTGGCCTATAGTTTCCTGGATCACCTTTTGACCCCTTTTTGAATATTGGCAGCACATTTGCTATGCGCCAATCCTTTGGGACATACCCCGTTATTAGACAGTCCATGAATATTAAGAATAGGGGCCTATCTATGACATCACTTAACTCTCTTAGGACACGTGGGTGTATGCCATCTGGACCTGGGGATTTGTCTATTTTAATCTTCCTAAGACGGAGCTGCACTTCTTCCTGGGTTAGACAAGAAACTTTTAAGTTGGAGTTTAACTTGGGTCTTGGTTTTGTAGGAGTTTTTTTAGTAACAATCATTCGTCCGGTAGATTTGCTTCCTGTATCGGTGGATTATTTGGTGACTGTTATTTAGGGGGATTGCACTGTCATACGGAGGTGAGCGATTTTGAAAAAGCAAATTTGTCAGGGCTGATTTTCATTGTGCAGTGACTGCTGAAGAGATGGACTGGAGCTATGTGAAATATGCAAAAAATTAGTGACAGGACCTGGCGCAGGGGCGAGAGGAATTAGTGTGGGGGGGTGCAATTTTTTGGGGAGCGAGGGGAGCGCCATTGGCTGTACTCGCCTAGGGCACCAAAATGCCTTGTCCCGGCCCTGGCTACGTTAATGGTGACCGTGGCATACAGGTATTTGAATGGTTGGGATTAGCCACCGAAGGAGAGTGCCAGCTATAACGAACAGCCAGCACCCATCTTGTATGGAGTGGGCTTAGCTTGTGAACTCACTTCATACATCTTCACCTAAGTTGTCTGGCAAGAGTTAATGCCCAAGGCCATTTGTTTACCTCTGCCTACACATTGTCCTGGCCCTGCCAGGTGTTTGTATATATACTGAACAAGTGAGAAAGATGTTAAAAATGAGATGCCCCTCTATTAACTCAGAATTTTCCTATTGGATATCTGAAAATGTTTCCAAACTTGACAGCCCCTTTTAAGTTTTCTAAAGTATCGAACAAATTGGTACGTTGTGTTTATGTGGTTTATATTCAGGGTTGACCACCTCTGTCTGGTCCTGCCAACCTCTATAAATAATTTTAGTATAATAAAATGACAAGCGTCTAATTACACTTCCGCTGTTATTTCCCTTTTCATCAAGCAAGGCTCATCGAAGTCTTGGAAGGAGGAAGTGACTGTGGCTATTACAACATTATCATGTATTTAAGAAACCCCTTCCAGTCCATGTGGTTCTAGTCAGTGAAAGTACAGTATGTTATAAGCCACACATTATTGATCTTCTCTTTATTTCTGGAACCCTAGGGGGTCTTCTTCTCTGACTAATCCTTGTCCTGGCCATTAAGTAGGGTAGTTTGAAGGTTTGTAATAAGCACTAAAGCCAACAGTGATGTGAATGATTCAGAGGAGGATCAACAAGATTTCTCGAGATGGGCTGATAAATACTGCTTTGCCATATTGTTAACATAATCATTGCGTCTATTGACTGGTTTATGCATAGTCTACCATAGGCCCTTGCTTTACATTTTATATCAAAGTATATATTCTAATGGATCCCCCAGAAATAAAATTGTGGCATGTTTTACAGAGGCATAGTCAGCATGCTGGCTCAGTGGTTAGAGCTATTGCCTTGTAGTCCTGGTTTCAGATCCCATGAAGGACAACATCTGAGACGAATTTATATATGTTCATGTTTGTGTGGGTTTCTTCCAGGAATTTTGGTTCCCCCCCCCCATACTCCAAAAACCTACTGTTAAGTTAATGCAGAATTTAGATTGTGTGGAAACTGGGACCAATGTGACTGAATAATATCTCTGTATAGTTTCATGGAATATAACAGTGGTATATAGATGATTAAAATAATAACAACTGAGGCAGTCCTGTAGGCATGCACATTATCAATACCCAGGAGTTATTGGAGCAGATGCACTGATTTCCTCAAGAAAAAGCGCAAAATAATAAGCAGCTCGGATGGGCCGCCGGGGGAGGGGGGGGGTTTCCCGGTGGGCCCCCGAGCCGCTGCGGGCCCCGGAGGCAGTGGGCCCCCCCGGGGGGGCCCGTGCATCCGGTCACTGAATGCCCGGACCTGCGTCCCGAGCCCCCGAGAGGGGCCCCGGTGCCGGGACTAAGCCCCAAATCCGGGGCTGGCGGTGTCGCGGGCACCCCAAAACCCCTGCGCTGGCTCCCTGATCTCCCTGGCAGGTGAAGCATAGGTTCGCCTGCCGGGCGCGGCCCCTACTGCTGCGTAGGGGCACGGTGACGCATTCCCCCGCGCCCCCTTGTAGGGCGGAGTCAGCGCGGCGGCAGCTGGAGCGGCCGGGGGGCCGGGCCAGGTAATGGCTTTTTTGTTTTTTTATTTTTTTTAAACCCCCGGGCCCTGACTCTGGGGGGGGCCCCTGGCTCAAAAGGGGGCCCTGGCTAAAAAAAAGGGGGCCCGGGCTACAAAAAAGGGGGGCCCTGATAAAAAAAGGGGGGCCCTGACACAGGGGGGGCCCTGACTACTAGGGGGGGCCCTGATTCAAAGGGGGGCCCGGGCTACTCGGGGGGGGCCCTGGCCTGGGGGGGGGCCCGGGCTACTAGGGGGGGGCCCTGGTACAAGGGGGGGCCGGCTACCAAAAGGGGGCCTGGCTAACTACAGGGGGGGCCTGGCTAACTACAGGGGGGCCCTGTATACGGGGGGGCCCTCTTACAAATGGGGCCCCTGGTACCTTAGGGGCCTGGCAAAAAAAAGGGGGGCCCGGGCCAAAAAGGGGGGGCCTGGCTACAAGGGGGCCCCGGGTACCATGGGGGGCCCCGGCTAATACATGGGGGGCCCGGCTACCTACATGGGGGGCCCCTCTACAAAGGGGGCCCACACATGGGGCCCCCTGGCTCCCTAAGGGGGCCCCTGATACTGGGGGGGCCCCTGGCTACAAAGGGGGGGGGCCCTGGCTACAAGGGGGGGGGCCCGGAAATGAGGGGGGCCCTACTACAAGGGGGGGGCCCTGGTACAAAAGGGGGCCCTGGCTAAAAAAAGGGGGGCCCTGGAACTACAGGGGGGGCCCCTGGCTAACTACAGGGGGGCCCTGGCTTAACTCATGGGGGCCCTGACTACAGGGGGGCCCCTGGAACCTATGGGGGGCCCCCTGCTCCCTACAGGGGGGCCCCCTGACTCAAGGGGGGTCCTTGCACCTAGGGGAGACCCCCTGGCAATTAAAGGGGGCCCCTATAAAAAAGGGGGGCCTAACACTAAAGGGGCCGGCTCCCTAAATACTAAGGGGGCTCTGACTACCTAACGGGCAAAAGGGGGGGCCCTGATTCCTGCACACTACCTAAAGGGGGCCCCCCAAAACCTGTAATCCCTAAAGGAGCCCCCTAACTGTTAGTCCCAAAGGAGGCCCCTAACTTTATATACCAAAGGAAACCCCAAACGTATAGTCCCAAAAAGGAACCCTAACTTCCTGTATACTCCCTAAAGGGGGTCCCTAACTTCCCGATCTACCCAAAAGGGGGCCCCTAAACTGCTTGCAGCCTATATAAAGGGGACCCAATCCTAAGCTTACCTTACTGGGGGAAAAAAACCCCCCCTACCTACAGCCTAACTAATTGGGACTCACCAAACCTACTACGCCCCTAAAAGGGTCCACCAACCTAAACGTAGCCCTTTTACTTCCTAATGTAGCCGCTTATTACGCTTATTTTTACTACCCCCTCCATGGCTAGGAAACCCCCAACCAACCGGGGTGGCCTACCAACTTATCCAGCGGGGGCATTTCCTACCTAAAAAGGGCCCTTCTAGTTACCTGGGGCCCTCCCCCCCCTCCAACCCCTTTGGGCTAGGCTTGTACCCCTCTCCCACCCCGGATAGTTTTACAGTGGGGGAAAGGTAAAAAGATGCTGGAAAATTGGGATTCTAAGATATTTGTGTGTAATTTTTTGCAGGGGTGAGTTGTGGCCCCGGGCAAGTCATCTGGCGGGGTTTGGGAAAGGGTGCAGAAAAAGGGAAAAAACGCACAAGAGAAAGAACGCTCCCCATCAAGACTCTCCGGGGAGTCCCTCTTTCGGGATTATTTTTTATATTTAATGTGAATGACCGAGCTGGGGTCTGACCCTATGTGGCCTATTGGCGGGGTTGGGTTTTTATCTGGCTGGGGTCGACCTCTATTTTTCTCTATATGGGGGTGTTTAGGGTTTTATCGGCTAGTATAGGGCAAGTACTGTTCCCTGATTGAAAAGGAGGGAACACCTGACCTGTATGGAGTTAACTTTTTTTTTGCTGGGGTTTATTTTAGAAGGGGGTGAGGGGGGTGACCAAGGAAACGTGGAAGGGGTATTGTTGTGGGTGAGGGGGGTATTGTTGTGGGTGGTGGGGATTTTGTATGTGGGTGGAGGGGATATTGTAGGGTGGAGGGGGATATTTATGTGGGTGGAGGGGGGAATTTTTGGGGGGAGGGGGGGATTGTATGTGGGTGGGGGGGGAATTTTTGTGGGGGGAGGGGGTTTTGTATGTGGGTGGTGGGGGGATTTTTAGTGGGTGGAGGGAGATATTGTTGTGGGGGGTGGGGTATTGGATGGGGTTGGGGGAGTTTTTGTAGTGGGTGAGGGGGATATTGTATGTGGGGGGGGGATATGGAGGAGCTAATTAGCCATGTGTCTATGATATGTTAGACGTACAAATGTGGACTCATTCTATTGTTACACAATACAGTTTTTTTGCACACTGTATTATGTGGAAAAATGGGCGCATTTAGTCGAGGGCCGGTAAAATTTTCATGTACAGTAGGGGGGGGCCCCCCCCGTTTAACTCCCCGTGGGCCCCAGACCCCCCCCGTCAACATGAATAAAGTATTTTTGTTCCCGTAAAATTTGGGAGAACAGATGAGTACCCTATTTAACCCCTTAAGGACTTGTTTTTTTTTGGTTGACCGTTTGTTTTTCCCCCCCCAACCCCCCGGCCAAATTTTTTTTTTTTTCACCTCAAACACAATTTAAAGGGGTTTTTTTTTGCAGGTAAGATGTATTTCTAATGGTGCATTCTTCTGTACTATAGAATATACTGCGAAACCGAGAAAAAAATTCCACGTGGAACAAAATGTGAAAAAAAACGTACTTGCGCCATGCTGGCGGTTTTTTTTTTTTAGGGCATTCAATCTTCGGTAAAGGTGATGTGTTATTTGTATTCTGCAGGTTGATACGATTCGGGCAACACCAAGCTTAGGGTTTTTGTTATGTTTTGGGACCTTAAAAAAAATTCCAAACATTTTCTATTTTTGAAATTTGCACCATTTTCGCGCCAATAACTTTTTTTGTATAAACTGCGGGAAATGGTGAGGCAGCTTTTTTGCGGACTGAAGCATACCTTTTATTGCTACTAGTTTGGAATACTTGTGACTTTTTTGATCAATTTCATTCCAATTTTTAGAGAACGTAAAATGACCAAAGAAATGCAATTTTGGCAATTGGAATTCTTTTTCTTCTATGGTGTTCAGCGTACAGGACAAATGATGTTATATTTTAATAGATCAGACTTTTTCAGATGCGGCGATACCAAATATGTGCTATTTTTTTATTATGTTATTTTTTTATTTGTAAAATGACAAAAGGGGGGTGATTTGAACTTTTAAATTTTTTTTTTTTTTTTTACTGTAACTTTGAGTCCTCCTATGATGCTTCACCACTAGTGGGCGCGATCGTTTCTACAAGCTTATGCATTGTATAGACAATGCATTAGGGTGTACCAATATGGTGGTTTCACTACTTCCTTTAGTAAAAACGAAAACATGGCAGTGATGGAAGCCTTCATAAGGCTTCCAGCTGCCATGTTAACCGATCGGAACCCCGCGATTTCGCAGCGGGAGCTCCAATCGGAGTGAGGAACAGTGCGCAGCACCGTTTTTCATTCATTTATATGTAGCGGACATGTTTTCCGCGGCGTCTAAAGCGTTAAACAGCATGGGATGGCGCCGTCTCCATCCCGCACTGTAACCACCGGGTGTTAGCTACAATTAGCAGCTGACACCCGGCAGCTATGTAGCAGGACGCTAGATAGCCCCTTAGCAAACCTCAGACTTACTCATATGTCCAGGGTCGTTAAGGGGTTAATCAAGTATAACCCCAATTCCCCAAAAATTGGGACACTGTAAAATTTGTAAGATTTGAAAATCTCTTATAGCCATATCTTATTGACAACTGAACATACAACACGCATCAAAAGGTGAAAGAAATTTTTCCATTTCTTTTGACAAAAATTAACTCATTTAGAAATTGATGGCAGCAACGCATCTCTAAAAAGTTGGGACAAGGTTAATAGATGGCTGGAAAAATAAGTGTCACTAATAAAAAAAAACAAAAAAAAAAAAAAAGCCTGGAGGTTCAGTTTTCAACTAAGTCACAAGACTTTATATAAAAAGATTACATTTGAGAGGAAAAGTCTCTTAGGAGCAGAGATGATCAGTGATTTACCAATTTGTGAAAAACGGTGTCTTATAATTGTGGAACAATTTCAGAAAACTGTTCCTCAACATAAAATTGTAAAGATTCTGAATATTCCATCAAAAGGTTCTAAGTATTTGGAAAAATCCATGTGCACAAGGGACAAGACTGACAAGTCAATATCGGATACTCATGATCTATGGGCCCTTAGGTGACACTGCATTAAAAACCGGCATGAATCAGTCATGTAAATGGGCTGAAATCTTCAGAAACTATTCTCTGTGATCACCGTTCACTGTGCAATTCACAAAGCCAGTTAAAGCTCTATCATGCGAAATCATATGTAAATGCAATCCAGAAAGCCACTGTATTTTATGAACCGAACAGACTGAGACAAAATGGACAACTATTCTGTGGTCAGATTAATCCAAATTTTTAATTCTTTATGAAAACCACAGATGCTGTGTCCGACAGACACAAGAGGAGAGAGACCATCCAGCTTTTCAATGTACGTGTGGCATTCGTGCCTATGGCATGGGCAGCTTACAGATCTTGAAATGCACAATCAATGCTGAGCAGTATATAGAGGTCCTGCATATTTCAGCAAGATAATTCTTACTGCATCCATAACAGGAGCATGGCTTCACAGAAGAAGAGTTCGGGTGCTGAACTGGCCACCTACAGTCCAGACCTTTCATAGAAAACATCTGCAGTACTGTAAAACAAAAATCTAGCAAAGAAGAGCCAGGACTTGAGCAGCAAGAATTCGACAGCAGAAAAGAATGGGTCAATCATCCTCTCCAAAACTCCATTAATTGGTCTCTTTACTTTCCAGACATTTACAAACTGTTGTAAAAAGAAGAGGGGATGCTACACAATGGTAGTCATGGCCTGCCCCCAACTTTTTATAGAGGGTTGGTACCGTTAATTTCTAAATAAGTAAATTTTTTCAAATGAAATAGAAAAATCTTTTGAGGAATGGCAGCCTCATTGGCTTGCTGCACTCCGCCTACCTCTTTTAAACTAGTGCAGGATAATTCAGTAGCAGGTTCCTATCACTCCCTGAGATGTTGTAGTCTGAATGGACTCCTAGTGAGGTAACATGTTCAGTGTTAGGGACTCACCTGTGCTGGGATCCCCTTGACGCTATTGGGATGTGAGCTTAATACAATCTTTGATCAAAAACTGTAAACTAAGAGTCCCAGGTTTTTCATATTTTCCTTAGCAGTAATACATTTCCAATATTCCTATATACCTTGATGTTTCACTTAGTTTTTAGTGTGCCACTGATATTTGTATTAGACATAATCCATGACCAACATAATATCCATGACAGGACAAAATCTCATACTCATCCAGTCACTTATGACTGGGCACATGGTGCTTTGCCCTATTAATGACCCACCAGGTATTCTCAAGCACTTAAAGGGAACCTGTCACATAGGTTATGCCCCCCTTGCTGAGGACAGCACAAGCTAGTGACAGACATGCTGTTTCCAGCGCTGTGCCCCTTATTCTGTAAGATGCTGTAGTTTTAGAGCATTTACCCCTCAAATCTTATTCATGAGCAGGTGTTAGCCCCGCCCACTGAGTTATTCACGTTTCTTCCTATTCAAAGTAAGGCCGTGTTCACACGGCTTATTCCCGACGGATTTGTGAGCCGTATTGAGCTCACAAATCCGCCGTGAATAAGGGGGGACAGGGGGGGGGGGCCGGAGCGCGGCGGGGGCGCCAATCCCCGGCCCCATAGACTTTCATTATCCACGGCGCGTATTGCCCTGATAATGTGCATGTCACTTTCTCCCCGCCCGGCGGATTCGCCGAGCGGGAAGGAGCGACGGAATCCACTGTTCTCTATGAGAGCAGTGGATTACCGTAATGACTCAGACGGATTGGCGCCGTACTGCAGCACACATCCGGCGCGGAGTACGGCGCCAATTCGTGCCCAAATAAGCCGTGTGAACGAGGCCTAATAGGGTAATCAGTTGAAGTAGGCGGGGCTAGCCGCAAATAACTCTTTTCTGGCTGAAAACTGCAGATTTGAGCACTAAATGTTCTAAAACGACATCATGTTACAGAATAAGGGACACAGCGCTGGAAACAGCAGGTCTGTCACTAGCTTGTGCTGCCCTCAACAAGGGGGCATAATCTATATGACAGGTTCCCTTTAAGTGTTGGTACCTCACAAACTGGTGACTATTTTATTGTTCACTGATCAAACCTGTTTTGCCGGTGAGTCCTAACACAATTATTAAAGTGCAGGGGAAATGGGATGGAGCCATATGTGACACCTTGGTTGCGCTCCGTCGCCTTTGCCATGGTCTGCACAATATTTTACTGTGATGCCTATTAGGAAATGTTCACAAGGCGTGCTGGGTCCGAGTGAACATACGCTTTTAGATGCGTGTTTGGATCCGTCTGTCGGACCACAAACGGACCCAAACGCATCTAATAAATAGCAGAGTGATTTACATTGCTTTCAATATGAAACACACATCGGCGTTCACACGCACCTGCGTATTCGATACGTGTTGGATCCATTTAGGATCCGATCGCCAATGCATTTTTGGATGCAATTTTCGGATCCAACACTGATCCAAAAACGCTGTGTGAACTGCCCCTTATGGTAAATCCCCTCTTTGTTGTTCTTTAATCGACATATTTGCAATGTTTTACTTGAAGGGCCTGTCCTATAGGTGAAGAGATTAGGATTTGCTGGACTCTAGGGCTATGATCCATTACCTCTCTTCTAATTACCATGATACCTTATTACATTGCCTGAGGTCGGGTCCTGGCTTGCCGCCTTTTTTATAGGCAATTTAGTTAAAATGCCTTTTAGGGTAACAAAATTTTACTCTGGAGATGCATGGGCCTCCTTAAGAGTCTCATCGCACTGATATTAACCCTTGCAATGCCCTATCAAACCACCCGTCGTTTGGCCTCTCCTCCGCTACCTGTGGGGTGGTCTACCTCACACATGCTACCTAGTGGTATGGCTATCTGGAGGATAGGGGAGGGGGCTGCTTTAATTCTTGGTGGTCCTCCATCACCCCCATCAGAGATTTTTTTTTTTTCCTCTTTCTGAGTAGCTTTACCATGGCAACCATTTTCAGAACCTAATACTTTATCAATCTTGATGAATCAATCTTTGTACATTCTTGCCTATGATGTGAATATCTGTGAAATGTGATGGACACCTACCTGTATTTGACCTCCCTTTCTTTGTTTTATATTGATTGTACGTTATTGGAAATCTTTAATAAATAACAAGTTTAAAAAAAAACACAAAACCATAAACTTCTCAACCACCAGTCCTGGATCCCCAGTACAAGCAGTACCTCGTCTACTCATTGTTTCAGCAAACCTTGGGAATAAAGGTGGAAACTTTCTCAAAGAAAAAGAAAAACTAAAATCGCTTTTTTTAAAAAGACATTGATTTAATCGAATATTTTCGGCTTTAGGCCCCGTGTAAAATAAAATTAAAAGGTAAGATTGAAAGTAAATTTAAAAATGTGGAGATCGAAGATACTGTTTATTTCCCCGTGGAGAGAAAAATATTTGAAAGCCTTTAAGTAAAACGTTGTTTGAAAATTTAAGGACACTAATCGATTATATGGGATTTAACCCCTTCGAAAAATTACAGTTGAAACCAGAAGTTTACATAGGTTAGGTTTTTTCTCACAATGACATGAAAACAGAATAAAATTACCCTTTTTGGGCAATTTGGAAACCCAAAATTTTTATATTTCCAAAAACCAAATAATGAGAGAGACAATTTTTATTACTTTTGCAAAATAATTTTCAACCCAATTCCCAAAAAAATTGGGGACACTAAAAAATTGTGAATTTAAAAAATGAATCAATATGTGGAGGTGAAAACTAAAAATTTTTTCAGAATAGAAAAAGATGAAGTCAAAAGTTTAATCTGGTAAAGTAACATTTGAAAGGAAAAATTTGTTGATTCAAAATTTCAGTGTCTACAAATGCCCAAAAAAGTTGGGGACAAGAAGCAATAAGTGGATGGAAAAATGAAAATTGAGCAAAATAACGAACAGCTGGAAGACCAATCAACACTAATTAGGTGGAATTGCCAACATGATTGGTATAACAAGAGCTCTCAAGTTTTCAGGGGTCTCTCTGAAGCCAAGTGGTAAGGCCATGTTCACACGCTTAAATGGGCCCGTATTTGGTTCCGTAATTACGCGCGAAGTGCCAAATTACGGTAAAACCCCATTCATTAGGTAATCCACATTCCCTAGGAACATGGATTACGTCTCCTCTCCCTCCCGGGGAAATACGCGGGCGGGGAGATAAGTGACAGGAAAATTACCAGGGCGTATACGCGCCGTGGAATGCAAGACAAGGGGGCCCGCGAAGTGCCGGGCCCCCCTCCCCCCCTCCCGCCCCCACGGCGAAATTGCGGGCGTAATTCGTCCCCAGTTAAGCCGGGTGAACATAGCCTAGGGGGATCCCAAATTCCCACCATTTTCGCAAAAAGATAGGCAGAAATCCAGGAGGTGTTCCCCCGCGAAAAATAGCAAAGACTTTAAATTTATCATCATCAACCATAAATAACATCATCAAAAGATTCAGAGAATCTGGAACAATCGCTGTGCGTAAGGTCAAGGCCGTTAAAACTCTACTGGATGCTCGTGATTCCGGGCCCTTAAACGTCCCTGCACCTCAAACAGGAAAGCCACTTCAAGGAAATAACAGAATGGGCTCAGAATCCTTCCAGAAAGCATTGTCAGTGAACACAATCCACCGGGGCCCTCCGCCGCTGCCAGCTGAAACCTACAGGCAAAGAGGAAGCCATTTCTTAAAGCAAGCTCCACAAGCTCACCCGTTTGCACGGGCCAGGGGCCCCATTTAAAGGAGTGGGAAAACGTTCTGGGTTCAGATATCACAATTTGAAGTTTTTTTATGGAACTTTTGGGACGCCATGTCACCCGGGCCCAGAGAGGACAAGGACAACCCAATTTGTTATAAAACGCTCCGTTCAAACCCCTTTAAACACTGAGGGGTTGGGGGGTTTTTGAAATTGATTGTTTTGGGAAAGGGGCCAGCTTGAAATGTCTAAAAAGGAAACCATTAAGCAGAAAGCTAGGGTTAAATTTTCTAGAAAAAACAAATGCCCCATTTTAACGTCATCTTTTTCAGGGAAAAAACCCTGCATTTTTTCAACAAAAATAATGCCAACCACATTCTGCACCCAAAATTTCACAACATCATGGCTACAAAGGAGAAGGATCCGGGGACTAAAAATGGCCGTTTTGGGATTTCCAGATTTTTTCACCTAAAGAGAACTTTAGGCGCATAAAAAAAGGGAGGAAGGTGCGACAAAGAAGGCCCAAACGTTTAAAACATTTAGAGGCCTGAAAATTAGACAGAATGGGAAAAATTTTTCCCCTTTTTTCAAAAAATTTGAGAAACGGGCCCCTCCTCCCCCCCAGACGTCTGTTGACGGGTTGAAAGGGAGAAGGGGGTGACCACATGTGGAAAAAAACGGCATGGTCCCAACTTTTTGGGGGTTTTTGTTGACGCCATGAAAAGTTAAAAACAACTTTTTTTCATTTTAAAATAAAAACATTCCCTCATTTTAAAAAAACCTTTTGGTCTGTCTTCAAAGTTCTATTCTGAATAAAATAATTAGAGGGGTTTGGGCCCCCCTCCACAAAAATTGTTTTCAGTTTTAAATTCAAAAATTTGTTTATTTTTCCCAACTTTTTTGGGAAATTTTGGGGTTGTAATAAATATCCAATTATCCATAAATTTAGAGTAATTGGGTCAAGGAAAACCAAAAACATTGAATTTCGGAGGCAAATTTTTTAATCTGTTTAGAAAAGGCCCCAAAAACCACTTGACAGGGAAAAGGGGCTTCAAAAATAAAAGAACAAATAAAAAAATTGGAGATCTTTTAGAAACATTTTAAATGCTCACGGGGGGGTACATACCTTTTTGGAAATAAAATAAATTAAAACAGGAAAAAAACCCAATTTTGGACCCAACAGAAAAGGTAAAGGAGGCAAAAATAAAAAAAAAGGGAAAAGCTTTTAAACCTATTTAAACAGGGGGGGAAAGGGGAAGGGGCCCTAAAAAGCAAATAAGAAAAAAAATAAAAAAGTAAAAAAATTTAAAAAAACACTCCCAAACTGGAGACAGAAAGATATATTCCCAAAGACAGAAAAACGAACCCCCAAAGTATTTTTTAACTTTTGTAAGGGATCGGGTTTTGGGTTTGGAAATGGTAAACGGGACCATTCTTTAAATCTTTTTAGGCAACGGGTGGGTTTTTTTTTTCAGCCTCAAACACCACAGCAACATAAACGGGGCTTAACTTCGGGCCAAAAGGGGAAAGGGAAACAAAACAGTTTTCCCCACGGGCCCCGGGTTTGGGGACACTTACAGTCCCGGGTTCCAAATCAGGCCCCCAAAGGCTTTTTTGTCCCCCCCGCTGAACGGCGTCAATTTCCCTTTTTCCCGGGGATCTTCTGTTTTGCCCCACCTTCCACTCTCCCACTTCACAAAACCAAACAATCCCACCCCCCCCCGGGATCTCCAGACTTAAAATACAGCCCCCAAACTCGGCCGGACCCTGAAAAAGTGAGAGAATCACCCACCCAATTTTGACTGCTCCTTTCAAACCAAAACCCAACAAATTTGCCCCTCCCAAGCATACTAAAAAGAAAAAAAAATGCCCAACAACCCACCGCCGCCACCTAAAATTATAGGTTTTCACCTCCCCCATTGCCGGGGGCCTTGGTAAACACAACCCTCGGGTTCCACCACAATTTTTTTTGGGCCCTTTTCCCTACCCCCCCCCCCCCCTCCCAAAACCCGGTTTTTCAGGGCACCTTTCCCTCCCCCATGCAGGGGCACCCTTACAGGGTTTCTGCATTACCCTTATTTTCCCGGGCCTATTTTCTATTTGAAAAGAAAAAAATCTTGTGGGGCCAAGAACCATCGGGTGATCCGAGCATTTTTCCCCTTTTTCTTCCCTTTTGGACCCAAACCTGGGGGGGGAAAGATCTGACACCAACCTAAACCTGCCCCCCAGTAGGTAGTAAACGCGGGGAATCCGGGCCCCCATTTTAATTTGGCTACCCACTCTTTCTCGATTATCGAGTAATTCTTCCTCCCGGGGGACAGTTTCCCCTACTCATTTTTCCCGGGGTTGCCCCTTCCCCCCTTTTTATTCCCTGGGACAACACGCCCCTAAACCCCGCACCGACCATCTGTCTAAACCCCACAAATTCCCGGGAAAAAAACCGGGAAAACCAACAAAGGCTCCTACAAAAGGGCGACTTTAGTTTTTGAAATCCCCGCCCGGGCATCTGGGGACCTTTTAATCGCCTGATTTTGGGTTTTCCTTTTGCAGGTTGGTGAGGGGGCACCGCTATCTCTGCTAAATTTGGGGGAAAGGAAACCGTCTAAAGTACCCCAAAAACCCCCAGGGAACGCCCTGACCTTTATATTTTCCGGGGGGGGGGGGCCGCTTTGGATGGCTTCCCTTTTTTTAGAGCTGGGGTTTATCATTCCTCGCCCCACTATAAACCCAAGTCCCGGGCTTTTTCCCATCCCTTTTGGCCGATTTTTCTGTGGTTTAAACCGGGGAACCCCCCTTCCGAAACGCCCCCAGGACGGGCCCAAAAAACCTTAGAAGATGACTTTCCCAGCCCTAAATAAAAATGACTGCCCCATCCAAAGGGCTGCCGTTTTTTTCCTGTGGGGGGGCGCAACCCCCCTTTCCATGGCCCTTTTGGAACGGGGGCCGGGGGCTCCCTGTAACCAAAAGTAAACCGGACATACTGAAAAGACCCTTCAGGCGTGGAGAACGCGGTCTTCTCCCTAGCCTCCCTTTGAAAAAGGAAACCCCTGAAAAACCCCTTTTGGGGGAAAGATCCGGGGTTCGTGATATACCGATTGGACCCATTCCCCTCTTTTAAAATTCACTCCCCGGGGCAGGGGGTAGGGCATCACCTTAGACCCCTCGTTTAGTTTACGATAATCTTTTACAAAACCCGCCTTTCCCCTTTTTGGGGCCCTTCGGGACGAGGATATGGGACTAAAAACCCACTTCTTAAACCTCTATTCCCCCTAGGCCAAACCTTTGGACCCCCTTTCCCCCGGCAATGACCCCCTTTGGCGAGCCCGGGCACCCATAGGGTTTTAAAATTTTTGACCCCTTTCCCTGGGGGTAGAGTAAATTTTTCTCTTTGCTGGGAACGACTGGGGTTCGCCCCTGGGGTTTCTGTAAAAAAATTCTATTCGTAAGCAACGGGTTTACACGGCTCCCCTTCTGAAAATGGGGACAGGGCCCTCCCCCCACTTTGACCTTTTTCAAGGGCTGGGGTTGTTTGGGCGACCGCACACGGGGCTTCAAAGGTGTCCCTATCTTTCCGGGGTTTTTTAACAAATTCACATGTACCCTTGGAAGGGTTTTTTCCCTCCTCCGGGTTTGGTTTCCCCTTTTAAAATTTTAATTTCACTCACTTTTTTAAATCCCCTCGAACCCCCCAGCCATTTTGGGAGAAAATTTGTTTTCCCTACGGGGGGAAATTAGCACCAGGATTTGGGTCCCCCCGGGGTTAAAACTCCCTTGGAGGGGCGGGAACCTATTATAAAAACCCTTTGGGCCTTTGGGGCCTTTTTGCCCCTGGAAAGATTTTCCCTTTCACAATAGGCATCACCGGGGCTATCCTCCCCTTTGCTCGGGAGATATGCTCTATTACATTTTTTAAACGGAGTGACCCCCCCCTTCCCCAAGGTTTTCCTTGGCAACACCAAAAACCCCCCGTGGGGGTGTCTGCCAATAACAACTCAATGGGAAAACCCTGTGGATCCCTTGGGGGCCCCACCCTCCCCCGAGGGAAAAACCCAAGCAGATGGGGGTTAGTAATAATCCCAGCCCTCGCCCCATCCTTTTCGACTACCGTTTTAACATACCCTTTTCAGGGTCTTTTTTAAAACGTTAAACCCCCCCGTCTGTTTGGGGATGAAAAACAGGGGGTGCAGAGCGGGGAAAATTTTTAAAACCCCCTTTTACAGACACCCCCGCATAAACCCCCGGCAGAAGGGGGTCCCCGATCAGTCAATTTTCCTTAGGTATCCCCCCCCTTTGGGGAAAACATTTTGAAACAACGCCGGCTATCCCCTTGGAGGAAGTTTTTCCCGAGGGGGACTGCCTCTGGGTCCCCGGGTTGCAAATCGACGACGCCCCAGGATAAAAACGGGTGTCCCCCCCCCCCGGGCCCCCGGGCCCCCTTCACCAGGGGTCCTCCCAAATTCCATGCAATTCTTTTCAAAGGGTCCCTTTCAAAAAACCGGAAGGGGAAACGGGGGGCTGCGGAAAGGGGGCTAACAGGGGTGATCGGGGCAGGGGGGGCGGGGATTTGGCAAATCCTAACCCGCCCTGTAAAAAGGCCCCGGGCCAAATAAAATCCTAAAGGGACCCTTTCCCCTTGGGTTTTTTCCCTGCCCCCCAATTTCCCCCCCAAACACAGGGGAAAAAATTGAGCCGGGTTTTCGATCCCCATTTTTCCGGTATGGTTTAAGCACTACGAGTTTTTTCTCCCAAACTCACCCCTTGTCGTTTTGTCACCCAATAAGCAGTTCCCCTTCAAAGGGGCCAAAAAGGGGGGGCCCCATTTTTTCCCCCCCCGGCCCTTGGGGCACCCCTTTTAACTACCACCACACTACTTGGGGCCCCCTTTTTAAAAGGTTCCCATCCGGGATTGGGCAGCCCCAAATTTTTCCCCCCCGGGAAACCTCCAAATGGGGGGCCCCACGTCATCGGGGGTTTGCCTCTTCCATTACCCCCGAAAACCCAAAACAGGGGAAACTCCTGGCCCCCCCTTCTATACAGCCACCGGGGGGCGGGCCGGAAATCCCTCCCGGGCCCCGGGAGGGGGAAAACTGGTTTTTTGGGGAAATTAACCCGGTTCCCCACAGAGGCCGGGAACAGGGGGAAATCCTCCCCGATTAAAAACGTCTTTACATCAATCCGGGGGACCACCCCACCTGGTGGGACCTAACTCCCTGCTGGGTTTTTCCCTGTTTCACCCGAGCCACTGGGTAACCCTTAAGGGGGTCCCCATGGGAAAACAGGAACCCCCACACTCTTCCCTGGGGTCCCCCTCATGTGTAATAGACTGAAGGAAACGTAACCCACCCCCCGAGCCCCCAGGCCTTTAAAAACCCGGGGTCCCAAAACCATCCCTTGGCAGAACGGGGACCCCACTTCCCCTTCAGGAAAACCCGCGCCACTACGGTTTTGGGGGAAAAAAGGCGACCCCCCGCCTGGGTGCGCAAGTCCATCGGGTTTTCCCTAGTATGGGGGCACTGGGAAACCCCCAAAGTCCGGGGGAAAGGGGAAACCCCCAAAAAACCACCCCCCCTTGGGGTCCCCCTTTGCTTCCCGGGGTTCTGGTTTTCCCCCGCCTTTGGAGACTCAGCTGAAGACTCTGCGTCCTGGGGTTTTTTCAATCTTTTTGGGCTTTTTCCCCCGTAAAGGGGGACTTTCGAACCTCGGGGCCTTTTCAAACAAATTGAAACCGTTTTTAAACCCAAACCCACCAGGCTAGCGACCGGGGCTGTGGGTTCCCTTGGGGCCCCCCCGGGCTGGATAGGTTTGGGGCAGGGGAATGTATTAAACCATCCATGACACCGGTCCACCATCTGAGCCGGGGGCATTACCTTTCCCGGGGAGCCATTTTTTTGCAACCCAAAGAAATAAATCAAACAAACGGGGCCTGGTAGGATTGTTTCCTTTCCAAAAAATCCATTGGGGAACCCCCCCTGGGCCCATACCACCCAAGGGAAACCCCCAAGGCGTGCCAGGATTTCTGCTTTTAATTTTTGGGTACCCCGGGTTTGCATCCCCCGGGGGGGGGAAAGGTTTTAAATAAGCCTTTCCGGGGTTCCCCCCTTTGAAATGGGGGTAAAAACCTCTGCCCATTGACCCGGTGGAAAAACTTTTTGGTTAGCCAACCCCCTCAAAAACCCGGGGAGGAAATTTCACGTCTTCCCTCCAGTGCCTTTTTTTGCAATGCTTCCCCACCTCCTTTTGGGCATTATTTACGTCACAGCCCCTGGAGGGAATGGTTTTCCCCAGTCACCTTTTTAATCACAACCGGTGGTTTCCTGCTGAAAAACCCGCATGGGTTCTTTCCCTGGGCTTGCTGTTTCTGTCGATGAAGGGTTTCTGCTGCACTTGTACAAACCCCTTTTTTGGGGTTGCTGCTGCACTTGTATAGCCTCTTTATGGATCTGCTTCGACTTTTCCCCCGCCCCCCTTTTGGGTCTCGCTGCTGGGGCAAATTTTCTTGTAAATAGGGGTTTAATTAGTTTTTCCCCCTTGGGCCCGATTTTAGTGGAGATTTTCAGTTGCGGCCTAAAACCCCGGAATTTCAAGTCCAAAAAAAATAAAAAACCACAGCCACACAGGCTTTCTAGCCCCAAAAACCCTGTCCCCTTAAGGGAAACAGAAAATTTTAGGCAACCCCCTTTAATTTGGGCGTTTTCGTAAAAATTTTATATACTTTTGCAAAGCACCACAACTTTTTGGGCCCGAAATGCCCAATTTCTACCCCCCACCAAATTTTAAGGGGGTCAGCTCGGTGGGGGGAGGATTAAAAACAGGACCAGGCCCCCTTTTGCTCTGTTCAAGGGGGTTTTTTTTTTCAGCCTTTGAAAAAACAGCCCAAAATTTAAAAGGGGCCTTTTAAAATTCCCGCCAAAATCAGGGAAAATAAAACAATTTTAAAACAAATCCGTGTGGGCCCCTTACAGGGCCCCCGGTCCAAAATCAGGCCTCCCCGGCTTCCCCTTTTCTCCAGCTGAGACCGGCGTGAAATCTGTTTCCCGGGGATCCTGCTGTCAACCCCGCACTCCCCCCAGCATCACAGACAATCAATCACACACCCTCCCCCCCTGATCTCCAGACTTAAAATACAGCCCCCAACTCTGGCCTGGAAAACCCCGGGAAAATGAGAAACAGCACCCACCCAACTCTAAGACTTTCTCCTGTGAAAAACCCAACCCCGACTATTTTCTCTGCAAGCATAATAACTAAAAAAACAAAGTCACAACCTAACCCGGCTGACAAACCCAAATTTAGGGTTTTTCCCCCTCACCCCAAACCAGGGTTTTTTTCCCTTGGTGACCCCATAAAAACTGATCCACCACAATCCCTTTTGTCCTCTTACACTATATAAAATAAAAAGATTAAACGGGAAAAAGTTGGCCCTTTTTAAAAAGGGGAGTTTTGGGGGGGCATTTTTGGAGGGAATGAGGAGAAATAAAACCCAAATTTAAAAAAAAAAAATTCTGCACTAATTTTTCCCAGGAAAATTTTCATTCCTTTAAGAGGAGGAGGGATGGGGGTAAACTCCCCAAAACCCACAACTTGCAAACATGCCTATGCATCATATCTATGCATACAGGTAAAAAGTAATTTAAATTCCCCTTTTATTAAATTTCAACCCCTAAATTTGTTATTTAGTTTTAAATTTCACTGAATTTTTGGAAATATGTATGACAGACCCCTATTTTTTTTAAAATAAATTTTTGGATTTTATGTAACGGGGGATGTCCAAAAAAGGGTTGGGGGCAAAGCAAATGTGATCCAATATTCAAAAAGGGGGGCAAAAAAAAGGGCCCGGAAATTATAGGGCCAGTAAATTTAAAACCCGGGGTATCTCAGTGAAAATAAAAAGTATAAACTGGTTTCCCGCAAAGGGGTTTATGAAGGGAAAGGGGCCCGTCAAACTAATCTCATCACTTCCCATGAGGAATTTAAATGCTAGCCGGATCGGGGTTTAGGCATTGGATGTTTTATATCAGATTGTTTCAAAAAATTTTTATACGGGTGCCTAAAGAAAAGGTTTGGGAACTAAAATGAGAATGCTTGGACTGGGGGGGGAAATGCTTTCAAGTAGGTAACTGGCTCAGTGATACAAAACAAAGGGTGGTGATTAATGGTACATTTTCTCCTTATTCTCTTCTCCAGACTCCTCCAGAGCGCATACAGGTGAAGATACCACTGCGGTGCAGAGAGCGAGCGCTCTCTGCTCCGCAGTGGACTCCGGACAGCCGCAAGCAGACTTGCGGCCGTCCGGAGTTTCCGGCACAGGCAGCGTGTGTCATCACGCTGCGTGTGCGGCCTGATGACATCACCCTGCCTGTGCCCCAAGACGGAGGAGAACGCCCGGGAGACCGCACAGCGAGGGAGTGAGGTAAGTGTTTGTATTTGGACATATACCTGCCTATACCCTACCTATAAGGACATATACCTGCCTATACCTGCCTATATGGACATATACCTGCCTATAACCTGCCTATAGAGGACATATACCTGCCTATAACCTGCCTATCTAGGACATATACCTGCCTATAACCTGCATATAGGGGACATGTACCGGCCTGTGGAGGACATATACCGGCCTATCACCTGCATATAGTGGACATCTTCCCGCCTCTAACCTGGCTCTGGGTGACATATACCGGCCTATAACCTGCCTATAGGGGGACATATACCTGCCTATCACCTGCCTATAGAGGACATATAATTTTATTGGTATCCATTTTTATTTTTTAAATTTACCATTAGCCGCAACATTTTCCACCCTAGTTTTCCCAGTTTTTTGTGGCAAAAGTAGGTGCCTCAGCTTATATTCGGGTCGTCTTATACTCGAGTATATACGGTAACTAAAAAGGACAATGCTATTTTAAATGAACACAGTTCTTCTTAGGCCGTGTTCACACGGCTTATTCACGGCGGATTTGTGAGCCGGATTGCGCTCGCAAATCCGGCGTGAATAAGGGGCGGGACGGAGCGGGGCCGGACCGCGGGCCCGCTCCGCCCCAAAGACAGTCATTATCAACGGCGCGTACGCGCCGTAAAAAATTTGTGCACTGTCACTTTCTCCCCCCGAGCGGGTGAGGGGGGAGACGGAATCCATTGTTCTCTATGAGAGCAGTGGATTACCGTAATTACTCCGACGGATTGGCGCCGTACTGCAGTGCAAATCCGGCACGGAGTACGGCGCCAATCCGTGCCCAAATAAGCCGTGTGAACGAGGCCTTACAGTGTGAAGCAGAGGGAGCTACTACTATAGTCACTAGCTCAGACTACTATGCATCTATAGTCCAAGCTGAGGCACTTTGACATGGCGTCTGCGTATACCTGCAGGTCTCACTTTATCCTGTGTTTAGAGTAGAGGAGGAGAAATGGGGAAGTTCTAGCAGCATGCAGGGAGAAGAGGAAAATATATGGTTTGTTATCTTTTTCCTGTCCCTGTATGGCTCTAGATACAACAGAAGTCGGGGTTACATAAAATGTCATTAATCTCCTCTCCTCTTATCAATCAGAAAGCATAATTGCTTTATAACTGTCACATTTAGGAGGTATGAAAATTCACGTAAGCATTAGTGCTCCATCTGTAAGGGTACTTCCACATGACATGCGGTTTTCAACGTCGATTTTAGGTCGTTTTTTGTTCCGCCAGAAAATGAGTCCCATTAATCTCTATGGGGTTTTGGATGCGGATTCGACATAGAAATGTTTATGGCGTGCTTTTTTTACTATTGAAATTAAATGGCGGTTATTATATAAATGAGGTCTGGTGTTACTACCCTTTTTTTATTAAAAAAAAAACCAAGCGGACTTTAAGAACATATTGTGTGGGGGAGACATCAATTACTACCAATTGAGGTCCTATGGAGGATGAAATTTCCGCATCGGGTTTGATTTTTTCCGTTTTTTTTTTTTTAAACTTTGTATGATCATTTTATTGAATTTTCAGAACAAAAAAAATACATACAAACCATACCTCCACAATACAGAATATATAAAATTCAATAGTGGATTATTCCTATGAATAGAACTGTACACTTCACCTCTTAAATAAACCAGAGTTAAAACAATATATAGAAGTACACGGCCGATACAGATTAGTTTAGACCTGGAAAGCCATTCTGCTAATTATCATGGACCGTTATCAGGTTTGAACATATGGTTCTCGGAAATGTTTCCAGTTTTTAAAACCCGAATCTGACTAAATCCGACGGGAATTGCTTGTTGTGTGGAAGGACCCTTATGACCGTACGATAAATTGATTATGGTATTTATTCAGTACTGTAAATGCCATAAACAAAACCTAAAAATGGGGTCTTATAGAGCTACATCAATGAAAAAATCTAAAACAAAATAAAGAAAATCCCCAAAACAATGAAATTGCTGTTTTTCTTTCACTATCCCTCAACAAAATGTAATGAAATGTTATTCAGTACCTTAGGTGACCTCTAAAATTATTCCAATAAAAACTTGTCCTGCAATGTATAAGGCTTATACAGCTACCTTGAGAAAAAAAATCTTAAAGGGGTTGTCTCACTACAAAGAATAGCTTTCAAAATGTAGGGAACACTAAATGAAGACGTTTTCCAAATATATTGCTTTGTTCATCTTTTTTGTTAAGGAGCTACAAATGATTTTATCACCTTCTGAAGGCTCTCCGGATTCCCAAGTGACCGACCTGTGTACTCCTTTTCCCCTGCTGTTTGTTCTATCTGATAGCAGGGAGTGATGTCATCACACAGGTAGCACAGTGAGAGCTTCTGTGTTATCTGATCTTTCAGACAAAAGACAGTAATTACTCTACTGTTTACATTAGCTCAGAAGCTTCTCAGGACCTCAGAGAAGGTAATTTATCTAATCTAGACTAATAAACATAATAGACAGAGAAGTCTGAATACACAGAGCTCATATGCTAATTACAGACAGCTTGAACAGGAAGTGACAGAGCAAAGCAGCATTATTTCATTCATGCATCCTATGAAACTTTGAGATGAGACAACCCCTTTAAGTCTGCTGAAATACAGAAAAAAATATATGTATGGAACAGACTTGCGCTCATGTCAGATATGTGTCGCTAATGGCCGGCACCGGAGACAGCCAGCCGCCTGGAACAAAGTGATTGGAAGCAGGTCAATTTTGACGCAACACCCTTCACTCAAGGGTAATGCTTTCTGGTTCTTCACCACTTTTTTTTTTAATTTTTTTAAGTGTAACATTAGTATTGTGTCGAGAGTATGAGAACTTGTGAGATGCACAATAGCAACAGATATCGTGTGACATGTAAGCATCAAAAGGAAAATCACTGTACTTAATTACAGATGTAGCAAAGCCTGACTTGACACTTAACCTATTATCATAACTGTGGTATAGAACATTTTCTAAACCTTTTCAATTACTTTTGTAATGATATATCTCTCTGCAGAAAGTTATCTATGCCAAATAATCTTTGCTACATCTGTTAGGAATAAGAACAGGACACCTGTTATTCATGAATCCTGGGCCTAGTACCACCTTACTGTTCCGCTGTATATGTATTTATTGTTGGATTTGCTGGGACTTGTAGTGCCTGCTAAGTTATGCTAGGACTTGTACTGCCTCAGTGTATCATTGTGTAATTCTCTATTTTAGGTTATGTTGGGACTTATTATCCGAGTGTTCAGTTGTGTTTTTTTTTTTTTTTTTTCAACATTAACCCCTTAATCACCAAGAAAGCTTGGGACTAAAGGACCAAGCCCTATTTTTCAAATCTGTCATGTCACTTTTTCTATGAATAACTTTTTGATGCTTTTACCTATCCGTGTGATTTTGAGATTGTTTTCTCGTGAAACATTGTGCTTTAGGTTTACAATTAATCAATACAATCCTTGTATATTTGTGAAAAATATCAAAATGTTGTGAACATTTGTAAAAAAAATTGCCATTCGCAGTGTTTATAAATTTCTGCATGTAAAACAGTCATACCAAACAAATAGTAAATAATTGACATCCACCATAAGGGCTTGTTCACACGGCGTTTTTGTGATCCATTTTACGGATCCGTTTTACGGATCCGCAAAACGGATCTAACAATTGTCAGTGTGATTAACATTGTGTTGAATGGCAAAAGCGCATCGCTGTTCCCACGGGAGATCAGCGATGCGCTTTTGAGGGCTCTCCTGTGCTGCGCTTTTCGGATCCGCTTTAAGAATTGACATGTCAATTCTTATTGCGTTTTACGCAACTGAAAGCCCATAGGAGATAATGGAGTCCGCTTTTGGCACCTGTCCAAAAGCGCTCCACACTCCGGGCACGTAACAGCTGCGCTTTGCATCCTGAAAGCGGATGGGAAAAGCGCACTGGGAGGCTGGACGGGGATCGCTGGAGAGGTGTGCGGCGGCAGCGGGAGCGCAGGTGAGCATCGGCAGCGCAGGTGAGCGTCGGGAGCGGAGGTGAGCGGCGGCACAGGTGGGCGGCGGCGGCGGCGCAGGTATGATGGGGCGACGTCGGAGGTGTGCGGCGGCGGCGGCGCAGGTATGCCGGGGCGGCGTCGGAGGTGTGCGGCAGCGCACGTGTTCGGCGGCTGTGACAATGGAGGAGGTGTTCGGCGGCAGTGACAGCGGAGGAGGTGTTCGGCGGCAGTGACAGCGGAGGAGGTGAGCGGCAGCGGTGACAGCGGAGGAGCCGGGGGCAGACACAAACAATGAATAGGAGCCGGGGGCAGACACAAACAATGAATAGGAGGCGGGGGCAGACACAAACAATGAATAGGAGACGGGGGGAAAAACAAACAATGAATGGGAGAAGGGGGCAGACACAAACAATGAATAGGAGGCGGGGGCAGACACAAACAATGAATAGGAGGCGGGGGCAGACACAAACAATGAAAGGGGGCAGACACAAACAATGAATAGGAGGCGGGGGCAGACACAAACAAACAAAGAATGGGAGAAGGGGCAGACACAAAACAAACAATGAATGGGAGAAGGGGGCAGACACAAACAAACAATGAATGGGAGAAGGGGGTAGACACAAACAATGAAAGAGAGAGAGAGAGAGACTCTTTTCTTCCTCTTCTAAAACGCATCCCGGAAAGCGGATGCGTAAAACGCAGCTGAAAAAGCAGTCAAAACGGATCCAAATAAAGTATCCATTGCTGCGTTTTGCGGATCCGCTTTCCGGATGCGCTTTTCAAGTGCGAAAAACGGATCCGTAAAAAGGATCCAAAACGCCGGGTGAACAAGCCCTAAGACTACGTTATGTTGGTATTATGTTTTAAACATCCTTTTATTTTTTAGGACATTTAGGAGGCTTTTAAATTTTAGTAGCAAATTTTAACATTTTTAAGAAAATTTGCAAATTTTATAGACTAGTCCAGTTCTGATGTGGCTTTGAGGACCCTATATGTTAGATACCTCCATAATATACTCGATCTAAGAAACTGCACCCCACAAGGTATTCAAAACAACACTTATTTTAACCCTTTGGTTGTTTCACAGAAATTATAGCAAAGTGGAGGTGAAATTTCAAAATTTACTTTTTTTTTTTTTTTTTTTCAGATTTTCAATTTTAATACATTTTTAACTGGAGCACAGTAATTATGAACAGAGAACCACAAATCCATATTGATTCACATGGTTCTGTCCTTTTTAGAGACATTCCATATTTGGCCCTATTTCACAAGCCTCAGAGTAGGAGAAGTCATCTAATACAAATATCAGTGGCACACTACAAAACTAAGTAAAACATCAAGGTATATAGGAATTTTTTGAAAATGCATTACTGCTAAGGAAAATATGAAAAACCTGGGATTCTTAGTTTACAGTTTTTGATCAAGAATTGTTTAAGCTCACCTCCCAAAAGCGTCAAGGGGATCCCAGCACAGGTGAGTCCCAAACACTAACATGTTACCTCACTAGGAGTCCATTCAGACTACAACCTCTCAGGGAGTGATAGGAACTTGCTACTGAATTAATCCTGCACTGGTTTAAAAGAGGTAAGGGGAGTGCAGCAAGCCAATGAGGTTGCAATCCCTCAAATAGACTACACACATTAATTGGGCTGTGCACATCCATATATTTTAAAAAACGTAAGCATAGGTGCAGGAGTAGGAGAAGCACCTACTGGATTTTGTGGTTTCATTTGCGTATTTTTAGGCACCATAACAAGTTTGCTGGCATGCTAAAGTGCTAAAACTTAAAAAACACCCCCATAAAGACCTCACTTGGAAACTACAACCCTTAAGAAATATATCCAGGGGTGTAGTGAGTATTTTGACCATACAGGTTTTTCATAATTTTTTTTTTAGCTTTGGGACATAAAAAAACACAAATTAAATTTTTCCTAATTTTCCAATTTAGCACAACGTTTTTAGTATTCACAAGGAATGTTGCTGAAGAAGAACCTCATCATTTATTACCTAATATCTTGCAAGTTCAGCAATACCCTATGTGTGGGTGTAAACTGCTGTCTGGGTGCATGGCAGAACGAACAAGGGAGGGAGCGCTATTTTCTTTTGGAATGCAGATATTGGTGGGGCCATGTCTCATTTACAAAGCCCCCAAAGTACCAGAACAGGTGAAACCTTCCCGAAGTCGCCCCATTTTGTATTTAACACCTCTCAGGGAACTGGGATGTATTGTGCATTTTGGGCTATAGGTGTTTCAGTGTTGGAAATTCTGCAATTCTGCTATTGTTTTTTTGGTATCATTTTCACAGCGTTCGCCATGCAGTATAAATGATATGTTTTTTGTAAGATGAGTTGACATTTTCATCGAGGAGAAATATGACTTTTTGATCGCCTCTTAATTGGTTTTGGAAGGCAGGATAAAGAAAATACTGTTTATATTTTTATTTTTTACAGCAGTATACATGACATGTTAGTTTTACTCTGCTGGCCGATAGGATTACAGCGATACACAATTTATATAATTTTTTATGTTGTAGCAGGTTTTTTTTTTTTTTTAAATGTTTATATTATGTAAAAAATGTTTATGCATTGCTCTCTTCTGATTGTCATAACTTTTCATTTTTCCGTATACATATCTCCGCCTCTAGGCAGGCTTGACAGGACTACATCATAGACAACCCAGAGGCCATGGTGTACCTCCCAGTTGTCATGACAAACATCGGAACCCCGCGATCGCCTATCCATCGTCCGGGAAAGCTGGGTGACGGCTCATCCCTCACAGCAAGTAATGCTGGGTGCCCACTATGGGGCATAGGGGAAAACGGTTAAATACATAGCACAGACCCGGGATCCAGGGCACGTACCTCCAGCGCCCGGGAATGCTGGACAGCCCCTTGAATCTGGCACTGTCCTACGAAGGTATTCTCTCCCCTCCACTAACTTCATCCAACTGGAAAAACTTGCTGCCCAAGTACAGGGTCCCCAACCCCTGGATTGGCTCCAACTGGAGGGCATGAAACTCCTGGTTAAGTCCCCACCATAACTGTACAACAAAATGAGGGTAAAAGCAGACCACAATCCTGACAGACAAGTTCCTGACCTTTGACATCAGGACGGTGCATGCCACAATGCATATGAAGTCCCAGTATGTACTATGGCACACAGGAGTTGGACTTCATGAATCAGGCCATGTGAGGCCTGATGTGGCACAAGGGTCCAGTTGTAATTGCGACCACTGTGACCTTCTTAAGCTATGCTAATAACCTACCAAAGCTGCCAGAATTCTACTGTAAATAATATTTTGGGTGCCTTTCAGACACTTTGGCACCACCCTGAAACGTTTTGAAAAAGGTCTGGGAAAAAAAAAGTATGTAAAGAGATGTAAAATGTGCTAACATACTGCTTAAAGGGGTTGTATCATTTCATTGAATGGCCTTCAGAATAAGGGGACAGTGAAAACAAGCAACTTTGCAATTGGATGTCATGAGCAAAGCTGTCTTGTTTTCACAGTCTGCCTTATCTTCGTTTTCTGTAAACACAGTTCCCCAGTGCCTGTCAGATTCCTCCTCCTTTCATGTCATTGGCTGCGGGCTCTACTAATTTACATTCTGTCTGGCCCCTGGTCATATTCACGGGAGCGAGCATTCCTGTCTCTCTCAATCAAAGTAAGGGACCGGCACAATTTCACTCTGCACAGCCAGCAGAAACAGAGGCACTGCACCTGCTCCTACAATCAGAAAACAGCAGAATTGTGCGTCGGTGCCTAATGCAAACATAGAAGGAGCGTTAGGCTGCCTCTCTCACTCAAAGTAAGGGACCGACAGCAATTTCCCTCTGCACAGCCAGAAGAAACACAATAATACCGCAGGGCTTCTACAATCAGAAAACAGCAGAATTGTGCCTCGATGCCTAAATGATCCTGCGTGTAAACATAGAAGTGAGATCTTTGCTGCTCTGGAGGAGTTCATAGAAGACTGGATTCAATTGTAACTAACCTCCAGCTGGGAGAGGAGAAGAGATCAGAGCTCTGAGTTCATAGAAGATTGTTTAGACTGAATGCAGGCCTGTGGTATGTAAACATACTTACAAAATAAGACTGCATAGGGAGAGCAAGCAGACAGTGACATGTGGACTCAGGTGGTGGGGGTGGGAAGACTCGGGAGTGAGCATGAACAGTGAAGGAGGGATGATGTCATCCCCCTTCAGTTAAGAAACACCCAGCTGGGAGGGGAAGAAACGCCCCTGAATTTGTAGAGCTGAGAAGCTGAGAGCACAATGAAACACACGAACTGAAGAAGCGATACATCCCCTTTAATTTTTAGTGCAAAACAGTGGTGTAAAGAACTCTGGCAATGAAGAAGAGGAGAAACTCTCTAGATCTCTTAGACTATCATACAACATGCGCCATTACCATACATTTCTCCTCTGTAGCTTTACAATACTTTTGTCTAACATTAGCTTTTACTTTAGCACTCTGTGATTTGGTAATTTATAGAAACTTGATCACTAATAGGACTATACTGCAATAACAACCGAGGTCATGTAGTATTGTGTCATTGCGCCGACCCTTTTCACCATGTTGTAGCTCCATGTTATTGATATCTGACCGCTCTCCCTGGGACATTGAGAGGGAATACCAGCGTGACAGACAGCTGTTCAACCTACAACCTAAATGCCAAGACAAAAGTGACCAAGACGACAGTCATCGACTTCTAGTATAAAGATAACTGCATCATAGATGCCCACTCCATGGGGGAACTCCAAACTACCCTGAATCTCTTCACCAAGGCTTACAGTCATATGAAAAAGTTTGGGCACCCCTATTAATCTTAATCATTTTTAGTTCTAAATATTTGGGTGTTTGCAACAGCCATTTCAATTTGATATATCTAATAACTGATGGACACAGTAATATTTCCGGATTGAAATGAGGTTTATTGTACTAAACACAAAATGTTCAATATGCATTTAAACCAAATTTTGACTGGTGCAAACATTTGGGTACCCTTATCAAATTTTTTTGATTGAATCCTCCCAACTACTTTTTACTGACTTTCTGAAGCACAACTTTGGTTTTGTAACCTCACTGAGCTTTGAACTTCATAGCCAGGTGTATCCAATGATGAGAAAAGGTATTTAAGGTGGCCAATTGCAAGTTGTTCTCTTATTTGAATCTCCTGTGAAGAGTGGCATCAATGGGCCCTCAAAACAACTCTCAAATGAGCTGAAAACAAAGATTGTTCAACATAGTTGCTCAGGGGAAGGATACAAAAAGTTGTCTCAGAGATTTAACCTGTCAGTTTCCACTGTGAGGAACATAGTAAGGAAATGGAAGACCACAGGGACAGTTCTTGTTAAGCCCAGAAGTGGCAGGCCAAGAAAAATATAAAGAAAGGCAGAGAAGAAGAATGGTGAGAACAGTCAAGGACAATCCACAGACCACCTCCAAAGAGCTGCAGCATCATCTTGCTGCAGATGGTGTCACTGTGCATACGGTCAAACAATACAGCACACTTTGCACAAGGAGAAGCTGTAATGGAGAGTGATGCGAAAGAAAGCCGTTTCTGAAAGTACGCCACAAACAGAGTCGCATGAGGTATGCAAAAGCACATTTGGACAAGCCAGCTTCATTTTGGAAGAAGGTCTTGTGGACTGATGAAACAAAGATTGAGTTGTTTGGTCATACAAAATGGCGTTATGCATGGCGTCCCAAAAACACAGCATTCCAAGAAAGCACACTTTGCTACCCACTGTAAAATTTGTGGAGGTTCCATCATGCTTTGGGGCTGTGTGGCCAATGCCGGGCACCGGGAATCTTGTTAAAGTTGAGGGTCGCATGGATTCAACTCAGTATCAGCAGATTCTACAGAATAATGTACAAGAATCAGTGAGAATTTGAAGTTACGCCGGGATGGATATTTCAGCAAGACCAATGATCCCAAACACAGCTCCAAATCTACTCAGGCATTCATGCAGAGGAACAATGACAATGTTCTGGAAGGGCCATCCCAAAACCCAGACCTGAATATCATTGAACATCTGGGGGATACTTTGAAGCGGGCTTTTCCCATGCTGGGCGACCAAAAAATTTAAACTAACTTAAATTTGTTTTGTAAAGAGGAATGGTAAAAAATCCCTTTCCCACCAACCCGATTAAAAGCTAAAAGGAAGAACTAAGGTGTTATTTTTGCAAAAAGGATCTTTAAAAATTTTAAATGTCCTTTTCCTTGTTGGCTTTGCCCTACTTTTGCCCCGGGGTTAAAATTTTTTTTTAAGGGCATAATTTAAATTTTGTGTTGTAAAAAAAACCTTTCATTTCAACCCGGGGAAATTTTTTCTGTGTCCATCAGTTTATTAGATTTTTTTCCCAAAATTAAAAAAATTTGGCTGTTGCAAACACCCAAATTTTAAACAAAAAAATGTTTAAAGGGTTTAATAGGGGTCCCCCAAATTTTTTTCCCATATGACTGTTTTAAAAAGCCTACGGACTCCCCCTAAGCATTGGGTCACATTGCTAAACAAACATTTTTGAGCATTTCCCCCTCCCTGGGCAGTACCTCCCCCCAAAAGGGCCCAAACATTGAGAAAAAAGGGGGGGGGTTCGGGAATCATCAAGATAAAAGGGCCCAACTAAATCACAAAACGGGAAAAACCCCTTTGGCCACAAATCTGCCCCAAACTGGCACCGCTAAACCCCTTTTAAACAGCAAAAAATTTTGGGAGACGGCCCCCCCTTTTAAAAATTTAAAATGTACAAAAGGGGGTTTGATAGGAGAACCCAGATTTATGAAACCAACTGAAAAAACAGAACTTTTTCTTCCGACCTTTTGTTTTAAAGATCTTTTGGCATAAAGTTTGGCCCCTTTCCCAGTTATTTTGAACACATAAGTATTTTTAAAATGGGTCATTTCCCCGTTTCAAAAACCCCCGTTAATTTTATTACTTTAAAGGGGAACCTGTCAGCTTTTTAATGCGCCTAAAAAATGGGCAGCATGACATAGCTGCAGGTTACTCGATCCCAACTATGTGGGTTTTACTGCAGCGTTCCCGATGTGCGGGGAGAGGAGTCCGATGTGAGGCTTCTCCCGCCCCCTCAGCTTAACTGCCCACCCTTCCCCTTAATTTTGTCTTTAGTTTTTTCGCCGTCCCTTTGGCCAAACTTTCACTGGGGTGTTTTACCGGGGGGAAAACGGCTGAAAGCGTTTTTGGGGTTTTAAACCCCCCAATATTTTGGGGAAGGGTAACCTGCAGCTGTGTCATGTGCCCATTTTTGGGCAGTATAAATTGCGGGACGGGTTTCCCCTTTTTAAAAGGGGTTTTCTTTTTTTTTAACAAACCCCGCTTTTCAGCGGGTTTTGGGGATTTTCAAAAAATAAAAAAAAACCTCCCCTTTTTTTAAAAAAACCCTTTCTCGGGTTCCGGGCTGCTCCGGGCCCATGACATCACTTTTTTTGCTTGGTAGGCCTGCACATTCACAAGTAAAGGGCCCTTTCTTGGGATGTCCCAGCAGGGAAAATTTTCTGCAGTTTTAATGAACATACACTCCCCGGGCCCACTTTTTTAGGTACACCTGCCCCAAACTGCCGTTAACATTTAAATTTTCTAATCACCCCAATTTCACTGGCGGAAAACCTCGGTCCCATTTAGGCATTTTAGACATGGTAAGACAATCCCCGCATTTCAAACCGAGCATCAGTAATGGGGAAGAAAGGTTTTTTGAGTGCCTTTAAACGGGGCCCAGGGGTTTTTGGGTCCAGAAGGGTTTTGGTTTTGATTTATTTCAAAACTTTAAATTCCGGGTTTTTCACGCAAAACCCCTCTTAGGGTTTCCCAAGGGGAAGGGGTCCGAAAAAAAAAAAAAATTTCCAGGGGAGGGGGCCGTCCTTTGGGGGGGGGGAAATTGCCTTTTTTGATGCCAGGGGAAAAAAGGGGGGAAAGGGGCAGACGGGTTTTCGACTGTAGAAAGGCAACAGTGACTAAAAATAGCCACCCTTTAAACAACCAAGGTAGGCCCAGAAGAGCATTCTAAAACCGGCACAGTACGGCGAACTTTGGGAAGGGGGGGCTACGCAGCGGGAAGACCACCCCCGGAAGGGCCACTTTTTTTCATAAAAAACGGGAAACTGAGGCCCCCAATTTCCCCAAAGGCCTCATCAAAATTGGGACAGTAGAAGATTGGAAAAAACTTTTGCCTGGTCTGAGAGCCCTCGATTTCTGCTGCGACATTTCGGATGGGTTGGGGTCAAAATTTTGGCGTAAAACAAAATTAAAAGCAGGGAAATCCATCCGGCCTTGTATAACGGTTAAAGGCGGGGTGGGGGTGGTGTATTGGTGGGGGGGAATATTTTCTTCCCACTCTTTGGGCCCCTTGGTCCAATTTAAAGCATCTTTGGGCAACACCTTGGGGAAAACCCTATCCCACAAAGGTTGAGGGCAGTTCAAAAGGGGCAAAAGGTGGGTTCCCAACCCCCTTTACTAGCAGGGTGAACCTAATAAAGGGGCCGGGTGAGTGAAATTTTCGGGGAACTTTCATCGGCCAAAGTCCCCCCTAGGACCGTCCCAAGCGCCCCATTTGCCGATGGAGAATTTAAGGATAGGTTAAACCACGGGTTTGATTTAAGCACCCCAATCAGCATGGGAGCCCCATGTGGAAAAATCGGGCGGGCATTTGGATGTGGATTACTGGCCAGTTTTTTCACCCCAATATACATATTGTGATGAGGTTTTCAGTGCAATCTCCCCTCAAAAATTTGGTTTATTGCAATTTTTTTTGAGCACTGAAATAAACAGCAAAGAATTCGGGCCTAAAATTTGGGCCCTCAAAAGGAAAAACCCAAACATCACTTGCCCAAGAGGGGGAAATATTTTCGTCAGTAATTTAGTAAAATTTATTTTCTTTGGATCCTCACCTCACATTATAGTCTATTGGAGGCTGAAAATCTGCCTCTGGAAATCAGCGTTTAATCCACGTCCCAAAATGCTCACTTGCGTGGATTTTAGGACTTGATTGCACGCTGATTCAGCGCTGCTTTGGATGATGATTATAGCGTGGATTCGGCGTCCCAATCCGACAGCAATTTGCCTCACATTTTTTTCAAAGGGAAAATCTGCATTGGGGGTGCGGTGACCCCTAAACTTCCTCCCCAGGGAATTTATTTCGCGCTGAAAAACAATTAAACGTCAATTTTGAGCGGATTTTTTTAGTATCCAAAGGGCCTGAAAAATTTTGCCTTTAAAACACGTTAAATTCCTTGGAAAAATCTCTGCCAAATTCCCCAGGGGGCGGTTTTTTAAAACGTGGAGCCCCCCCGGGCGGGGAAAAATTAAAAAATCTTTATTTCTTAGCGCCAAAAATTTCTGAAACCCACTTTAAAATTGGGAGGGTTGTAGTGCATACAAAAAGACAGATTTTAAAACATTTGAAAAGTTTACTTAGGGAGGGGACACAAGGTGTGAGGGCAAGAGCTTAAAAATTTTTTTAGACTTTTATGGGGGAGACGAAGGGGTTTGAGAAGTGTTTGGTTTACAATGACCCACCCATGTTGCTTTGGGGGTTGTTTTTACATAGAAATTGAATGAATCTGCCCCCCCCTGCAGGTAAAAATCTTTAAAAGGGTTTTAAGACCAAATTTGTAGGGGAAAAGGGGCCCAAGGGAAATGAGGGGGGGAGGGGCTAGAAATTTTGGGGGGATTCGGGAAAAACCAAAACTGAGAAGATAAATTTCAGGGCCCTCCAAAAAATATGAGGATTACGCATGTGTAAACCCCTTTCTTTAGAAATTTTCCGAAAAAAACTGGTGAGGCTGTGTGAAATCTGGAAGATGGACATGGGCGGTTCGGATAAAGTGATGTGAAAATCTTAGATCAGTACCCAGGGGGAGAGACCGGTTGGGAAAAGGGTAGACCAGAGACTAGGGAGGAAAAAGGAGGGGGACAGCCCCTGTGAAGCTTTATGGGGGGAGAGTGTGATTTTTTTTGGTGTATTCAAATACTGGATAGGCAGCCAGTGAAATGACTGAATAGGGTGAGGCATCATTTTAAACCCGGCGGGAAAAAAAAGATGTGCTGGTTGCTGAAATTCAGGACGTTTGGGAGGGGGGGAGGGGTTTTTGCACAGAGGGGAACCGATAAGCGGGGAGTTGGGTAGTCAAGACGAGAGGAATAAGAGAACAATGAGATTTTTGATTTTTGTTTCCACAGTGAAAAAGGACGGATTCTGGGATGTTCTTAGGTCAGGTGACAGGAGGGGGCCAAGGGGATTGGAAAAATTTTTTGGGGTTTGAAGGGTCGGGTTTCGAATCTAATATAACCCAGAGACAGGGGGCCCTGTTTCCGGGGAGTTTAAGGGTGATGCCACACACTGAGACAGTGATAGCGGGGTTTGAGGGGGTTAGTATTTGGGTTGGAAAGACAAGTTTTTTCATTTCAGTGAGCTTATTTAGCTTGAAAATCTCCAAAAACCAAAAAAGGTGAAGTTTTTACCCAAAAGTATGTGTATGTAAAATATACGCACGCACCACGTCGTACGATATTCCCGTATATAACCTCCCCCAAAACCCCCCCCAATCTTTTCCCATGCCTCCTGAAAAGCCAAAATTGGGTGGGGACTGAAACTTTTATTACCAACGGTAACATACACGGAGCTGTACATTGAACTTTCTATACCTGCACAGAAGCTTCTACGTGTAATTTACACTTTGGCACTTTTTACAGCATTTAATCGTTTCCCTATACTTTTTTCACGCATGTCAATCACACTACAAAAGAAAACATTGCGGGCCTAAACCACGCAAAGCGCGTGGATTTTCGGGCTGGGAAAATTTCTTTGTTTTTGGAAAGGGGCCCGGGGGGAAGCTGTGTGGCCCGCCCCTTACAAACCCCAAAGGGGATCCTCCTATCAGCTCGGTGATTCGCTTCCTGGTGACCGCACCTATATGGAAGCCACGCCCACCCCCCGACGTCCTGTCCCTGTGGGGAAAATTGCCGCGCCCCTCCCTTCCCCCACTTCCGGTGCAGTTCGGGATGTGGCGTTTTTGCGTAAAATTTTGGGGCCGCGTTTGGGGAAACGCTTTCCGGGGGAGCGTGGGCGTGGCAGAGAGACGGGATCCCCCCGGCGAAAAAAACCCCGGGCAGAGCAAAGGGACAGCGGGCCCCCGAGCAAACCCCAAACCCCCCAACATGGGCCTCACCATCTCCTCGCTCTTTTCCCGGCTCTTCGGCAAGAAACAGATGCGGATCTTGATGGGTGAGTGGGCTTGGCCTGTGGCGGAGCCGCAGGATGGACACAGGGGCAAGTACTTGGGCCCCGGGGCCCCGGCCCGGACTACGGGGGCGGGCCTGCAAACCCCGCCCGGAAACCCCCAGCAGGGTCTGTCCCTGAGCTTTTTTAACAACCCGGGGCCTCAGGGGTAGGGAAAATGGTTTTCAAGGGTTTAAAAAATTTTCTCCCAAAATCAGGAGACAAAACCCCTGGGGAGGGCCGGAGCACTGAGCGGCATCCTGATTGGGGTTTTAAGGGTGAGGGGGTGGGGCTTTCCCATCAGTGGGCCCGTGCGGGTCCGGACGCATTGACCCCCCCCTGTGGCATTCCCCGGGGGGGCCCCCGTGGGGGGCTGCCCCCCTTCCTCAAGGTTTAGGGATAGGGGGCTCCCCCCCCTGCTTTCTTCCTTTCTTGGGGGGGGATTGGGGGCCCCTGGTGGGTGCCAAAACCCCCGCCTTCCCTTTGGGGATAAGGGGGCCCTTGTGGGTTTTGGCTGCGACCTTTCTAGGGGGGGGGGGGGGGGGTAGGGGTTTCCCGTGGGGGGCCGTCCCCCAACTTTCCTTTGGGGGAAATGGGGCCCCTGTGTGGGGGCCCCCGCCCTTCCTTGGGGAAAGTGGGGCCCCTTGGGGCCCGCCAGCCAACTTTTGGGAAAATGGGGCCCCCTGGGTGGGGGCCGCCCCCAAATTCCTTGGGGAATTGGGTCCCCCTTTTTTCGGCCCCCGCCCCGCCCCCTTTGGGGGGTGGGTCCCCTGTGGGTGCCGCCGCCAACTTCCTTGGGGGGAAGTGGGTCCCCTGTGGGTGCCGCCGCCGCCGCCAACTTCCTTGGGGAAGTGGGGCCCCCCGTTTTGGGGCGCCGCCTCCCAAATTCCTTGGGGAAGTGGGGGCCCCGTGTGGGGGTGGCCGGGGCGGCCAACTTCCTTGGGGAGGGTTAGGGGATTCCCTGGAAGGGGGTTTTTGGGCCCTTTCCCTTTGGGGGGGGGAAGGGGGTGTGGTTTCCCCCGTGGGGGGTTGCCCGCCACCACCTTCCTTTAGGGAGGGATAGGGGATTTCCCCGGGGGGCCGCCCCCCCGGGGCCCTTTTTTGGGGGGGTTTGGGGTAGGGGGGCCACTATGGGGGAGGCGGGGCCCCCTTTCTGGGGGGGGGTTAGGAGATTCCCTGTGGGTGCCACTGCCGTCTTCCTTGGAGGGGCATGGGGGGGGGGGTTCCTGTTGGGGGCCGTCGCGCAAATATAGTGGGGGGGGGGGGGGGGTGGGGGGGGGCTCCCATGTGGTGCCACTGCCCCTTTTTCAGGGGTAAGGTGTGGGTCCCTTCTGCCGCCGCCCTCATTGGGGCACTGTCCCGGTTTCAGGGGGTTTTGGGGGTGGGGGGGAAAGGGGGCCCTTTTGGGGGAAGGGACAGTGAGAGATAAGAAAGGCTCTTTTTAAAATTTTTTTTCTTATTGAAGCGTCGGAGATCTCCTTCGAAAGGGTTTTTTCCCCGGGGGGGGCCGGTGCCCCACAATGTGGAAATTTACCCGAATTTTAAGGGTTTAATCGGTTTTGAATTTTCTGACCTATAGATTTTTAAGCACTATTTGCAGGTTACAGGTTTTCCTCTGAATAATCCATGTTTTTTAAGGTTGGGTGATAATTTTTATTGGTGTCACCCGTTGGGCCCTTTAGTTTTTAGTCGCCCACAGGGGCCACCCCCAAAAGGGGGGAAGTGCAAACATTACACAGGGGCCCGGTTTAGAGCAAATGGATTGTTGGGTAAAAAGGTAGATAGGACAAGTCCTCCAGAGAGAACTGCCTCTAATCTAAACTTTGTTAAAATGGGGGAAAGGGGTTTTTATAAATCCCGAAAAAAATCCTTACGAATGGGAAAAGGGGCTTAGTAGCAAACAGAGGCCCCCTTTTATTTAGGACATTTCGTTGCCCGTTTTCTGAATGGGTTTTCTTCACCCATTGAACCTCCAAGGGTTTCCCCTTGGAAGAACTGCAGGGAATGAAAAATTTTCATCAAAAAGGGGGCCCCCCCCCCCCAAAAAAAACCCAAAAAAAAACAAAAAAGACCTCCCTGCAACCTCTCACTGCGCTGAAGTAGAAAACTACCCCGTACTCGGGCCCCTCCCCTCACACCCACGCTGCTCCCCCCCTTCACGAGTTATACCCTTGAGCAGAGGGCCCTTTTTTTTTTTTTTTTTTTGATGGGCCCTTTTTTTCCCTCTTTTGCCTTCCCATTAAAATTTTTTTTTATTCCCTTTTCTTCCCCCATTTACATTTTGAGGGCTTTTATTTTGCGGGGAAAAAGATTTTACTTTCTAATGGTGTTTTTCTTTGCCCCCAGAATTTTACCCGGGAAAACCCAAAAAAAATTCTAAGTGCGGCAAAATGTGAAAAACCCTTTTCTTTCGCTATGTTCGGCCTTTTTGCGGCATTCCATCTTCCCAAAAATGTGTTATTTTGTATTCTACAGGTTGATTCAATCCCCCCAATACCAACCCTTTTTGGGGTTTTCCCTTTTTGTCTTGGTACCCTTAATAAAAAATTTCTATTTTGGAAATTTTGTTTTCTCCAATAACATTTTTGTATTAACCCCCTTTCGGATGTGAGTGAGGGGCCTTTTTGCGGGGGTTTTAGCATTTTTTTATTGGTAGCATTTGGAATACGTACCTTTTTGATCAAATTTTTTTTCCCCAAATTTTTATGGGAAAAATTAAAAGACCAAAAAAAAACAATTTTGGTTTTTATTTTTTTTTTTCTACGGTTTTTCGCGGGATGGGTTTAAAAAGTGTTATAATTTTTAAAGAATTCCCGGGCCCTTTTTCGGACAAAGCGTACCAAATATTTTTTTTAACCTTTTTTAATTTTTTTTTTTTCATTTTTTAAAAGGGAAAAGTGGGTGTTTTAAAATTTTGGGTAAATTTTTTTTTTTTTAAAAAACTTTTTAGTTCCCCAAAAGGGTTCCCTTTACCACTTTGGAGGGAAATCCTTCTACAGCCTAATGCATTGGAAAATAAAAACATTAGGGTTTAAAAAAGATGGCGGCTTCCCCACTTCCTGCCGGGGCCGGAAGTGGGGAAATTGAAAACATGGAATCGTTCACAAGGCTTATAGCTGCCATGTTCAGGGATCGGGACACAGCTACTTCACCACTGATGTCCCAATAGCAGTGAGGAACTGTTTTTCATTGATTTAGATGCCACGACCATCTCTGTCGTGGAGTCTAAGGCTATGTTCACACGGCTTATTTTGGGACGTATTTCGAGCCGTACTGCATGAATTACGGGTGAGATGCGTCCCAGTCATTACGGTAATCCACAGTTCTCCTAGAGAACTATGGATTATGTCTCCTCTCCCTGCTTCCCGTACTGTGCCGTAGAAGTGACATGTCAATTTTTCACGGCGTATAAGGGCTGAGAATAATGAATGTCTATGGGGCTGGCGAGCTGCTGGCCCTCCCGCCCCCGTACACACGATGTAATTGCGGGGCGAGATATGTCCCGCAATTACTGCCATGTGAACATAGCCTAAGGGATCAATAGGGCGGGCGGCGGTGGCCAGCCCACACTGACTCTCACCCCACCCCCCCAGGTGTAACTGCCGAGTGTTAGCTGCAATTATCGTGTGTAGTCTATGTAGTGGGATTCTGCTACAAAGCCTCTTACCAGCATCAGGACGTTTCCATATGTCTAATGTCGGTAAGGGGTTGTGTGAGGAATACTAGAGCTAAGCAGTAACGGTCTGTCACACTCCAGTGTGTGAGCTACGTACAGACGCTGTTATATGGCATAATGTCGCCATGTTCGATCTTTCTCCCCACTGGGTGGAGCTACAGTTACTAGGCGCTCTATATGAAAACTACATTTCCCACAACAGCTGCGTCCCCCAGCTGAGCTGTAGATTCTATATACTATATCCACACCACGTATATATGTATGTACTGCCCTCAGGAGTCAGATTACAGCACACATGCTCAGTTATGTCACTCAGCCTAACCATGAAGTAACACAAAGCAGGTTTCTCCTGAGGAAGGAGCCCGGCGTCCATTTTCTTCTCCTATGACGACTATCCCCTAGACAAAACGAGCAGACTTTTCTAATTATTTAGGATTTTTTTTCTTAATGAAATAGTTTTATATTTTTAGTTTTCTTTTCCTGGAGAACCCCTTTAACAATGACGTCCCATGGGACCATGAGCCAATCACTGGCCTTAGCTGTCATGTGCCATACATGCAGGCTTCTGACCACTGAGGCCAGCGATTGGCTCACAGAAATAAACAGGATAGCATTGGTGGCGGGGGTTGGCACTTAGTGGCAAGTACTGAATTGTATCCTTTTGTGGTGGTGGGATGTCTGTTTTCATGCGGGGTCTGCTTGTATTTGCAGCTGTAGATATCCTGGCATCCACAGAGTTCAGTTGAATGATTTGGGGGACAGGAGGGGGCTCCACGCTCTTCCTATAGTGATTAAGTCTCCCGGCTATTGACAGATCCACAGATTCCAGCCCGTGTGGGGCTCGTCCTTCAGGAATATGACACTTGGGTGTGTAGGCCTCTGACTCTCTGTAGGCTTCTCCCAAACCTGCAGCTCCTGCTGTGTTGTGCAATCGTCTTATCTTGTTCCGGGACTCCTCTCTGATGTGGAGGGAGGACTTGTGCTAGTTCTCTGGAGTTTTGCCTATTACCTAGTTTATTACTAGACAAAAGGAAACGGTCAGGTTTTTTTTCTTTGCTTTTCTCATTTTTGGGGTGGATTGGTGCAGATGGAACAGAAGGGGACAAGTGAGTTGTGTGTTACGGGTCCAGTGCAAACAAGTTTGGCGTGAAGGGATTTCCTCCTCGTATACCTCCAGCCATACCACAAATAGGATCTGCATGGTGTCGTGTATTTGACTGTGCTGTAAAGATCACCTGCTTACAAACTCCTTCATTTTGGCACAAATCTAGTCCTGTGATATTTGCAGCCGTTCAGTCACTGTTACCTGAGGGGGGTATTTTTAAGCTGTGCAGGCGCCTTCCAGACATCAATAATGGATGTACTTTGGTAGTTTATTGCTTGTGTGACTATTATCTGCTGGTCTTTATAAAGGTCTTTATAAAGATTGTATATGAAAAGTGAGTCATCGGTATTTAGATGGAATTGTAGTTTAAAGGGGATGTATGGCTTCTTTAGTTCGGCTGATTCACACTGCTCTCAGCTTCTTAACTCTAGAAATGCAGGGGCGTTTCTTCCCCTCCCAGCTGGGTGACATCATCCCCCCTTCACTGTTCATGCTGGCTCCCGAGACTCCCCCTCCCCCCCCCTCCCTCTTTGAGTCCACATGTCACTGTCTGTCCCTATAAGTCTTATTTTGTAAGAGCCGTATACATACCACAGGCTGCATTCAATCTAGACTGAGCTCTGATCTCTTCTCCTCTCACAGCTGGACATTTGTTACAGTTGAATCCAGCTTTCTATGAATGGCACAGATCTCCCTTCTATGCAGGAGAGACAGGGATCGACACACAATTGTGCTGTTTTCTGATTATAGAAGCCCTGCAATGTTGTTCTGTTTCTTCTGGCTGTGCAGAGTAAAAATGTGCCAGTCCCTTACTTTGAGTGAAAGAAACAGGAATGCAAGCTTCTGAATACAGCCGACCGGGGGCCAAACAGAATGTAAATGAGCTCTCAGATGTCCAAATCTAAAAGGGTTAAAGGGGTTTTGCCACGATGTAATGTTGATGTGGGATCCTCCAAAATGGGTATTTAATCATGTTTCTAAATATATGTGATTAAAAACATTGCAACCTGAGAGCTACAGGCTGCCTTACCTGCCCTTAGTTACTTCAAAGCTTCTATTAGATACGACCTGACAAGAGCTGCTGGCCGGGCTTGCACAGATCACACTTCTTATCTGATGAGAGGGAGCTGAAGAAGCTTTCAAGGCACTGGGTAGAAATATGGTGTTTTGTATACAGAATCCACTAGTTGTAGTGTGATTATCTGAGTAGATCCCTGCTTTATCTGATGACAGAACATGAAGGAGCTTTCAAGAGGCTATGGAGAAAGGTGTTGTCGTTTTGTATACAGAATCTACTAGTTGTAGTTTGATTATTTGAGTGAACATTTCACACGATCCCTTATGCATGGCTCTGTGCTCTGGCTGTCTCTCTCGCTCTCTTAGCTCAGCATGGTTTGTTTACATTTGCTTCTTAGCAGATAAGGCCTCGTTCACACGGCTTATTTGTCTGCGGATTGGTGCCGTACTCTGCTCCGGATTTGCGCTGCAGTACGGTGCCAATCCGTCGGAGTAATTACGGTAATCCACTGCTCTCATAGAGAACAGTGGATTCCGTCTCTCCTCCCCGCTCGGAGAATCCGCCGCGGGGGGAGAAAGTGACATGCACATTATTTACGGCGCGTATGCGCCGTAGATGATGACAGTCTATGGGGCCGGGGAGCGGCGCCCCCGCCGCTCTCTGGCCCCGCCCCTTATTCACGCCGGATTTGCGAGCACAATCCGCCGCACAAATCCGCCGTGAATAAGCCGTGTGAACGCGGCCTAAGGCACGGCCTAAGGCACATCCTGGCAAAACCCCTTTAATACAAGCTCAGAGAATACCCTGTCACATCCCATGTGTGTGCGTCTTCCTCTGCCCATTGAGTAGCAATGCAATTTCCCTAACAAAAGCTACAAGTGCTTTGAGGAGTGAAAACAATTGCTTTGTAAATAAGTTAATCTTGTTAGAGAGAGAGTGCCGGGAGTGAGCTCATTCCATGTTGACTTCACTCTGCTCTAATCAGCTTTATGGTCAGGTAACCATAGAAACCTGTGTGCACTCAGAGCAGATACAATCTCTCATCTCCTGAGTAAAGTAAAACCAAAAGACCAATGTGTTTAGAAAAAGTCTTCAATTACCTCGTTAACTACAGCATACAATACAACAGTGCCAACTAGTCAGGAGGCTGTGGCCTCTATAACGTATAGTGTGATATTTCGGTCAGGGAGGGCTGTAGGTGGCTACCGGCTAGAAGTGCCGACCGGCCTACTTATCTACTTGGGTATACGCGTTTGTCAGCAGACCAGCCTGCGCTTCCATGGGCGATGCTGTAGTAAGGGATGATGTTCTGAATTGAACGCCATCAATTACGGGCGTACACATAATAGAAAGTAAATTAAAAATACACATACAAACCATTATGGAGATGCCAAATGTAATCGGTGTTATGTGCCCTAAAATGGGGGCGATAATAGAAAACCACTCGTCTCACAAAAACAAGGCTTTGTAAAATATTTGCTGCCTCCTTAAAAGGGTTTAGCCATGCGGTGAAATCCCCTGCACTGGTAGTACGCAGCTAGCTGTGAGCCAACTGTGAGGAGGGCAGCGCTTGTGGACGTCCTTTCCATTCACTTCTATGTGAGCTCCCAAATATAGCAAAGCGCACACTTTGCTGTATTGCAAGCTCCCATAGAAGTGAATGTGGAGGATGGATGCAAGTGCTGCCCTCCTCATTCACATGCATGGTTGTTGGCTCGCGGGCAGGGGATTTTTCCCTCCATGGTAAAACCACTTTAAAGCGGAGTTCCCACTTTGCACTCGGGCATATCAATAGAATTTGGCATCAAAGTTTGATAGGTGCGGGACTCCACCTCTGGGACCCGCATTTTCCTTAGGGTATGTTCACACGGCATATTGCAGCGTGTACTGTACGTGCCGCAATATGCTGGCCGTTTTAGAAGTATGTGCTGCTTCAGCTTTCAGTGTGCTCAAAACGGGGTGTATATGATCTGTTTGAACTGCATATCGTGTCAGCAGGCTTGACATCACCATGCCTTTCCCCACAGTGTGCTCACTCTAGTCAAACACTAGTCTATGTACAGAGCTGTGAATAGCTACAATGTAGCTGAGTGGTTAGCACTTTTGCCTTTCAGCATAGGGGTCCTAGGTTCAAATCTCCACATGAACCAAATGTGGATTTTTTTTTCTCAATTCACATGTGTTGAGCTTTCTTTTTATTTCCACTGTTTGTACTTAGTAATTAGTCAGAGGACAGGAGTAGAACGACAGCACCTGGGTTTGAACACTCGCTCAACAGTGAGTGTGTGAGATTACTAGGCAGAGAATAGACTGCTTAGAGGAGAGGTGATATCTGAGCATGTGCGGCCAGGACTGAGGAGATCTAGTTACTGGTCGTATCCCCTGGAGATGAGCTGAACACTATGGATCTCTAAGATAGCGGCTAAAATAAATATGGTGCAGAACTTTTAATAATGATGAATGGTGGAAATGTTTATTTAATTTGGAAGCTTCCCACATCAATTTTACTACTTGGTTAAACTCGTGTAAGGCTCAAAAGTAGTATCATATAGCAAGCCATTGCCTGCATTTACACACCGCAATCTGCATGTAGCTGAAAATCTGCAAATGTAATAGCTATTGGGACAACAATTAGTCAGAACATGGATGTGTACACGGGCACCTTAAAATAAATCGGCAAGACTGGTCAAGAATCTTATTCCTCTGGCAGCAGGTTGTGGTGGGGGATCAGCGCTGTTGGATTTCACCAAGTGTGATCCTTTGTTCCTGTGGGGATAGTTGCCTGGAGGTGTCTGCCAGTGGCCTATTCATGTGGATTTTAGGTCTTTTTTTTTCTGGGGGATTTACAGTCAGAAAACAAGTTCCATTCATGTCTATGGGATATGTCATTTGTATTTTTTTTTTTTTTTTTTTTTTTTGCTCTTAAAAACCAAGAAAATACGCTTTCTGTGGACTACATTGCATGTTTTCTCTTACATTCAATGGGAATGACTTTTGGTTTTAGACAAGTATTGTAATTGGGAATCTGCATTGATTCTGACTTGAAGTCCTCGTCGTGTGGACGTAGACTTAGATAAACCTGGCGGTGGTTTGTAGTCAGGTGAAATGGTGAACACTTGGCCAACACCTTTCTCAGGTGTCTGAAGGATTGTGTCCTTTCTTTAACTACGATACTGAAATAGTAGTTTGTCTGCCTTTGAGTCTAACCTTCTCTAAAGAAATTTGGCTACTGTAGGCTTTAAAGTGCTGCACTGATTGGTCCTCGTCTGGATTAAAGAGGACCTGCGAGATCCTGAAATGTCTGGGTTAGTGAATCCTTGTGCTCTCTGTGAAATACCAATTCTGGAGCATCTTCTCTGTTGTGCTGTTATTCCTATCAGAAAAGTATTACACTATCGGTCAGATTGCTGTTACCAGTCCAAAATTCTGACCGTTGTCCATGTGCTGATAGGATAATGTTAGACTGCAGGGACCCAAGCTTGTCATTCATTTCTATTGAACCTAAAGTATTTGGGGTGAGGGAGATTAGCAGCTCTCGGACTCTGGCACTGCTTTGCTGGCGAAAACATCAGCAGGTCGGAAGTGACCTCTATTTACATTGATTTGGCAGTGAATTCTGCTTGCAAATATCTGCCGTGTTGGACGGCTTTATCCCGCTCTATTTTTGGCCATCTTATGGCTCCCACTAGTTTTGGGATTGTATAACACTTTCATTCATAGAACTCAGAAAAGTGATGGAAGACTATTGGAAAACAAAGTGGAGTTTCCAGGCCGTGACCGGTTTTGTTCCATGTGGACCGTGCACGTGCGCTGTGCCCAGAAGTCTGGAGTAGAGGTGTTTCTCAGTTTGTGTTGTGCCACTTGTCGCTCATGTATAAGATGCTGTTTAAGGGTATGTTCACACGGCGTGTTTAGGTCCGTATAGACCGACCCAAACATGCATCTAGCGATGAGCAGTGTGTTTTACATTGTTTGCAGTGTAAAACACACATTGGCGTACACACGAGTGATCACTGATGTGCGCCTCGTTGCCTCTTTCGAATCCATTCTAAGAATTGTCATGTTTTGATCCAAAGGACGCAGCAGGAGCCCTATAATAAACTATAGGGTGCGATCCTGGAGCAGCCAACAGGCATCCAAACACACAGCTGCGTTTTGGATGCAATTTGGATCTGATCGATGCTGCGTTTTTTGGATGCATTTTTTTTAATCCAAATCGGATCAAAAAGCGTCGTGTGAACATAACCTAAAAGAACTGTGTTTTTTATCTTCTATCTATATATAATTTTTCTTACTATACATGGAAGATATTCAATGCGTTTCTCCCTCTGGCCACTAAGTTTCCCCCAACCCCTCTCTCTTATGGTAAATGCTTTACCTGCCCTGTGCCCATTATGTGGAATATGTCCCGGGTTTTCGGTGGTTTTTCTATATTTTTATTTTCATGTGTCTGCACTGTTAGGCCTCGTTCACACCGCTTATTTCGGCGCAGATTGACGCCGTACTCCGTGCCGGATTTGCGCTGTAGTACGGCGCCAATCCGTCGCAGTAATTACTTTAAGCCCCCGTTCCGTTCTCATAGAGAACTGTGGATTCCGTCGCTCCTCCCCGCTCGGCGAATCCGCCGCGGGGGGGAGAAAGTGACATGCACATTATCCAGGCGCAATACGCGCCGTGGATAATGCAAGTCTATGGGGCCGGCGGGCCGCGCCACCGCACCCGCCCCTTATTCAAGCCGGATTTGTGAGCGCAATCCGGCTCGCAATTCCGGCTTGAATAAGCCGTGTGAACTGGGCCTTACTGAGTTCAAGAATCATTTGTCCAAACGATTGTGCCCAGCCCGGATGGCGATCTGCCCCACACTGCAGCCAGGTTTGGCACTGAACCTCCCACTTGATTGATCACTGGTATTCCAGGAATGTGAGGGACTGTATTATGCAGGAGCAGGCCCCGCTGGGTGCGTGTTTCTACCAGCACAGGAGCAATATGTTCCTGTGCTGATCGGAGTCTAATGCCCGCACATGTGATCACCTGCGGGGTGACGCTTCCTGTGACTGCCCATGCTGTGGTGGCAGAAGGCCTTGCTGCAGGTGGAAGCGTCCTGCTGACTCCATCTGATGCCTACACTAAACCGTCTGCTCCAGCATCAATGAGGTGGTCAGTAACTGGATTTACTGCTTTACCTGCTGTATGTTAGCACTGTTAGAAGTGGTAGCTCCTTGTTAATTTGCACACAGGGAACAAAAAGGGAGAAAGATATTGAAGGAAAAGGCTGCCACAGAGGTATTACATAAAATATCAGATTTATGATCACATAAAGCAGGGGTCTCCAACTCCAGTCCTCAGGACCCACCAACAGGACACGTTTTCAGGATTTCCTCAGTATTGCACAGGTGATATCATTATGGTCAGTGCTTTCTGTGGGAGATCCTGAAAACATGACCTGTTGGTGGGTCTTGAGGACTGGAGTTGGGGGAACACCGACATAGTATACAGTAAAAGTGGCATACATTGAGGTAAAGAGGATACAGCTTCTGAAGACAGGATAACCAGTGGTTTGGTATATGCGTGAACAATACAAATATCCCATAACATACCTCCCACTAAATATATCACTATAGATCAATAATCTAGATATATAGTAACCCCAGTCTAATAAATGCATATATATTACAGCATGTCAGGAAGTGAATACCAGTAGAGGTAGGACAAGAATGTCGGTATTATTACTATACACAGTCTGCCATTGTCAAAGCTGCCTGCGTGGCCAACGTGTTTGTCTACTACTTCAGATACAAAAAAAATATACATGGTAGAAGTGGCCAGAGGAACCTGTTGGGGCAGTCATCACCCAGGATATGAATAGGCAGATATCTCTCTGCACACACGCACCCGAGTCCTGGGTGACAACAGCCCCAACAGGTCCCTCAGCCCACTTCTAATATATTTATACATACAGTGTCGGACTGGGGTGCCTAGGGCCACAGGTGGAGTTGACTCTAGGGGCCCACCAGCAGAGTTTTTATGGGCCCACCGGTGGGGTTCTTTTTAGGGGCCCACCCTAAAGCTACTGTAAATGTCTGTAGATGCCTCTTATACTCCCCCCTTTGTTTGTTGCCTCTCTTCCTCTGCTTTTTTGCCTCTTCTGAGGATGTATATGGAATAAAAAAACTTTAGGTCTACCAAGCTCAGGGGCCCACCGGGGGATTCCCCTGTGGGCCAGTCCGAGCCTGTATACATATACACTGATACGCTGCAGAAACAGTAGTACACTTCCCCTGGACACAGCGTTTGCCCCTGGTAAATGAAAACCATTTGGCAATGTTCACGCGGCTGATTTGTGCACGGATTTCAGCCGTACTACACACCGAATTTGCGAAATCCGTCCCAGTCATTACGGTAATCCACAGTTCTCATAGAGAACTATGGATTCCGTCTCTCCTCCCCGCGGCGTGAATGAGTGTCTATGGGGCCGGCGAGCTGTCGGCCCCCCGCTGCGCGGCAGCCGGTGTAATTGCGAGGCGAAATCCGTCCCCGCAATTAAGCCGGCTATCAGCCGTGTGAACGAGCCCTTTAGGCTTGAGTGAGATGCGACCAGTCGATTGTCCTCGGTTCCAGCTGGTGGTGACGTCTCAGTTTTTTGCTTTTGGCCGCACGCGTGTAACGTGTCCTCCTTGGCGCTGCTCATGGCAGATGGGATTATTGTTTGTTCTCTTAAATGGGAACCTTATACAATTGACATTTACTCAGACAACCAAGTCGGGGCATTTAATCCAGCCTGCGCCTCACATATCTACGATAATTGCCAGTTGTACCGCTTTTGACCCTTTCTGTAAGTGAAAAAGGGAGAGAGCTTATGTTAGGTCTGTGCATGCTTCTTCCTATACTGGAATACAGTGCGATTCATGCAGATAAGTAACCGCCTCTGATGTCTTGCATTGGGTGCACATATTTTATGGGTTTAGAAAGCATCACAGTTATAGGGGGCCTGTGACCTCTCCTGACAGGTCTTTCAGTAAACCCTTGTGTTCCCTATGAAATACCAATTCGGGAGCCTCTTTTCCTATACCGCTGTGTTGTGGTGTGTCTCTGTTATTCCTCCTCGAGCTGTATTCCTGATTCAGTCAGCTGGGTGTTACCATTCTAGGTTTCAGAGGAGTATGTCCCGGCACTCCCTGACTGTCAGCACTGATTGGACAATGTCACTGTGAAGGACACCCCCATCTGGTAATACAGAGTTGTTAAATTTAATAATACACTGTTAGGCCGTGTTCACACGGCTTATTCCCGACGGATTTGTGAGCCGGACTGCGCTCACAAATCCGGCGTGAATAAGGGGCGGGATGGGGGCGGGGCCGGAGCGCGGCGGGGGCGCCGCTCCCGGCCCCATAGACAATGCATTGTTTACGGCGCGTCCGCGCCGTAAATAATGTGCATGTCACTTTCTCCCCTCCTGGCGTATTCGCCGAGCGGGGAGGAGCGACAGAATCCACTGTTCTCTCTGAGAGCAGTGGATTAGCGTAATTACTCCGACGGATTGACGCCGTACTGCAGCGCCAAGCCGGCGCAGAATACGGCGCCAATCCGCGGACAAATAAGCCGTGTGAACGAGGCCTTAGGCTATGTTCACACGGCTTTTTTCGGGACGTATTTACATCCGCAAACATGTCCCGAAATACGTTTCAAATAATGAACAATTAGATTAGCATTGACTCCAATGTAAAATACGCCTCGTCATTCACACGAGGCGGATTTTCGCGACGTATTTGCGGGCATAAATAAGTCTGTAAATACGATCGTAAAATCAAGTCCCCTGTCACTTATTGAGGCGTATTATGAAACATAAATCCCCATAGTAAAGAATGGGGAATGTATTTACGACGCAAAATACGAGCCACACTTTGAAACGTATTTCGGGACGTATTTCGGGACGTATTTGCGGACGTAAATACGTCTGTAAATACACCCCGAAATAAGCCGTTTGAAAATAGCCTTAAAAGTAATTAGCACAGCACAGAGCTATAAGGGAATGTTCACACAGGGTGTTTGTGGTCCGTATTTCAGGGTGTAATTTTGCTGCAATATGCCTGACACGCCCTGCAAATATGATAATTCATGGCTCTCATTGAGAACTATGATTACTTGCCATTTTCCCTGACACTTAAAGGAGTTGTCTCCCCACAGGGTTTCAAAGAATGCATGAAAGAAATTCTCTGTCACTTCCTGGTTCAGACTAATTTGCATAAGCTCCTTGCTTGTACAGCTAAGTTGTGCTTTCAGATGCTAATTAGATTAGATTAGCTTCTCAAACTACTAACAGGACGACTTATCTGATCCCCAAAACAAAAGCCCTAATTACAGAGCTGTTTACTTGAGATAAATCAAGCTTTTTACTGTCTGGCAGCACAGGACACTGACTGACACTGCTGACCTGTGTGATGACTCACTCTCTGTTATCTCATTGAACAAACAGCCCCAGGAGATTTGTTTACAGGTCAGTTACTGAGGGAACTGAAATAGCCAAGGAGGTAATAAATTCACTTGTATCTTTTTAGGGAAAACAGAGGAACAATGCAATATATTTGGAAAATGTCTTTATTTTGTGTTCCCTACAATTTGAAAGCTATTCTTTGTAGCGAGACAACCCCTTTAAGTGTCGGGGGAAAGAATTGACATGTCCCTTCTTCCAGGCATTTGCGTGCAGGGGAAAGTGAATGTCTATGGGAGCTGACACCGAGCGTTTTAGAATTGCATGCTGGCCAGCATGTACTTCTAAAACAACCGCTGTATTGTGGCAAGTATGAGCCGTGTGAACATACCCTAAGAGAAGATGCTCCAGAATTGTATGACAGGGATACTAAAACATATTGGGAATGGCCAAGTGTCCTCTTTCACATTAGATTAGTTTTATTTAAGGGTATGTTCACACTGTGTATTGCAGCGTGTATAGTACGCACTGCAATACACTGGGTGCTTTGGAAGCACGCACTGATCAGCGCATACTGCAAAAACACGGGGGGAGGGGGAGCCGGCCCCATACGATCGTATTGTACGCGCGGGGGGGACGACACGTAACCCACAGCTCTCTGAGAGCTATGAATTACCGTAATTGCAGCGCGCATTTCGCCACGTGTAACGCAATAAGTGGTGAAATATGTGGCGAAATATGCGCCAAAATAAGCCATGTGAACATACCCTTATAGAACTGTAGTGTTATAATATCCTGTACAGCATCACTCCCCTCAACCCACTTATCCCTTTCTGATAGACCCAAAAACAGCACAAGGAGATAGGTAGCCATCTTCCCAGGCATAATTCTTAATAGGATCCCCAATTGGTCAACTGATCAATTGCCCCACTTTCTGGATCAGCTGTAACCTGAAAATCCCTTACATTGCTTCCACTGGACACACAGCATTTTTTGGCGCGTTTTTGGTGTGGATTTTTTTTCCCCACAGAATTAATTGCTGTGCATTTCTGCAAAAAAAAAAAAAAGGTACCAAAAAGTGTGAAAGCATCCTATGCATTACTTAGGTCCTGTATTACATGCACAGCCCAGTCACTTGGCTACTGTCGGGTCATCCACCACGAGAGACTTTGTAGCTGCTGTCAGTCGATGGTATTAGAAATCAAAGGGGTTTCTGGTGCAGATGAGTTTTTTGCTTGTAGACGGCCTATGCTAGTCTGTAACAGAGATCCTGTGTAGTGCGAAGGACTCTTACATGTAGTTACAATGGGGAAACGTTCATTTTTGCATGACCTGCACAGCCCATGGGTGGGAGTGGTGGGGGCGTTTTTTTTTCTTGTCATGCCATCCCCTGAATCTGTTTATCTATTGTAACCTAGATCAGGTGCTGAAACATATTCTCTTCTGTCTTCTCGTTGTATGTCTAGTCTCTGTACATAATCATGAGGGCAGCCATCATGTCTAGAATGCTTTTTCACTCCGATTAGAGAGATGTCTTGGGGTATGTTCACACGGTGTACTGGGGCGGGTACTGTACGTGCCGCAGTACGCCGTGTGTGTTGGAATCACTCGCTGATCAGCGCATACTTCCAAGGACAGGGGGGCCTTAACTATCAGCGGTGCTTTAGTGTGGCGAAGAAGTGACCTGTCACTTCTCTCCCCAGGCGTACAGTACGGTGGTATTGTATGCCTGGGGAGACTGCACGTAATTCATAGTTCTCTATGAGGGCTATGAATTACCGCAATTGCGGCGAGCATTTCGCCGTGTATGAAGCGTAAATACGAGGCAAAATGCGCACTGCAATTACGCCGTGTGAACATACCCTTAGGGCATGTCCACACGGCACGGGTTTTCGGCCGGATTTTCAGCCGGTTTGCGGTTTTTCAGACCGCCTGAAAAACCGGCCGAAAATGAGCACAATTGTGCTCTATGGAAAACCCCTGCAGCAGTCTCCACTGCACGGGTTTTCCGCCCGACTGTTTTGTCGCCGGCGGCAAAACATTGAACATGCACAATGTTCCGCTCATCGCGGAGAAAAGCCGTCGCCCCCCCCCTCCCCCGCGGCCATGAGGACGGCCGCAAAACAGGACAAATACCGGCCGGCAAACCGGGCGGTATTTGTCCACTGCCGTGTGAACGGCCCCTTACAGTGGCTGAATGGATTATAACAACTGGTAGTCTGAAGATGACTGGAGTTGTGGGCATGCTCTGTGACCTGTGCCTCTTGTGAATGGTGTATCCTGCACCATGTATACGTGACACCTATTGGGCTTCAAACCCAGAGGGAAAACTGCAGGATTTTGGGTTTGGTGGAGGGAGTGCGCTTATTTTTGCCATAAATACAAAGAACCTGTCAGTCCTCGGATCCCACCGATTTGCACTGGATCTAATGGTCACTTGTCCAGCCTGTCATGTGGTGTCTGTCCAGCTATAGGATCTGCACTATGGATGATTTGCTGCAGTGTATATAGAGAATAGACCCTGAGCACTTTCTTCTATTCATAGTGGTCTATCCCTGACAACATCTCTTCATAAATGTTAAAATGAAGCGTGGGTTTAAAGTGCAGAAAATGAGGTCTCTGCCTCTCTGCTCTGTCATTAACTTGAGCTACAATTTATTTTTCTGCGAACACAATGGCCGCTATTAATGTGCATAGACAATAGGGGAACTCATAACCAGAGGCTGAACCCGTCCAGCTCGTTCTGTGTACTCGCATTGCACTCTCTGCTCTGTCTTCATTGGCTCCAGCTCTAGTTTACTTAAAGGGCTCTCTGTATTATCCAATGTGTTTGTTCAGTAAATCTTTGTCCATTACTTCTATGTATTAATAGGTTTACAGCTCAGTCATGTATATAGCTGGCATGTAGTAATATATATACGTATCCTTCATTTCAGTTGGTCTTGATGCTGCTGGTAAAACAACAATCCTGTACAAGCTGAAGCTGGGAGAGATCGTCACAACCATCCCCACCATTGGTGAGTACATTTTCACATTAAGAGCTGAAATCTGTGTTCCTTGCTGGCTCAATGAGTACAGAATACAAGCCATCAGAGCAATTAATCAGTAAAGTGTAGCCTTTGCCTATGGAGGTCCGGAAATACCATCTACCTACTGCATTATAGGAGCTCTGCTGAACTTGGAGGTGTGTCTGTCAACAAGCTTGCTGACAGTTGCCAATAGCAACCTGCACATTTTTTTTATTCACTTTTACTGGGTCTGCAACTATCATCCATAACAGTAAAACCACTCACAGGTGAAGTGAATAACATTTTGTAATAGAGCCCCCTGTCTAGTGTTGGGAGATTTTAGGCAGCGAGTGAACAGGCAGTTCTTGAAGATGATGTGTTGGTAGCAGGAAAAATTGACAAGCATAAGAATTAGGCTATGTTCACACGGCTTATTTCAGAACGTATTTACATCGGATTGCCGATCGTAAATACGTTCTGAAATCAGTTGCAAATAAGTGCCACTAAGTGTGGCACGTATTTGTAACTGAGTTCCCGACGGAGTCACCATCTCCAATCCTTGTAGGTGGTGAATCCGTCCGTAAATAATGGACAGGCACATTGTTTTTCCCTCCGGATTGCCGTCGTCAATCCGCGGCGGCAATCCGGAACGGAAATACGTGTCACGTGAACGACGAGCTGTATTTTATATTTAAATAAATATAAAATATGCTGTTACTTGTTTCTGACTGATTTGCTGACGGATTGACGATCGTCAATCCGTCGGCAAATACGCGGCGAAATAAGCCGTGTGAACGAGGCCTTAAAGTGCCTTTGACCAAAGCCAAATTTTGATGGCTGGAGGACTGGGTCCGAGCGTCTCCAATGGCAGGTCTTGAGATGTTCCCAATATTGTTAATATTAGCTATGATGCACCTATTCATAGTAGCAGTATTTTCTGATGGCGGTGGCCTCTGTCAGTCAGATGGTGTGTTCCACCGCACTGCAGAAATTGTTCAGGAACACTGTATAAAAGCAGGTATAAGCACCAGTCCTAAAAACCTCCAAATTCTGAAGCGACCAGGATGCCCAAAGGAAACTTTCTGCTGTGTCCTGTAATGTAGGGTCTGAAAAGAAAAACTGTTAAGAAATTGGCGTCCGCGCTACCTTCAATATATATACACTCATAAAATGAAAAATAGCTTTAACCCCTTAACTCCCAGGCCTGCAAAGTAGTTAATGACCAGAATGTTTTTTTAGTTTTTGCCTCCTTGCGTTTCAACAGTTGTAACTTTTTTATTTTTTCATGACGCAGTTGTATGAGGCCTCGTTTTATTCGAGACAAGTTGTACTGTATGGGGGAATAGTTTAAGTTCACTTATAAATAATTGCAGAATTCTTTTTTATTTTTATTTTTTACAATTATTTTTTTGTTTTTTTACATTTTTTTTTTTTACACCGTTCATATTTCACACGTAATAACTTGTTAGATTAATTCTACAGGTTATTACGGTCATGTGGATACCTAATGTGTAGGTTTTTTTGTGTGCAATTAATACAATTTTTTATTTTAATTTTATTTATTTTTTTTACACTTTTTATGGGTTTTTTTTACTTTTTTTTTTTTTTTTTAAATCCCATGAAGGGATAACTGTTTTACATGTAGTACAGCCTCGATACCAGCACAGTTGCGGCGCCGGGCGCTGCAATCCCAGAGGTCTACAGCGACGCCAAAAGACGTCGCTGTAGACAAACGACCCGCACCAGAAACTAACATGTAGTCCTGTAGTTTCTACTGCCGACCCTCAAATACAGGTCACAAATGCACCAAAAGTATTAGTTCACTACAGGACAAACTTGTTTCTTCCTGTTAGAGAAGAGGATGGGGCTGAGCTTCAATACCAGACACAGCCTTATAGCCAAGATGGCGCTGTTTCTTATATAGACATATACTATTCTTTTCCTGATGCAGTCCAATCACCCCTCAGAAACTAGAAAGAGAAACTTTCCAGTTATCCATACCAGTTTCCTTCATCCATATCTTCTCTAGACCTTTGAGTTTAATGGGTGTATGTCTCTTTAACAGTATTTATTATATATCTATGAAGGAAAGAGGGTACAGGTAACAAAGTGAGATCAGTGTTTTAGCTAAGATACTAGAAGGTTCTTTTAATTTTGTATATATGGTTAATCAATAGGAGGGCAGGGGATTAATTGTATAAATGTGCAACTGGCACCAGCTCAAGCGCTGTACATAATAAAGCTGCTGTAAGCGGCCTCCCGGGTGCTGGTGCGGAGGTGATCAATCCTCTCATCATGGCCCTCCATATGCTTTTATATACTGAGCAGTCTATGGCAGGATGGGACACTTGGTTTGTGGAGCAAGCGCTGAACTGAATGACTGCAAGCTCAGATCTCGTACCATGATACAGACTTTATATAAGAAATAATGCCTCGTTCACGTTTTTGGCCTCCTGTCAGTGGTATTCATTGGGACACCTCCAGTGTTAGTTGGACTTCTACTCTGGCAGTGCTGTGATGAGGCCATGGGGTCTATAGGGCGGCCAACCTGTTGCACCGCGTTTGCTTTATTTTTGTGCTTTGCATGCCAGTGTGGTCTAGCACACGTGTGTCCGGCACTTAAAGAACAGAGAAGATACCTATGTCCTCACCATCGAATCCAACAGGGTCTTTTTTTTTTTTTTTTAAGGGATCCTAACGAAAGTCTTAAATAAGATGTGAATGAGCCTTAAAGATAGTGTTCCTATGGGCCCTTCAGGTCTGCTCAAGCGAACTACGAGCCGACAGTGTTACAGAATGAAGGGCTTGCAGCACACTCGCTCTATTAAATTCAGAGCGCCACCCTGCTCCTTCTGTTCTGGGTGGCTTGTCGCAAACTTGAGCAGACCTAAAGCACTCATTGGAACACCCCTTAAGCCTTAGGGTAAGTTCACACGGCGTATAGCAGCGCTTACTGTGCGCACTGCTATACACCTGCTGTCATAGAAGTACACGCTGGCCGGCCCGTACTTCTAAAGCACTCTGGCCCTCATTCAACCCTCACTTTCCCCGGTTCATTATGCACTGGGGAATATGCTGTAAAATCGTAGCTCTCAATGAGTGCTATGATTTTACCATATTTGCAGGGCCTACTTCAGGCGCAGTGCAGTTATACACCAGAGTATACCCTGCAAATACACTGTGTGAACATACCCTTATTAGTTGAAACCATAATATTTTGTTCGGGACTACAATAATTTTTTGGGAAGGGAAAAAGCAGAAGTATCTATATATCCCTTTAGCGGGCAGTATGGTCAGATATCACTACAAATAGGGTGTATAGCATTATATTCCAGGGTATTCCTGTGATGTGGACAAATGCTGGTGGAGGCGATGCTGTGATCGAGAAAAATAAGGAAGGAATTTAGTGGCTCAGGATTTTTTGGTTGCTTCACATATATAATTCGTGTGTTTTATTTATTTATTTTTTTTAAAGGTTTTAATGTGGAAACTGTAGAATACAAAAACATCTGTTTCACTGTCTGGGATGTTGGCGGCCAGGACAAAATCCGACCCCTATGGAGGCATTATTTCCAGAATACACAGGTAAAGGCGTTTCCTGTAACTTTGTAAGGCTCTGGTCAGACTGCTGTCATGGCGTCTGTTTAGCAGAAGATGTGAGGAATTTACATTGCGATATCATTCTTACTGGGTAGGACAGCATTGCATTATTCTGGCCATGAAATAGTCATCTGAGAAAGTGAGCGAGATTTTTGCATTGAGAGAATGCAGTAGGTACAAATTGACTCAAAGCTGGCCGGGCAGATTGATTAACCCCCTAACAAGTGCCCGCTGTCTTTTGATGGGGGAGGGGGCGTTGCAGGTTGTTAACCTGCAGCAACGTCAGAAGAAGTCACTGCTGACAGGAGTTTTGCGGCTCTTGGCGCCACAGCTGTGCTAGGAACAGATCTGTACTTAACAGCTCTGTTCTTAGGGCATGTTCACACGGCGGTTTTGGCCGCGGTTCCTGCGGACAAAACCTCGTCGAACCTCGCTGAAAACTCGCGTCTCCCGGCGTGGGCGCTGGGCGTGGTCTCGGCGCGGGTGGGGCGTGGGGTTTACCCCCATGCAAATTAATAGCAGGTGGCGAGCCGCGGCCCAGCCGTGCGGCCGCCGCGCAGAGAACTCCCTGTCAAGAATTGACAGGAGAGTTCTCCACACGCGCGGGTTTGGTCACGGCCCCAAACCCGCGGCGTGTGAATATTAACGCGCTTTCGTAATAGGAAACCATGTTAATAAACTGGGCGCAGTTTTGGCCGCGGAAGCCACGTCAGAACCCGCGGACAAAACCGTGCCCCAATCCGCTGTGTGAACAGGGCCTTAGAACACTGTAAGCACCGGGAATGGATGTTTCCTCCGCTCCCCGGTGCTTAGTGCTCTAAGAACAGAGCCCTTTGATTGCTGCGGTCCGTGACTGCAGCATAATCAGAGGGCATTCCCCTTTGACCCCATAGAACTCGGGGAACGTCTGTACAGTCAGCCCTGGGGGCCTTGAGTAGCCCCAAGGCTGTCTGTTTAACAGTCCTGTAGTCAGGACACACTGTGCTGCCCTTACTGCTGCCTGTGTCACACTGACAAAGAACGTAATGTATTAGTATATGTGAATGTGCGAATACATTATTGTGAAAAAGTTATCCCTTCATGGATTTGTAAAGAATATAGTTGAGAAAAAATTAAATAAAATAAATATTTAATAATTGTCCACATTACCCAAAAAACTATACGTTAGTTACCCACACAAATTAACCTAACAAGTTATTTAGTGTGAATTGTGAATGGTTTAAAAAAAAAAAAAAATTACAAATTATTGCAGAATTTTACATTTTATGTGAATTCTAAACCATGCCCCCCAAAAAATACAACCACATATAAAAAGGTTTCATAGAACTGCGTCATTGAAAAAATAAAGTTACGACTGTTAAAACGCAAGGAGGCAAAACCTAAACAATGTGCTGGTCATTAAGGCCTTTTCAGGCCTGGGGCTTAAGGGGTTCATCATATTGGGAAGCTGGACGTTACAGGGGCACATCCTACAAGATCTGTGCGGGGATGGGAATGAAACTTGGGCATCCATTCATACAATCCACAGAGCTCTACCATGAACCAGCACATACAAAACTTTACAGTTCCATTTTCCTGCTGTGTCATTGAGGGGTTTGTCCAGTTGATTTACATATATTTAAAAAAGGTGCTGGTGCCCAAATAAGGCTTGGTTCACACAGCGGTTTTGGCGCGGTTGCCGTGGCCAAAACCTCATCCAAATCGCACCCCAAACGCCCCCAGTTCATTACATGGTTTCCTATGGGAAACCGCGTTGCTATTCACACGGCGCGGGTTTGCTTGCTGCGGCGTGTTTGAGAAGTCTCCTGTCAATTCTTGACAGCGAGTCTTCGGCGCGGTGTCGGTGTGGTTTTCGCCATGATTTTCGGCGCGGTTTGGCCGCGGGTTTAGTCCTACCTATTTGTATGGCCCAAAACCGCGCCAAAACCCGCGCCGACAAACCTTGTCGGGAGACGGGAGTTTGAGGTGAGGCTTGGACGAGGTTTTGGCCGCGGCAACCGCGCTCAAACCCGTAGGCCAAATCCGCCGTGTGAACATCCCCTAAAAGGAAGAAACTCCTTCCTTCCTTGCCCCTCTTCCTGGTCTTCTGTTCAGCTGCGGCAGTGCCACTGCCATACATCACTGTACGGTGCTGGTTTGCCTCCGAATTGGGATGTAAACGAGACATTCTAGCTGCAGTCAGCAGAAGAAAAAAAAAAAGATACAGGAAAGGGACTCCGCTGAGCCAGTGCTATGATGTAGGAGAGACAGATGGGGTGAGTTTGCTTGTGGTTTTTTTTTTCCCTTGTAAATCTGAGATCAGTATTTAGAGGAATGGGCAGAAGTGCCAGGCTGGGCACTGTGAATTGTCCTGTGGACTTAGTCTTTCCTGAGCCTGTACACCACTAACCCAGCTAAGAGGGTTAATTTTACCCCGATGTCTCGGCGCCCGCACGTCTAATACAAAATGCCTAACGTTTCCTCAATTAACTTAAACCTGAAGCTTAATTGTGATTGGTCTTTCATCGGCGTTAACATTGTTTATTTCAATTTTAGCTTCTGTGCCACATTTTCCCTTATATCTTCTTTGTCTTTGAGGGCCTCATTTTTGTTGTAGACAGTAATGACAGAGAGCGAATCCAGGAAGCCTCTGAGGAGTTGCAGAAGATGGTGAGTGGTATTGCGTGAATTTGTCCCTGTTCCGTTTAACTACGCTAGTTTAAAAAAAAAAAAACATTGGGTTCCTGATATCCTGAACTGTAATTATTTTTATTCTAACCTGGAGTTGGGGGTTATGGTTTTTAGGTCTGTTTTTAAGGTTTAACTTCTTTATGGTGCTGTTGGAGTACACCGGCTCTGTCACTTCCAACCTAATTTGCAGTGGGATTGGATGTGATATTGGAGCAGTGGTGCTGCTGGACTGTTGGTGAGGTAAGTTAACCCTAAACAGGCCTAAAAATCCTAACCTCAATTTAGGGTATGTTCACACGGCGTTTTTTCGTCTGTGTAACATAAGCATTTTAGCTGCATGTTTGGATCCGTCTGTCAGTCCCCAAACGGACCCGAACACCCAGCTAACAAATAGCAATGTGCTTTTACATTGCTTTTAATACGAGACACGCATCAGTGTCCACACGAGTGATCGCCGATGCGTCTCACTGCGTCTTTCGGATCCGTTCCAAGAATTGACATGACAATTCTTGGTCCGAAAGACGCAGTAGGAGCCCTATTTAAAATGATAGGGTGCGATCCTGCTGCATCCAACACACAGCTGCGTGTTAGGGTACGTGTTGGATCTGTTTTAGATCCGAAAGACGCTGCGCTTTTGGATGTGCTTTTCGGATCCAATACGGATCCAAACACACCGTGTGAACATACCCTGATGATCAGAGAGTATTTTCTGCAATTTATTTCAAAACTTGATTTGGACTGACTGTAATGAAAGTGCTCAGATTCGGGCTTATTTTGACTTTCATCTGAATTGACAGTGCAACACTTAGAAGTAAAATAGGAGTGGAGCAGGATTTGAGGGGAGAAACTTTTTTCTTTTTTTTTTTTGTCATTTTCTGTACTAGTGTGCCCATACCTAAAGTGGTTGTCCCTCAGTTTGCCAAATGGCTAAATAAACAATTAGTCTATTTTAAAAGGGCTTATTTCGGGGCGTATTTGTGGACTTAATTACGTCCGCAAATACGTCCTGAAATACGTTTCAAATACGTGTCAGTGTGGCATGTATTTCGCATCGTTTATACATTCCCCAGTCATTACTATGGGGATTTACGTCGCGAAATATGCCTCAATAAGTGACAGGGGACTAAATTTTACAATCGTATTTACATGGCGAAAATACGTCGTGGAAATATGCCTCGCGTGAACGACGAGGCGTGTTTTACATTGGAATCAATGCTAATCTAAATGTTCACTATTTGAAATGTATTTCAGGAGGTATCTGCGGACGTAATTACGTCCGCAAATACGCCCAGAAGTAAGCCGTGTGAACATAGCTTTACAGGTAAAGCTTATACAAATCACGTATATTACATGTTCGTATTTTTCACAGCTAAAATCTGAATTGATAAACTGCGGCAAAAAAGACGTCCCACATACATCTAAAAAAAATAAAGTACTTGCTAATTCAGCGCTGCTGATGGTGTCTCCAGTCTGTTCACTTCCAGTAAATCTCAATGGTGCATGATGGTTTCAGCCAATCAGTTGAATCAGTGGTCACGTGCTATTAACAATAAGTGGTGATGTCTAATGAGTGTGATGTGACCACTGAAATCACGAATTTGTCTGTGACTGCCGCCTCCTTATAAATTGGAAGGAAGTAAAAACCAAAGACACTGCTGACCGTTTATATGCCGGATCAATGTGGTGCTTTTTTTAAAAAATTTTTTAGTTGGAAAACCCATTCTTAGGCTAGGTTCACATCCGTGGGAGGTTCTGTTCGTAAGCTTTGCTTTTTCCATTGCAAGACTGAAAAAACATCGCAGTATGATGCGTTTTTTTCCCGTTAAAACACTGCAGCAGAAACACGATGGCCCCATTGTAGTCGATGGGCTCTATCCGGCACGTACAAAATGGATGTGAACCTAGCCTTAGTCTATGGTGGGGACAACCCTTTACCATTAGACCCACACCTATCTCAGTAACAGGCCCCCGAATATTTTGGCTCAGAATGAAGAGCCGGTCACGCTTTGCTCATGAGTCTTCGTTCTGTTTTATGGGATTTCTAAGTTCAGCCAAGCAGCGTGTTCAGGTGTACTCGGAGCTCCCACAGAACATAATGGAGAGTAGGACGCAAGTGTGACCTACTCTCCGTTCTGGTGGCTTGTTCCCAAGGTAGGTGTTGGGACCTGCACCTTTTACACTTTGATGGCCTAAGTTGTCGATAGGCCATCAAAGTCTGTAGTGGGAACACACTTTAAAGCTATGCCTTCTGATATTGGCCATATAGCGAGGAAGGTAGAACTCAGATCTAAGAAAAGATGCTCAAAATTTTAGTAATGAATTTAGTAATCCCTAAAATTGCCATTGATAGCAGACAAGTCTTGAAGCAGTTTTGCTCTAGCATATGGCATTGGCAATGATTAGTACAAAATGTTTCAGCAAGTGCTACAAAATGTGCATCTCGTAGAAAGAGCTTACAGCTATAATTAGGTACATTCTGCTGCATCAAGTAGTCCTGTAATTGCATTTCCAATGTAGAATTGTGCACACAGTCTAGTGATAGATGACTGCGTTTGTTTTTAGCTCCAAGAAGATGAACTAAGGGATGCCGTGTTGCTGGTATTCGCCAACAAACAAGACTTGCCCAATGCTATGGCCATCAGCGAGATGACCGACAAGCTGTCACTTCAGATTCTCCGCGGCAGGACTGTGAGTATCCTCATTGTTTTAGATGGTATCCTTTCTATAGATACGTTTAGTAAGTTCTGATAGATTTGTGACAACTCTCCCCTCCTTCTCTTTTTAGTGGTACGTGCAAGCAACATGTGCAACTCAGGGGACCGGTCTGTATGAAGGACTGGACTGGCTATCATGCGAGCTCTCCAAACGTTAAGAAGGACCGTTGTCAGCAGAGGACACAATGAATAGAAGTGGTCTAGGCACGTAACATCCAAACTAGTTCCAAAATGGTTTAAAGAAATGGAATGGGGGCAGCAAACACTCTAAAGTTTCCAGATTCTTTTGTTGCCGGTTATTTTACCAAGTTTCCACATTGCTTTCGGAGCGGTGTGGCTAGACATAAAGCCGAAAATAATAAATTCTCCCTTTATGTGAAAGTGTTTTCTGGTTTTACTTCTCCTTTACATGCCTGGAAATAATTTTTGTGATGCTATAGATTGGACTGCTTACCCCTTCCTCCCCCCGTACCGCCCTCTTCCCTCAAGACAAAAATAATGTCCTTTCCGAGTCAGTCGCAGCTCTCCTATGTAAAGTCGAGCTGTTTTAATTATTGCACACTTGGCAGAATTCTTGCTTTACTGTTTTTGAAGAAGTGTCCCCCATCTTCTACTCCCACGTGTCATTCCTTAGACTTTCTGCTGATTTAAAACCTAGCATTCCATATCTATTTATTTTTCATCCATGCCAAAAGATTTAGTTTGTATCAGCGGGGAACACACAACACTATTTGGAGTGACACCAATTCTCATTTCTTTTAACCATGTGTTAGCCAAGACTAACGTTACTTTTGTAATGAGGGTTGGTGGTAACGGCCTTTGCTGGAGCGAGTTTGCAATAACGCCTTTTGCTGAGAGAGCTTGCAGCAAAGGAGCCCCCTGGCTTGTTTTATTTCTCAGCAGTTTGTCTCAGTTTAGGGTATTTTTTTATGTTGCTTTCAGCTTGACTGTTTTTGCCCATTGTACCATAGTTCTGCTGATGTTTTATTGTTTATTGGTGAACATATCTTCATGATGCAAATTTATAATTTTTTTTTTTTGGAATTCCTCAGTCTGAAAAATTTATGTTTTCTTAATACCCCACTAATAATTATTCCTAATAAAATAACAGAAAAAAAGTTTCTCCCTTTTTTTTTTATGTGTGGTTCTTTTCTAATAATTTGATTTTGAAGGATTAATTAGTAGCCAGCGTTGGATGCGTCACGCAGCCGGTCCTGTACATCAGTGTTCCCCCAACTCCAGTCCTCAAGGCCCACCAACAGGTCATGTTTCCAGGATCTCCCACAGAATGCACTGACAATAATGATATAACCTGTGCAGCATAATTGACTCACAATGCTAAGGAAAGCCAAAAAACATGACCTGTTGGTGGGCCTTGAGGAGAGGAGTTTGGGGACCCCTGCTGCACATAGTTTCTGCTTCTAAAGCAGGGGTGTCACTCATTTTCACTTTGGGTCACAAGAGCATTCTGGTTGCCCTCAAAGGGCTATTAGAGGGTGGCTAGGTGCCTTGTTAGGGCTGTCAGATCTGTGCCACCGCTTGTGAGTTGCACACCAGCTGTGTCTAAGCTCTCGGGAGCTACATAAGAGCATGGTGGGCCAAATTCAGCCCTCGAACCTTGAGTTTGACACCTGTGTTCTAAAGCAGGGCTCCCCAACTCTGGTCCTCAAAGCCCACCAACAGGTCATGTTTGCAGGATATCCCACAGAGTGCACTGACAATAATGAAATCACCGGGGCAAGGCTAAGGAAAGCCAGAAAACATGACCTGTTGGGGAGTCTTGAGGACTGGAGTTGAGGACCACTGTTCTAAAGGGTAACATCTCTCTTTAGGGAGAGGCACCATGTAGGTGTGTGGAGACCTATACACTATTAGTTGCTCAACACAAATTTAAATATATTCCACAAGACTCATGGGAAATGAGCTAGGACTCTGCAGCGCCACCTGTTGAATGTAGCATCTCTAAGTCACATCCAGCTCACAGAGCTTTGCAAGGTGAATGGGATTAATGCCAACCTGAGTCATCTCCAGACAGATGTTTCAGGGTATTTGCCCCTCATCAGTGCAGAGTAGAATATTGGTTGGTCACGCAGGAAAGAGAAGTTTAATATTCTCATACTCTACATGTTTCTCACTTGTCAATGAGTTAAAGCAATTACAGAAGCTGCAAGAAACGTTTAAAAAAAAAAAAATAATAATAATTTAAAACGAACATAACCTTTCTGTTATTCCTTTAACCCACCGTAGTCATAATAATATGGCTTGTTTTCCCTCCTTGCCTTCCAAGAGCCATAACTTTTTTTTTTTTTCCCCCCACACCTACATAGACATATGAGGACTTTTATTTTGTGGGGCAAGAAGTACTTCCTAATGGTGTCATTCATCATATTATAGAATATAGGTGTACTTCCACCTATGGACTGGAGTGAGTGCATTGTTGCAGACTGAAGTGTACTTTCTATTGGTACCATTCTGGGATAGATGCGACCTTTTTGATCACGTTTACATTTTTAGGAGGTGTGAAATGATGGAGAAAAAAAACCACAATTTTGGCGTTTTGGAATTTTTTCCTACTTATACGGTATTCAGCGCATGGGAAAATTGTTATATTTTAATAGATCGGACTTTTACATACACGGTGATATCAATTATGTTTAACTTTTATTTTTTTATTTGTAAAATAGCAAGGGGGTGGGGGGTGATTAGAACTTTTAAGATTTTTTTTTTTATACTTTAAAAACTTATTTCCCCTCACAGTAAGAGTCCCAGTAGAGCACTTGACCACTAGGGGGCTAGATCATCAGTGCATACTATTGCATTGCATGAATGTTGCAATAGGGTGAACAAAGATGGTGGTTCTAGTAGTTCCTGTCTGGTTCAGTAAGTGTTATAATTGCAGATATGGCAGCAATGGAAGCCTTCACAAGTCTTCCAGTCACCATGTTAAAAAAAAAAAAAAAATTGGCATCCTGTCGCAGAGGTGACGATTGGAGTGCACACTGTTTCTCATTCACTTAGACACCATGTGAACATACATTTAGACTTGAGGGTGGGTTCACACTACATTATTGCATACGTTGCAGGTATCTGTTGTACCCCGACGGTTACCGCAATGCAGCCTTGGCAGACCCATAGAGGGTAATAGAGCAGATGTAGTCCAGCAAATATGGTTATTTTACAGGTCTAGTGTAGTCTACCACACGGAGTCCTGCAGGAACTATGCATCAAGAAGTAGAGCAAACATAGCCCACGCTGGGCTGTGTCTGCTCTATATCCTCTATGGATCCACCGAGGCTGTGTTGTGGTATCTGCCAGGGGACCTTTTTTCACAATACAGCGACCAATACCTGCAACGTTGTAGTGTGAACTTACCCAAAGGCTAAGTCTACACAGCACAGCTGTTTGGTCGGGTATTTGGCAGATTCAGTTTTTAGAATCTGTCGAAAATCCGACTGTAACCAATGTCTACACAGCACCAATGTTTCAAGTTGTTTTCGAAATCCCGGGGATTTTCAAACCTGTCAGATCTTCCATCATCACTATATTTACTATTTTGCCATAGGCAAACTTAAACTCTATCAATTCTCTATCTATAAAACACTAAAACGTAACTTTTATTATGTATAACTCTTTACCTCTATACACACTATTTAAAAACCTGATTTCTAACCTCACCATTTAACCCTTTCTACTTCTGAAGGAAGGAATAGCTCCTTTTCCACTATCAAGTCTGGTGGAACCCCACCTACCAACAAGAAAGCCTTATATATACAGCAAATTATTAACTCCAGTTAGGGATCCCAAGCCTCCTACTTGGGCAATCATCCCTAATCTAATGGACACAGGACAAATAAGTCTCCCTTTTGACACCCTCTGCAGCGGGTGGCACTTGTAGACAGAGGTGAGAAATCACAATTTAAAACGTCATGCCTGACCTCCCCGACATGTTTCACCAGCTAACCTGGCTTCATCAGGGGCCAGAGGTCCAGTCCCATGTTGTCTAAGCTCACTTCCTTTTATATCATATTAGGTACACACCCTATTCAGGTGCTCACCTGCCATCAGAGAATCCACAAAACCCACTCCCCCTTCCACTCTCCTGCACGCACACTAATATGTGCTGCTACTGCTGCCACCATGCTCCCATAACCAACAGTCCTCAGACAAGTTCACCATCTCCATGGCGGGCTTACGCCCCATCTTACCATACTGCGCCCGCGTACTGTATCAATAGACATTTGAGCCCTGACTGTGATGGACTTCCGTCCCATCTCTCTTATATTATTGCCTCTGCGTGGCTCACCTAGAACGGACTAAGCACAATAGGTGTTACATTCCACAGCACACTACCAGCTTTATCATCTGCCATAAACCCCTTCTCTTCCATGTGTACTTTGCATATTCATTGGGAATATAATACAATACATTGTACTGTACACTATTGTCATATAAACTCCATTGTACTGTACACTTGTCATATTCTCTTCCCATAAAGCACTTCTCCTTTATATCTAATATACATATTAATTTTAATAAAGCTGCAGGCCCTAAGGTGAGCTTAGACCACATGGGATCGGACCTCTAACCCCTGATGAAGCCAGGTTAGCTGGTGAAACATGTTGGGGAGGTCAGGCATGACGTTTTAAATTGTGATTTCTCACCTCTGTTTACAAGTGCCACCCTCTGCAGAGGCTGTCAAAAGGGAGCTTTATTTGTCCTGTGTCCATTAGATTAGGGACGACTGCCCAAGTAGGAGGCTTGGGATCCCTCACTGGAGTCAATAATTTGTTGTATATATAAGGCTTTCCTGTTGGTAGGTGGGGTTCCACCAGGCTTGATAGTGGAAAAGGAGCTATCCCTTCCTTCAGAAGTAGAAAGGGTTAAATGGTGAGGTTAGAAATCAGGTTTTTAAATAGTGTGTATAGAGGTAAAGAGTTATACATAATAAAAGTTACGTTTTAGTGTTTTATAGATAGAGAACTGATAGCGTTTAAGTTTGCCTATGGCAAAATAGTAAATATAGTGATCAGAAGTCACTCTCTGTTCTCTTGTGAGATTCCGTTTTTTTTGGAGACTATCTTCCATCAGATTCCCGTACATTCAATGTAGGGGTCAACAGCAAATCCAAAAACCGACCGCAGTTTTTTGTGCAAACCTGCACCAAAAACAGTGGTCTGGCGATGTTAAAATGCCGTCGAATTTTGGATTGTGGTTTAACATTGCTGTGCAGACCTAGTGTAACCTGTCTGGTCTCCAACCTGTAGCCTTTCAGCTACTTGAAGAGCTACTGGTGTTGTAGTTCCACAACATCTGGAGAGTTCCAGGAATCTGAGGGTAAGCCTCAATAATACGTCCTCATGCTTTGGTTACATTATGCATTTTTCCCACGAAAAAAATATGCTGATATCCTCTAATTTCTGCCATGTATTGTACGTGTTCTTGACCCAGATTGTGTTTTTGGATAAAGATCAGTTCTACTTAAGAAGCGGCATCTTTGCTCCAGGTGCATTTTCCTCACAACATAACATTCAAAAGGACATGTGGCAAATGCTTTAGCACTCTGCAGTGCCACCTATTGGATGGGGTGTTCCTAAATTCACAGCCAACTCACTGAGCCTTGCACTATGAATGTAATTAGAGCCAACCAGATATTCATCCGGAGACAGCTGGTTTAGGGTGTTTGCCCCTCATCAGTGCACAGTAGAATACTGGTTAGCTAGATGAGAGGCTGTAGGCATAGACCGAAAAGGGAGACTCTAATCCCATTCACAGTCAAGCCTCCGCGATTCAGATGAGATTTGAGGAACGCTACATCCAATAAGTGGAGCTGCGGAGTCCCAGCTCTTTTCATGAGCCTTTTTGATTTTATACACTTTTTAAGCAACTAATGATGAATCAGTCTCCACTCACCTATGGGGTGCCTCTGCTTTATAAATTACATTACCCCTTTTAAGCTTCACAACATATTGTAAGGGCATGTTCCCATGGTCAGGTTTTACAGACTGTTTTTGGTTTTGAAAGCAGTCTGTAAACTGTCTGTCAAACCTTAACACGGACCTTAATGGAAAATCCATGCAGCGGTCCCCATTGAACGGATTTTCCACCGGGTGGTTTTTCAGACCGAAATACATAGAACATGTTCATTCTTGAACATGTCGATACGAAGGGAGAGGGCTTGAAACCGTGGTGAAAAGCCGTCCCCCTGCTTGCCAGAAACAGAGCAAATACCGGTCAGGATTTCCTGCGCCAAGTAAACGCACTTATTTTCTGAGGCAGCAAGGATTTGTAATCTGCATTGGTAAAAATACGTACTGCAGTTCATGATGTGTATTTCCATTGAGAACAATGAGACCTAAAGGCGATTTATTAAATGTTTCCCATACATTTTTCCCTCACTTTTATGCTGTTATGTTTTTATGCTGCCTCCATCACATCTTGCATTAACTGGAATGTGTTATCTGAAAATGACCTTATTATTTAAATTGTGCTTTTATGTTAAATATATTTTTAAGAGCTTTTTATAATTTTTATTTTTTTTTTACAATTTTCCAAAACACTATATTTAACCTCTTAATGCCGAGGCTTATTTTTTTTTATCTGCATAGACATGAGGGTTTTTATTTTGCGTGACATGATGTGCTTTCTAATGGTGTCAGTCACCATACCATAGAATATACTGGGAAACGCAAAAAAATTCAATTAAATTCTAAGTGGGACAAAATGTGGGAAAAAACACGCTCTCGTGCCATGTTTGTGGGGGGTTTGTTTTTAGTGTGTTCAATATTCAGTAAAAATGATGTTTTCTGTATTCTACAAGTTGACATGAATCCGGCAATACCAAACATGTACGGTTTTTGTTATGTTTTGGTACTGTAAAAAAAAAAATCTCCATTTTCTATTTTTCACATTTTTGCCGCAGCGCCATTTTCTGCGACCAATACATTTTTGTACTTCTACCTACGGACTTGAGTGAGGGTACTTTTTATTGGTACCAATTTGGAATACATGTGACTTTTTTGTTCATTTTTATTCAAATTTTTAGGGGACGTGAAATGATCAAAAAAAAAAAAAAAACAATGTTTGCATTTGTAATTTTTTTTTTTTTAAGTCTATGGTGTTCAGTGGACGAGATAAATGATATATTTTAATAGATTGGACTTTTTTGGACGCGACAATACCAGTTGTGTATTTTTTATTTTTTTGCAAAATGTCAAAAAGGGGTGGGGGGGGGGATATGAACTTTTAATATTTTTTTTTTAACTTTTAAAACTTTTTTTTTCACTATAACTTTGAGTCCCCCTAGGGTGCTTCACCACTAGGATGCTCGATCATTTACATAGCCTATTGCATTGTAATAGGGTGTACCAATATGACAGTTGTACTACTTCCTGCACTAGGCAAAAACATGGCGATGCTGCCATGTTAACCGATCAAGGCGCCGCAATCGAAATGTGGTGCAGTGCACAGCACTGTTTCTCGTTCATTTAGAAGCCACAGCGTCTAAAGGATTAAACAGTCTGGGATGGAGCCGGCTCCATCCTGTTAGCGAAGTGTGTTAGCTGCAATTAGCCTGGACCTAAACATCCAGATGCGGTAAGGGATTAAAATAAATAAATCATGCAGTCCTCACTTTAGCCACTAAGCCTAATACTAGGCTGACATTTCCTATTCTGTAGAGATCACTTCTCAAGTCTCCGCTCAGGATTACAATGAAATTAACATCTTTAAATTAGATAACACAGGATCTACACAAGGATTCACAAGAGGAGATGGTCACAGCTCGCCAAATCCCAGGATGCCAGGCATACTCACCCATAGAAGTCAATGAGTCGGCTTCTGTTCACAGGCCTCTAAGTCTACACAGTTGCAGTAAAGCAGATCTACAAATGTTGTTGAAAGCAACTCGGGCAAGATGGCTGCTCCAAAATCACATACAAAAACAGAATGAAAAAAAATAGAAAATAAAAAGTGCTAAGAAGAAAAGAATATGCATCGTTATCTGGGCTTAGAATTTTGCTGACACTTTCTCTTTAAGACCTGTGTGCAAAACAGTGGTCTGTGGTGTAGAGAGAAAGCACTTTTTATGGCATTTCTTTCCCCCCAAAAAACCTCCCCTGCTGTGCCCAGATATTTTCTTTAGTAAAATATAAAACAATACAATGGGTCTTATGTATGAAAACGGTCTAGCAGTAAGACTGTCTCTATTGCCCATAGCAACCAGTGAGATCTTGGCTTTCATTTCATATAGTGCTCTGGAAAAATAAAACCTAAGCTCTGATTTGTTGCTAAGGGCTACAAAGACCATCTTCTAGATAGTTTTCAAACCGTAAGGTCCAATTTTTTCTTGTTTCTTTTTGGGTCCATGGCAATAAAAAAAAATATGCCATTGATCCTCAAAATTAAAGGTTGTTTGCACTTAATTTGCCAGTGGAGAACAACCATGGATGTAAGGGTAAGTTCAGAAGGGGTTTGCCGCGTGTACATTTGCACGTTGCAACACACGTTTGTTACGTTGTTGAAATTACGTGCTTGCAAGCGCGTTATTTCAACGACGAAACAACATGTGAATGTTGGCACATATTTTACATTGCAATCTATGAGAAGTGTTTAGAACATTGTTTTGGGCGTATTTCAGTGTAAAATATGTGCCAAAATACGTGATGTGAACATACCCTTAGGCCGCCTTCTCACACTACAAGCTGTGGTTACCTTTTACGGCAGGTTTACACCTAGATTTGTTGCAGAAATTTCTTCTTCTGAATGAAATTATTGCTGCATCACGTCTTAAGTTTTGCCTGCATGATTCAGATGTATGGAACGCAGCAAACAAAATTTGCTGCATGTAGATATTTCCTTACTTTTTTTTTTAAGCAGTTATTGTAAAATGTAAGGTTGCTGGATAGGTTTACCAACATTTAAAAAAAAACATTTTTTTTTACTAAGGTATGTTCACACACGTCGGAAAAACAGATGTATCTATATCTGCCCACCCACTTTCCAAGGCTTTGTTATTTGCGTTATGAATGGTGCAGAAGACACACCTGACTAAAGGCAAAGTGATCCTGCAAACAATATAGGCTCCTTTAGTTCATAAATTATTTTGTAAAAACTTATTTGGTGAATGATTCACTATATGGCACAAAGATTGAAGAATCTACATTTGGTAACAATCCTATCTTTTTACCACTCATTATAGTAGCCAATATTCCCAGATTGTAGGGTCGGTCTGCAAATAATTACCTATGTTGTTTATTTATCCTTTTTTTATCGCAGGTGTCACTCTGCGGTTTTGGTTTGTTTTTTCCTCTTAGGGGCCGTTTACAAGGCACTGGACAAATACCGGCCGTTTTTTGTTCGGTTTTGCGGCCGTTCCCACGGCTGCGGGGGGGACGGCTTTTCTCCACGATGAGCGGAGAACAGCCCTCCCCCCTCCCATTGAGATGCACAGATTCGGACGGAAGATTGTGCATGTTCAATGTTTTGTCGCCGGTCCGCCGGCGACAAAACCGCCAGACAGAAAACCCGTGCAGTGGGGACTGCTGAACGGGTTTTCCATAGAGCACAATTGTGCTCATTTTCAGCCAGTTTTTCAGGCGGTCTGAAAAACCGCAAACCGGCTGAAAAACCAGCCGAAAACCCTTGCCGTGGGGACATGCCCTTACAATAGTGAGCAGCAATTAAAATGCTTTAATTACCAGCAATCTCCTTTCAGTTAGGGTGCTTTCACACGGTGCGTTTTTTGTGCAGGAAGGCACAGCAATTAATGCTGTGCAGCAATGTACAGCATCAATTGCTGTGCCTTCCTGCACAAAAACGCATTGAAAAAACGTATCAAAAACGCACTGTGTGAAAACACCCTTATCTAAACTGTTTAGAAAGGTGTAAGGGTATGTTCACACAATGTACTGCGGTGCGTACAGTACTCGCCGCAGTACATCATGTGTTTCAGGAGCTCGCGCTAATACGCGCGTATTTCTGTGGGGGTAGGGGGGTTGATGGCCCCATTGACATTCATTACTCGCGGCACGTATTCGCCGCAAGTAATTGACATGTCACTTATCTCCCAGCGCGTACAATAGGATCGTATTGTACGAGCGGGGAGGGGAGGTATAATCCATAGTTCTCAGAGGTATGGATTACGTAATTTTGTTGCGCATCTCGCCTGTATTAGAGCGCAAATACACAGTGAAATGTGCGCCGAAATTACCCCGTGTGACAATACCCTAAGGGTGCTTTCACCCAGCACAGTTTTAACTGCGCACCAATTAAACTTCCTTTATTACCAACAACCTTATTTCAGTTGTCTAAATTGTCCAGAAAGGTGTTTCAAGTAAGTAATCAATTACGGTGTTTGAAGTCTCGTGGATTACAAAAACACTAATCGATTACTCACTTTCCAAACAGTTTAGATAAGGGTGCTTTCACACAGCGCAGCTATGGTGCAGTTTTAACTGCGCTCCAATTAAACTACCTTTATTACCAGCAAGCTTCTTCCACTTATCTGTTTGGAAAATGAGGAATCAATTAGTGTGTTTGTAATTCATAGGACTTCAAACAGTAACTGATTACTTACTTGAAACACCTTTCTGAACAATTTAGACAACTGAAAGAAGCTTGCTAGTAATAAAGGCAGTTTAATTGGAGCGCAGTTAAAACTGCACCAAAACTGTGCTGTGTGAAAGCACCTTAAGGATGTCTGGTTAAAACCTATCTGGCTAGATTCACAAGGACTTATTGGGAATTCTACCATTTTACTTCTTCGTGCAGATTTTACCACATATTAGATTTACTGTAGTAAAATGGTAACATCAGGCTGTTTATCACCTTATGATACAATAATCAAGCTATTTAGGTAGAACAGACACTGATAAGCAAAAGGGTAACAATGTTTTGATCTTTTGAACACTTGTGGGTTGAGTTGATGAAAAAGCTGTATTTGTATCCAAGTCCAGTCTGCACCAACATTGGGAATGTGTAGAAGAGACCTGGGATTAGATTTTGGTCAAGATGTGCTTGATTCTGATTCAGAGCCCAGAAGGATTCAGGCAATTCAGCCAAAAGGTGGATTTACCAAATACTAACAAAATAATAAAAATTAACACAGATTTTTAGGAGCAAAACTATAACTAAGCAGATGCTAAATACTTGCAAGTCAAATTTAAGTTTAAGATTTAAGATGACTGTATATAAAATGACAGCAGCTTCCTGTACAAAGCTGTAGTGGATGGTGAGATATGGAGCCTGAAAGTCACAAGTTCAAACCATTGTTACCATTTTGCTTGTCAGTGTAAAATATATTTATTGGGCATGACTTTAGGACACAAAAAAAATTGTAAATATGCAAAACACTGCAGGAACATTTGTGGAGTCACTGAATTTGTTCTGAGAAATAGTATCGCCTCCATCAGATCCTGCATACATGACCTCACATCTGATCTCATTATTTCCAGGCTAGAGAACGGCCTCTCTACACTAACTTGGGTTGGGGGCAAAGCGATGACCACAGGGGTAACATCTCTAACAATGTCAGGGTATAAAGGAATTGCCTCAGCCACAGTCAGTTTTGATGAATGGTTGATCTACTTCTTTGAAAACAAGTGAAAAATTTAGCTAAAATCTGTTTGCTATGGGAGCAGGATCTTTCCCCTGGGGCAGCGCTTTGCCTGCTCCATGTCATCAATTATACTCCTCATGTGATAGGCTGAAGATATGAGAGCAGTAGCACTGGCCGGACCCAATTCTTCTTGCTCTTTACACTGCATCAAACTAACTGGACCAACTTATTATATATTTTTGGAGTCGGAGTCAGTCCCTTTTATGACGACTCCGACTCCTGCAAAATAGCCTCCGACTCCACAGCCCTGCCATCCAGTGTGCCTAATCTGCTTTCTAGCTCCTGCTGTGCTTAATATACATAAAAAATTTGACTTGCTTTTTTAATTTTTATTTTTTTTACACGCAATATATGCTACATGTTTAAAAACATCCCATGTGTCCCCACTGATGCACATTTCTATACACCCTCCATTGGACCCTAGAAGTGAGCGTATTTTGGTGGGTAAAACATGCATTTTTTAAAATGCATTTGCAAGAAATGGCTTGCCCAGTCCAATTTGACACTCTCACAGGAACCAGCAAAAAAAGAAAAAAAAAAATTCTCTTAAGGTGGTTGTGCCACCAAAGGTATCAGGCCACCACTAAGGGAGAGGACACTCCCGAAACGCGTTGACCTGTACACCTGCGCTTCCATCTGCCTGATGCTCTAAGTAAGATAACTCTATTGTTGCCTGTCCTCACATGAAATGGAGATATTTTTGGATTATGCTGTTTTTAGCAATGTGGAATAAAGTTTTTATACTCCTCTATGGATACGGAGCTGGTCTGTCACTTTGGATTGCACCAAAGGTATCCATCATCCACAGAATAGGTGATAAATTTCCTTCCACCTTGAGCTTGTGCAGCAATGAAGTCTTTAAATGGAGCAGTGACTGTTTAAAGACAACTGAGCCCTAAAATTGGCTATCTCCGTTGGTTTCAATGACTTTGAATGGTGCAGCAGTGTGCATGTTTCAGCCACTGCTTTGTTCAAAGAGCTCCTTGCTGCAACAGCAGGGGACTCAGGGGAACCCTCTTTCAAGTGATCGCTTGGAGTAAAAGCAGTGGGACTCTCACCATCTCATCGCCTTTTCTGTGGATCAGTAAAAAATATCGTTAGTGGCACCAGCAGTTGAAGGCCGAGTTTACCCACCAATTTTTTGTGTGCAACTTTATATGCACAACAGGCATTTTAAACATCAAAATGTGCATGAAAAACCCGCTGTAGTGTCCCATTGGCTTCAATGGCAACACGTACTGCTCAGGCACATTTTTATTCTTTTAAGGGTTGCGCAAAGAATACTGGACTTTTAGTCTATTCTCTATGTGTATCCCCCATTGGGGATACAATACAGATTAGCTTTGCTAGATGAGATTACTCTGCATCCTTAAAACCCTGTGAAATCCATGTGTTGAAACAAGCCAAGCTGCCTCCATATTGTATAAATGTACCAAAATCTTGCATACTGCAATTTTTCCCTAAACTTCATGAGGTACTTGCAGCATGTAGGTCCTCTGACACCTCTGTGCAATCCGTGACACTTATAGCGGTGTTTGTGCAGCAACTGCCTGTTACAGTGAATGGGAGATACAAAACCAGCTAAGCTCTCAGTCAGCTCCTTCTTCAGCTCCCATTTACTATAATGAGAGTAAGGGAATGTTCACACGCATTCAAAAGCGCTGCGTAAATCGCATCCAAAACACAGGTGTGCGTTTGGCTGCAGCAGAAACGCACCCTATAGCTTTAAATAGGGTGGCTGCTGCATTAAACGGGTCAAGAATTGACATGTCAATTCTTTGAACGGATCCAAAAGACGCATGTAAACACGCATCAGCGATCACTCGTCTGAACACCGATGCGTGTTTTACATTGAAAGCAATGTAAAATCACACTGCACATTGTTAGTGTTTGGGTCTGTTTAGGGTCCGGAACACGGATCGAAATACGCATCTAAAAACGTATCCTACCACAGAGGCAACACGCTGTGTGAACTTACCCTTAGGCCTTGTCCCCATGGCAAGGGTTTTTGGACTGTTTTACAGATGGTTTTCATTTTTGATAACAGTCTGTCAAACTTTAGTACGGACCTTTATGGAAAATCCGTGCAGCGGTCCCCACTGCACGGATTTTCTGCCGGACGTTTTTTTACACTGCCGGTGGTCCAAAAAACATAGAACATGTTCATTCTTCTGCCCGGTTTTCGGGCGGAATATGAACATTTCTATGTGAAAGGGGAGGGCTTTTCTCTGCAAACAGCAGAGAAAAGCCGCCCACTTGCGGCCGTGTGCACAGCCGCAAAACACAGCAGATTCCAGTTGGATAATCCGACCTGTACTTGCTCTCTGCCGTGGGGATGAGTCCTAACTATGTATGAGCAGCCTCTTCCACTGCAAGCTAGGCAGGCAATGGACAGTATCAAGGGGCAGATGTGAGATCTCCATGTGAATCCGGACTACTACACCCAGGGCTGTGGAGTCGGCAAGCCGAAGCCCCGACTCCTCAATTTCTAAACCTCCGACTCCTGACTCCCTCATACACGGCGCATGTTTAAGTGATAACTTTACTGTAGTAAAATGGTAACATCAGGCTTTTTTATCACCTCATGATACAATAATCAAGCTATTTAGGTAGAACAGACACTGACAAGCAAAAGGGTAACAATGTTTTTATCTTTTGAACACTTGTGGGTAGAGTTGAAGAAAAAGCTGTATTTGTATCCAAGTCCAGTCTGCACCAACATTGGGAAGAAGAGACCTGGGATCAGATTTTAGTCAAGACATGCTTGAATCCGATTCAGAGCCCAGAAGGATTCAGGCAGTATTGAAAACCAAAGGTGGATTTCCCAAATACTAACAAAATAATAAAAATTAACACTTTGCTTTTTGGGCGCAAAACTGTAACTAAGCAGATGCTAAATACTTGCAAGTCTAATTGATGTATAAGATAGGGAAGATGACTGTATATAAAATTACAGTAGCCTCATGTACAAAGCTGTAGTGGATGGTGAGATATGGAGCCTGAAAGTCACAAGCTCAAACCATTGTTACCATTTTGCTTGTCAGTGTAAAATATATTTATTGGATATGACTTTAGGACACAAAAAAAATTGTTAATATGCAAAACACTGCAGGAACATTTGTGGAGTCTCTGAATTTGTTCTAAGAAATAGTATCGCCTCCATCAGATCCTGCATACATGACCTCACATCTGTTCTCATTTTTTCTAGGCTAGAGAACGGCCTCTCTACACTAACTTGGGTTGGGGGCAAAGCGGTGACCACAGGGGCAACATCTCTAACAATGTCAGGGTATAAAGGAATTGCCTCAGCCACAGTCAGTTTTGATGAATGGTTGAACTCTTCTACTTCTTTGAAAACAGGTGAAAGATTTTACGAAATCTGTTTGCCCTGGGAGCAGAATCTTTTCCCCTGGGGCAGCACTTTGCCTGCTCCATGTCATTAATTACACTCCTCACGTGATAAGGCTGAAGATATGGGAGCAGTAGCACCAGCCAGACCCAATTCCTCTTGCTCTTTGCACTGCATCAAACTAACTGGACCAACTTATTATATATATTTTAGTAGTCGGCGTAGGTCCATTTTATGACGACTCCGACTCCACAGCCCTGATACACCAAAGAAAACTATTATAGACAAAAATTCAATGATAGAGTATGTCTTCATGAAGGTGGCTTTGGTTTTGTAACTAGTCCCCGATGCCAACTCACAGCTGCCCTGCTTCCTGCACTTTCTATGGGTAGCAAGCGTTGTCCCATCAGCACATTCATTCAATACTCAGCCACCATCAGCATGCTCCATTTCCATTGTGATCACATCTATTATTTTAGGACACTTGTGTAGAAGAAACGCACACGGCAATGCTGAGGACCTTTATGGTAAACAGTGTTAGTATCAGCAGCATAAAGTCATACATTTAATCCTCTATCTGTAAACATCAATGGATTCTACTTCCACCTTAGGTCACTTATAAGAGCTATATGGTCAGAGGGGTGTGAAACACTAGGTAGAGCCTGGTGACTAGTGACTTCTTCATGACTTGGCATGGGAATTACTTGTTCCACGTCTAAACTTTCATAGTCAATGAATATATAATCTAAGCAGCCATGGAAACCGCCCACATAGTTGGTGTAGGCAGGCTCCCCACAGGCACTCTTCAGTTTGAGAGGATGATTGAGAGACATGTTGCAACGTTCCTCCTCTCCATTAGATGTCCAGTCCTCATGAGTCTCAGAGATGGTCCCATCTCTTACAAAACTGTACATACCAGTGGAAGGTGTGCTATTAAAATCTCCGCAAAATATGATAGGAATGCCAGGGTAGAGTTCATATGCCACATGTCTGATATGAGATAAAGCAACAGCTATCTGAAGTAACCGGATGTTGCCACCTGGAAAGAGAGAAAAGGGAGTTCATTCAAATAGGAGGGGAAAAAAATTCAGCCCTAAATTTCTGTAAAAGGTATGTTCACACGACATATTTGCGGTCCCTATTTCGGGGTGTAATTGCACTACAATACACCCGAAATAGGGACCGCAAACACGGTAATTCATAGCTCTCATTAAGCGCTAGCATCACCAGCCGTTTTTCCAAACCGTCACTTGTTCCCTGCGCTTACACGCTGGGAAAAAATGAAAGTCTATGGGAGCCAGCACAGAGCGTTTTAGAAGTACGCGCTGACCAGATCGTACTTCTAAAACACCCGGCGTATTGCGGCACATACAGTACACGCCACAACATGCTGTGTGAACTTGCCCTAAGCGGATCGCCTCAATTAAACTTAACATACACTGCTCACAAAAAGTTAGGGATATTTAGCTTTTAGTTTAAATTTCAGGCTGAACATAAAATTTCTTGATTTTTTTTGAGCTAAATGAGACCTTCTCTTAATGTTAGAAAGCACAGGCCCAACTCTGCAGTGTTTCAGTACTTTTTGCACAACTTGCTGATCTCTAAGGCCTCGTTGACACGGCTTATTTGGGCGCGGATAGGAGCCGTACTGCGCGCCGGATTTGCACTGCAGTACGGCTCCAATCCGTCCCTGTCATTACGGTAATCCACAGTTCTCATAGAGAACTGTGGATTCCGTCGCTCCTCCCCGCTCGGCGAATCTGCCGCGGGGGGAGAAAGTGACACGCACATTATTTACGGCGCGTACGCGGCGTAAATAATGCATTGTCTATGGGGCCGGCGAGCAACGCCCCCACCCCTTATTCAAGCCGTAACTGCGGGCGAAATCCGTCCCGCAATTACAGCTTGAATAAGCCGTGTGAACACTGCCTAACAAGGAGCTTAATGGCAAAATTCACAACAGGTGTTTGAGCCCTGAATCGCCCAATAAATTTAAAGGGGTTGTCTCATCTCAAAGTTTCATAGGCTGCATGAATGAAATAATGCTGCTTTGCTCTGTCACTTCCCGGTAAAGCTGTCTGTAATTAGCATATGAGCTCCGTGTATTCAGACTTCTGCTAATTAGATAAATCTCATGCTGTCAGGACCAGGACTTCTGAGTTAAAATACACAGCAGTAATTACTAGCTTTTGTCTGAAAGATCAGATAACAAATAAGCGCTCACTGTCCGGAGTTCTGTGCTGCACGACCTGTGTGCTGACGTCACTCCCTGCTATCAGATAGAACAAACAGCAAGGTGAGGGGGGAAGAAGTACACAGGTCGGTCACTTGGGGAACCAGAGAGAGCACAGGTGGTGATAAAATCACTTATAGCTCCTTAACAACAACAAAAAATGAACAACGCAATATATTTGGAAAACATCTTTATTAAGTCTTCCCAACACAAGCAAATCTTTGTAGCGAGACAACACCTTTAAGGGATCAATTTGAACTGGGATTTAAACAGTCCTCCTTATCCTGCTGTTCACATTTTGACATCATGAGAGCAAGACAACACCTTACAATTGATCAACAGTACGTCGTCATTGCAAGGCTTCAAGCAGGATGCTCTCATACGTAAGTGGCCACTGAGCTTAGAGTTTCACAGAGTGTCATCAGCAGGTTGCAACACAGATACAGAGAGACAGGAAGAGTCATAGAAAGGCAAAGAAGTGAACGTCCTTTGGCTCCATTACACACTTATAACCGCTTCATTGTAAACAATGCCTTGTGGAACCAGATAATTAATGCAACACAACTCCAGACAGGCTTAAGGGAAGTGAGAGGCAACCTAGTGTTACGTCAGATCATTCGTAACCATTTACATCAGCGCGCAAGACGACCATCAATGGTACCTGACCTGGATGATGCATAGCGCTCTCCTTGACATCTCCAGCATCCTTGGCAGCCATATATTCTGCTTAGAGTGAATCGACATTCATCACTGAACAGCACGGAGGACCAGCATAGATGCTCCCTGGCCCATGTAAAACGATGATACCTGTGCCTGGTGATGTGGTCAGGCATCCTTGCAGGTCGACAAGCACATGGACCATGCTGATGTAAATGGTTACGAATCGTCTGACATGACACTTGGTTGCCTCTGACCTCCCTTAAACGTGCCTGCAGTTGTGTGGCGTTCATCATCCGGTTCCACAGGGCACTGTTTAAAATGAGCTGTCGTCAGTGTGTGATGTAGCCAAAGGAAATCCACTTCTTTTCCTGTGACCCTTCCAGTCTCTCTGTTGCAACCTGCTGATGACACTCTTAGCTCAGTGGCCACTTCTGTCTGAGAGCATCATGCTTGAAGCCTTACAATGACAAAGTACTGTTGATCAATTGTAAGGTGTTGACTTGGTCTCATGATGTCAAAATGTGAACAACATGATGAGGACTGTTTAAATCCCAATTCAAAAATTGATCCCCTAAATTTATTGGGCAAGTTGTGTAAAAAGTACTGAAACACTGAACAGTTGGACTTGTGCATTCTAAAGTTAAGAGATGGCTTCATTCAGTTTATTTAAAAAAAAATTCAAGACATGTTTTGCTCATCCTGAAATTTCAAGCAAAAACCAAATATCCCTATCTTTTTGTGAGTAGTGTATATTTGTATATGCTACCATCTGCTACATGTCATGCTCTATTTCTTTAGAAGAGTACAGACATAAGTGCTTATTACGACTGATACGCCATCAGTATAAAAAGATATGCATTTGGCCAATCTGAACACGTATGTTAAAAGGGGAAGCCCAAGAAGGAAATGCATCTCCCATGGAACTGGATCTACTAGGTACATGTTAACTATTTCCCTTAAACACTAAAGCAGGGGTGTCAAACTGCAGCCCTCTAGCTGTTGGGAAACTACAACTCCCATCATGCATCTGTATAATCTATAACAGTGGGCATGATGGAGTTGTAGTTTCCCAACAGCTGGAGGGCCGCAGTTTGACACCCGTGCACTAAAGTGTCCCCCTATGTTACTGGAGACACAGAACTCCATGCTGGACATCCTTGTCTAGACAACTGTATAACAGCCTGCGGATTTAATGCACAAGTCTTGCTAATTAAACTACAATTAGTGCACCAACCCTGCTAAGCGTCGTATAGCTGTCTCCGCAACCAGATCACCGAGCGTGGAGCTCTCTCTATACACCTGACTTCAGATAGGGTAATATTCCTCAATAGGGAGAGGCACCATGAAGGTCTGTGAAGACTTACAGACCAAGAATGCACCATTAAAATCAAAATATATTCAAATAAGCTCAAGGGAAGAGTTAGGGTAAGTTCACAAAGCGTTTTTCAGCGCCAAATTGGCATCGTTTCCTTGTCGGAAATTCCGCACTTGTAAGCTTGGAATTCAGACAAGGGAACCAGACTGAATTTTCAAAGCCGTTTTTTTGCCTCCTATACCCAATAACGGGCAGCGTGGAAAATGCCTAACAGAATGGACGCGTCAATTCTTTGTCGGTGCTTTCAATACGCTCCGAAAATAAGTGAGTAAACAATTGGGGTCGTTTTACATTGAAGGAAAACTTTAAAATTGCCCATAAAAATAAGATAAGTGTTGGCTGAGGATGCCTCAAACTTCCCAAATTTTCGGCTAACCTTGACAACAGCACTTCTCTTACCACAAAGCTGCGAGTCCTGCATTCTAATAGTGGATGCTTCTTTTGCAATACTTGTCCCTTTCCATGCAAATAAGTGAGGGGTTACCAGAACATGGTCTGTACAAAAGCTCATTCACTCACCTTTTGGGTGGAAGTACAGATGAGTGTTGGCCACGCATATTTTTCTAGAAGGATCAGTTGTGGACTCAAGGACGGTTACCTAGACAAACAAATACATAGGAAAATATGAACGCACAAAATTATTATAGAACCAAAAGACAAATGAATAAGGGTATGTTTATACGTAGCAGATTTGTAGCGTAACTTATGTTTTATGCATCCCTATAAGATTGTTTCGTAGATTTCTGCAAGCCCCATTCAAATAAATGGAACACATGCAAAAGAGTGTCAGCGGCAAATCTTAAAGAGGTGGTTCAGTTTCAGCAAATCATATTACTTGTACATTGAGTAGTTATACAAGGTTTATTACAGAATTGTAGATCAATTGCTCATTACCAAGATCTATCATGGTATAGTGCAAGGGGTCCCTAGCACTGCAGCCTCTTTGGCCCCAGCTTCAGTGGCCATACACTATAGATAGCTATGTAAAGGTAGTTAGGATGAATACTGCACAAGTTTTCAGCTAATAATTACTATGCTATATGGCCACTTTTATGACCTAGCCTTAATTTGAATTACATGAAAACTCCATTATGCAGGGTCCACACAGTGGAGCATGTTTACGATGGCAATTGCACCAGAATTCATCCAAAAATTTTTTTTTTTTAAATTCCGAAAGACTTTTATTGAAGAACAAAATGAACACAATAGAGTTCAAACATAATCATGAAGAAGGACTGCATCCATAAGTGATACAGATCAATAAGCTAAACATGCGGGTTTCCGCACCAACATAACAAGTTTAACACATATTGATAACATGACTGTGATTTAAAACACATGAAAAAGCTATGTCAGGATAATGGGCCACTGAAGTCACCATCCAAAATTTAACCCCATCCTGAGAAACGGTCACAATTTTTTTGCTCTTCAGTTTTTTCTCCTCCTCACCTTCTTAGCTGTAACTTTTTTTTATTGTTCCACTTACGTAGACAAACAAGAGCTTTTTTTGTGGGACAAAATGCACTTTTTAATGGTACCATTGACCGTACCACAGAATATACTGGGAAACCAGAAAAAAAATTCTAAGTGAGGTGAAATATGGGGAAAAAAGTACTCGTGCCATGTTTGGGGTAGGGTTGTTTTTATGGCGTTCACCCTCCAGTATAAATCATGTATTGTTTTTTTATTTTGCAAGTTGATACAATTGTGGCAATACTAAATATGTACTTTTTTTAATTAAATATTTATTTTTCACCACACTTTATGTAAAGAAAAAAAATAAGTTAAAAACAAAGAACTATTTGTAAAAAAATTTTTTTACACTTAGCAATATATTATCATACTCCTGTATGCTGATACATTACACAGTGTGTCCTGACAGCAGGCTACTTGAGGTCCCCAGGGCTGACCGTTTAGATATTCCCCAGGCTCCATCAAGCACTGGGAATCACGGTGACCGGATAGAGCAGGGTGATCCATTTTAATTACCGCGGCATTCAAAGGGTTGCACGGCAGGGATTAGAGCATACATGCCATCTCTCCCGATTTGGGCGGGGGGGTTCCCGCAAATGGGGGTCACCTCCTGCCCCCCCGGAAGAGTCGGCTAACCTCCCACCGCCATCGAGGGTTCTTTAAATGACCGCGGCGCCGGAGTAGCGTCAGGACGCTATCCGGCGCAGCCGGGCCGTTCCTACAAGTGCATGAGGCGGGCGCCGCTCACCAGAGGGGACGCCACCCACCCACCTCACCCGCTCGGCGATTCTCATTGACTCTGTGTGGCCGCACAGTTTCAGTCAGCGTGCAGCTGCTCGTACAGGGAGGGGGCAGGAGGGATCGTTCCCCTCCTGCTTCTCCCATGTATGTACAGCGCCCGGTGGGCGCTGTACATACAGTTCATCGTCGCAGGGGGTGTGACGCACAGACGTACTCACACCCCCTGCGACGCGGAGTCACCCGGTCGGCAGCCTCTGCCGGCCCAGGAGATGTCTGGAGCTGGACGCGCTGCAGGGAACCTGGTGAGGTAAGTAGTTTTATTATTTTATTTTTATTAGCTATAGGAACACTACCTGGCTACAAGGGGGCATCTGCCTGGCTAAAAGGGGGCATCGACCTGGATAAAGGGGGCTACTACCTGGCTATAAAGGGTACTACCTAGATAAAAGGGGGTATTACCTGGCTATAAGGGGCACTACCTGGATAAAAGGGGGTATTACCTGGCTATAAGGGGCACTACCTGGATAAAGAGGGCTACTACCTAGCTATAGGGGGCACTACCTGGATAAAGAGGGCTACTACCTAGCTATAGGGGGCACTACCTGGATAAAGAGGGCTACTACCTAGATAAAGAGGGCTACTACCTAGCTATAGGGGGCACTACCTGGATGAAGGGGGTTACTACCTGGCTATAGGGGGCACTACCTGTATTAAGGGGGGCTACTACCAGGATAAAAGGGGCAAAACCTGGCTTTCTTCCAGAGCCGTTATGCAGTTAGGTAGAGTGGGTGTGGCTTTTTCGAAGGGGAGTGACGCACCAACAAGATGGGAGTGATCATGAAAATTTTTTGCCACGGCGCCCTACACGCGCCGCCCCTCCGAATCTCCCACTTTCAAAAGTTGGCAGGTATGGATTAGAGGCTTCCTCCGGTCCCTGCCGTTCAGAGAGGCTATTCTAGGAACAAAGCTGTTAATCACAGCTCCATTCCTAGCACAGTTGTGGCGCTGGATGCTGCAAACCCCCTCTGAAGGCAGCGACATCTTTTGGCAATGCTGCTGACAGAGAACACGCATTGGCTGCCGTCAAAAGACAGTGGACAGATGTTAAAGTGTTTACATGTACTCGCTTTTTATTCCAATTTTTGGGAGAAGCAAAGTGACCAAAAAACCCAAACAAATTATTCTTTTTTTTTAAATATTTTTTTTTAAACTTGTACTTTTATTCTCTCTAAGGTATTTAACCAGCGATCGTTTGCACGCTATTCTGTGATACCAGCATACTGCAGAACAGTGTACTAGTGTGTAATAGGAGTAGAAAGATGGTTGCCACAGAAGCCTTCATTAGGCCCCTGGCTACCATGACAACCGGGGAGTGAAGCAGTTATGCGCAGCAACCAGATTACAGCTTTAATTTTCCAGTTGAAAATGAAAGCAGTCTCCTGATAGGTTGCTATGGAAAACTGCTTCACATTTACAGTTTTGTCCTATAGCAACCAATCACCTGCCAGCTTTTATTTTGTGCATGCAGTTTATAGCATGCACAGTGCTATAAGCGGGAATGTAATTGGTTGCTATGGCAAGCAGCTTAACTTTTTTTTGTCCCACAGAAACCAATCACCTGACAGCTTTTATTCCGTGCACAGTGCTATAAACTGGAATATAATTGGTTGTTACAGGAAGCTTCACTTTTTCTGTCGTATAGCAACCAATCACCTGCCAACTTTTATTTCATGCACAGTGCTATAAACTGAAATATAACTGGTTGCTATTGGAAGCAGTTTCACTTTTTTAGTCTCATAGCAGCCAATCATTTGTCAGCTTTTATTTCGAGCACCAGGGCTGTGGAGTCGGCAAGCCAAAGCCCCGACTCCTCAATTTCCCAAACCTCCGACTCCCGAATACACGGCGCATGTTTAAATGATAACTTTACTGTAGTAAAATGGTAACATCAGGCTGTTTATCACCTTATGATACAATAGTCAAGCCATTTAGGTAGAACATACACTGACAAGCAAAAGGGTAACAATGTTTTGATCTTGTGAACACTTGTGGGTAGAGTTGAAGAAGAAGCTGTATTTGTATCCAAGTCCAGTCTGCACCAACATTGGGAATGTGAAGAAGAGACCTGGGATCAGATTTTGGTCAAAATATGCCTGAATCTGATTCAGAGCCCAGAAGGATTCAGGCAGTATTGAAAACCAAAGGTGGATTTCCAAAATACGAACAAAATAATAAAAATTAACACTTTGATTTTTAACAGCAAAACAGTAACAATGCAGTTACAGGAAAGAATCTGCAGAACTAAGCAGATGCTAAATACTTGCTAGCCAAATTTATGTATAAGATAGGTAAGATGACTGTATATAAAATTACAGTACCTTCATGTACAAAGCTGTGGTGGATGGTGAGATATGGAGCCTGAAAGTCTCACAAGTTCATAAACAAACATTGTTACCATTTTGCTTGTCAGTGTAAAATATATTTATTGGATATGACTTTAGAACACAAAAAAACTGTAAATATGCAAAACCCTGCAGGAACATTTGTGGAGTCTCTGAATTTGTTCTGAGAAATAGTATTGCCTCCATCAGATCCTGCATACATGACCTCACATCTGATCTCATTATTTCCAGGCTAGAGAACGGCCTCTCTACACTAACTTGGGTTTGGGGCAAAACGGTGACCACAGGGGCAACATCTCTAACAATGTCAGGGTATAAAGGAATTGCCTCAGCCACAGTCAGTTTTGATGAATGATTGATCTTCTACTTCTTTGAAAGCAAGTGAAAAATTTAGCTGAAATCTGTTTGCCCTGGGAGTGGAATCTTTTCCCCTGGGGCAGGACTTTGCCTGCTCCATGTCATCCATTACCCTCCTCATCTGATGAGGCTGAAGATATGGGAGCAGGAGCACTGTTCGGAACAAATTCCTCTTGCTCTTTGCACTGCATCGAACTAACTGGACCAACTAATTATATATTTTGGGATTCGGAGTCGGTCCCTTTTATGACAACTCCGACTCCTGCAAAATAGTCACCGACTCCACAGCCCTGTCAAGCACAATACTATAAGCTGCAATGATTGGTTAAGGGAAACTGCTTCACTTTTTTGGTCCCACAGCCACCAATCACCTGTCAACTTATTTTGAGCAGTGTTATACGCTGAAATATAATTGGTTGCTATGGGAAGCAGCTTCACTTTTTTTGATCCATAGCAACCAATCACCTGCCAGCTTTTATTTCGTGCAAAGTGCTATAACCTGCAATAATTGGTTGTTGGGGGAAACGGGGTTCACTTTTTTTTTTTTCCCACAAAACAAATCCTGTCAACTTTTATTTTGATGCAAGTGTTATACGCTGAAATATAATTGGTTGCTATGGGAAGCAGCTTCACTTTTTTTGATCCATAGCAACCAATCACCTGCCAGCTTTTATTTCGTGCAAAGTGCTATAACCTGCAATATAATTGGTTGCTATGGGAAGCGGCTTCACTTTTTTTTGTCCCACAGAAACCAATCACCTGCCAACTTTTATTTTGTGCAAAGTGCTATACACTGGAATATAATTGGTTGTTATGGGAAGCAGCTTCACTTTTGTCCCATAGCAATCAATCACCTGCCAGCTTTTATTTCGTGCACAGTGCTATAAACTGGAATATAATTGGTCGCTATGGGAGGCAGCTTCACTTTTGTCGCATAGCAACCAATCACCTGTCCGCTTTTATTTCGTGCACAGTGCTATAAGCTGCAATATAACTGGTCGCTATGGGAAGCTTCACTTTTGTCCCATAGCAACCAATCACCTGTCAGCTTTTATTTTGTGCACAGTACTATAAACTAGAATATAATTGGTTGTTATGAGAAGCAGCTTCACTTTTATCCCATAGCAACCAATCACCTGTCAGCTTTTATTTCGTGCACAGTGCTATAAGCTGGAATCTAATTGGTCGCTATTGGAAACTGCTTCACTTTCTTAACATTTTTTCTGTCCCATAGCAACCAAGCACCTGCCAGGTTTATTTTGTGCACAGTACTATAAGCAGCAATATAATTGGTTGTTGTGGGAAGCAGTTTCACTTTTGTCCCATAGCAACCAATCACCTGTCAGCTTTTATTTCGTGCACAGTGCTATAAACGGCAATATAATTGGTCGCTATGGGAAGCTCCATCGCACTAGGGGCCATATTCAGCAGCACAGCTCCCAGCACCTCGTTACCTGCAGGGCGGAGGACCTCTGCAGCATCTTCTCCTTGGCGGCCGGGTGGTCGCTCAGGCGCTGCAGCAGCTCCAGGTGGCGCGGGTCCCCGGTCAGCGCTTCCCCCAGCAGGATGTCGTGCTGGCTGCACAGGCGGAAGCGGCTGCGGCGGTAGAAGGTGGCGAGGCCTTCGTGCTGCTTGTCCTTCAGGCGGAAGACTCCGTCCAGGCCGAAGGCCTCCAGCGCCGGGGCCAGGCTGTCGGAGAAGACGGTGCGGTCCACCTCCTGCAGGCACAGCAGGTCGGCGCGGTAGCCGCTCAGCTCCTTGCGGATCAGGCAGTGGCGGTACTCCAGCTCCAGGGCGTAGGGCGCGCAGTAGGGGAAGAGCACGGTGCGGGCGTGCTCGGTCTGCGCGTACACGTCGGCCAGCAGGTTGTAGGACACGGTCCGGATCACCGGCTCCTCCGTCAGCCGCTGCGTGTACAGGTGCCGCTCATCGAAGGTGCAGGCCCCGGGCCCGGCCTCCACCGGGCCGCCCACCTCCAGCTCCCGGCTCTCCCCGAACCTCTGGCCGTCGCCGGGCGTGCAGCGCAGCTTGAGCCGCAGGCCGATGTCGCCCACAGCCGGGGTGAAGACGCGCTCATGGCCGACCTCCTCCCACTGCGGCGGCGCTGCGGTCCCGGGACAGGGCCGCTCCCGGAACCACACGAAGAGCGAGTGATCGGCGTGCGAGAACTCCAGGCGGAGGCGCGGGCACACGGGGAAGCCGGCCATGACGTGCCGCGGCAGGTCCAGCTCCTGGCACAGCGGCGGGTTCCGCTCCACCCGGTACAGCACGTTGCCCACCAGCAGCTCGGCGCCGTCCTGCCAGGCCTCCGCGTTGGGGGCCGCCTCGGACACCGGCTGCCCCCGGTAGAAGAGCCGCACTGGAGGCCCCGGGGCCGGCGGCTCTTTGCGCTTCTTGCTCTTGGTGGCGCTGGCGGAGATGCGGGCCAGGGCTCGGCCCAGAGGCTCGGTCTGGTCCCGCTGCAGCTGCCGGTGCGATCCGGACAGGGTGAGGGAGATGCTGAGCTTGGCCTCCGCCGGGACGGCCCTCACCACCGCCTTGTCCATACCGCCCGCCCGGCCCAAGAGGCGCAGCGCCCCGCTCAGCAGCCGGGATGAAGCGCCGCTCATGGTAGCGCCCTCTGCCGGAGCATCGGCGGCAGCACCACGTGTTACAGGGGCGGATCCCGAAGAGGAGGTCACCTCGTGTGGTGGCGGGGACGGAGCATCCCAGCGGCACTGAGTGACAGCTCTCCCCTTATAACAGGGGCTGAAGCATCTCACGGCTCTCCCCTTATAACAGGGGCTGAAGCATCTCACGGCTCTCTCCTTATAACAGGGGCTGAAGCATCTCACGGCTCTCCCCTTATAACAGGGGCTGAAGCATCTCACGGCTCTCTCCTTATAACAGGGGCTGAAGCATCTCACGGCTCTCCCCTTATAACAGGGGCTGAAGCATTCCGGCCTCCCTTAAAGGGGTGAGGCATCTCAGGTTTTCCTTATAAGGGGGTGAAGATTCCGGCTCCCCCCTTATAACAGGGCTGAGCATCTCAGCTCTCCCTTATAACAGGGGCTAAAGCATCCCCGGGGTCTCCCCTTTAACGGGGTAAGCATTACGGTCTCCCCTTAAACAGGGGCTAAAGATCCCCGGCCTCCCTTTACAGGGGTTGAAGCATCTCAGGGGCTTCTCCTTTAACAGGGGCTGAGCACCCCACGGTCTCCCCTTTATAACAGGGGTAAAGTTTTCCGGTCTCTCCTTTAAAACAGGGGTGAAGCATCCACGGCTCTTTTTTATAACGGGGCAAAGCTCTCACGGCTCCCCCTTTAACAGGGGCTGATGCATCCAGGCTTCCCTTTAACGGGGGGGAAGCATCTAGGCTCTTCCTTATAACGGGGCTGAAGCATCTCAGGGCCTCCCCCTTATAAAAGGGGGCTGAAGCATCCCAGGGGGCTCTCCCTTTAACAGGGGCTGAAGCATTCAGGCTCTCCCCTTAAAAGGGGGGCTGAACCCCCCCGGGGCTCTTCCTTATAACAGGGGCTGAAGATCTCCGGTTTCCCCTTATAACAGGGGTAAACTCCCGGCCTCTCCTTTAAAACAGGGTAAAGCTCTCAGGTCTCCCTTTTATAACAGGGGGAAGCATCTCAGGGGTCTCCCTTAAAACGGGGTAAAAGCTTTTCCGGGCTTTCCCCTTAAAAAAGGGGCTAAGCATTCCCACGGCTCTCTCCTTATAACGGGGTGAAGCATCTCAGGCTCTCCCTTTCTTTACAGGGGCTGAGCATCCCCGGCTCTCCCTTATAACGGGGGTAAAGCATCCCCGGGGCCCTTCCCTTTAAAGGGCTGAAGATCTCAGGCTCCCCCTTTAACGGGGGTGAGCATCCCACGGCCTTTTAAAAAAAGGGGGCTGAGATCCAGGGGCTCTTCCTTTCGGGGTAAACATCCACGGCTCTTTCCTTATAAACAGGGGCTGAAGATCCCGGTTTCCCCCCTTAAAAACGGGGGCTGAAGCATCCAGGGGCTCTTCCCCAAATAACAGGGCTGAAGCATCCAGGGCTCTCCTTATAACAGGGGCTGAAGCATCCAGGGGCTTTTTTATTCAGGGGCTAAAGCATCCCGGCTCTCCCCTTAAACGGGGGCGAAGATCCAGGGCTCTCCCCTTATAAAGGGGTGAAGCATCTCACGGCCCCCCCTTATAACGGGGCTAAAGCATCCCCGGTTCCCCCCCTTATAAAGGGGCTAAAGCATCCCAGGGGCTCCCCCTTATAACGGGGTGAAGATCCAGCGGCCCCCCCCCTTTTAAAAGGGGGCTAAAGCATTCACGGCTCCCCCCTTATAACAGGGGCTGAAGTTTCCCGGGCTCCCTTTAAATCAGGGGCTAAAGCCCCCCACGGCCTCCCTTTAACAGGGGTGAGATCCCAGGGCTTTCCTTTAACGGGGTGAGCTCTACGCTTCCCTTATAACAGGGGCTAAAGATCCAGGTTTCCCCCCTTTAAAGGGGCTGAAGATTCACGGCCCCCCCTTTTAAAAGGGGTGAAGCATCCAGGTTCCCTTATAAAAGGGGTGAAGATCTCAGGCTTCCCTTTTAAAACAGGGGCTGAAGTTTCACGGCTCTTTTAAAAACAGGGGTGAAGCATCTCAGGTCCCCCCTTATAACGGGGGGAAAGCTTTCCCACGGTTTCCCCTTTACAGGGGCTGAAGCATCCCAGGGCTCTCCCTTATAAACGGGGCTGAAGCATCCAGGGTCTCCCTTTTAACAGGGGCTGAAGATCCAGGGCTCTTCCTTATAACAGGGGTGGCATCCCCAGGCTCTCCCCTTTTCAGGGGGAAAAAATCCCACGGCTCTCCCTTATAAAGGGGCTGAAGCATCTCCGGGGCCTCCCCTTTAAAGGGGCTGGAAGCTTTCCCGGGTCTCCCTTATAACGGGGGTAAGATCCACGGCTTTCCCTTAAAAAGGGGGCCGAAGCATCCACGGCTCTCTCCTTTAAAAACGGGGGGCTGGCTTCACGGCCTCTCCTTATAAAAGGGGGAAAGCATCCCACGGCTTCCCCCCTTAAAACAGGGGCTGAAGCATCTCACGGCCTCCCTTATAAACGGGGGTGAGGCATCTCAGGCCCCTCTCCTTATAACGGGGTTAAGATCTCACGGCGTTCCCTTTTAAAGGGGCTGGGGGAATTTTCCGGCCTCCCCTTATAGCAGGGGCTGGGAATCTACGGCTCTCCCCTTATAAAAGGGGCTAAAGCATCCCGGCTCTCCCCTTTAACGGGGGGAAAAGCATCTCCGGCTCTCCCCTTATAAAGGGGCTGAAGCTCTCACGGCCCCCCTTTTTTCGGGGGTGGCTTCCCCCGGTTCCCTTATGGGGGTTTGAAGTTCTCACGGCTCTCCCCTTTAAAGGGGCTAAAGAATTCAGGGGCTCCCCCTTATAAGGGGCTAAAAGCATTCACGGCTTCCCCTTATAAAGGGGTGAAGTCCACGGCTCCCCCCTTTTTCGGGGTGAGCATCCACGGCTCTCCCTTTTTTCAGGGGTGAAAAAATCCGGCCTCCCCCTTATAGCGGGGCTGAGGTTTTCCCACGGCCTCCCCCTTTAAAAACAGGGGCTGAGCATCCAACGGCTCCCCCCCTTAAAACAGGGGTGAAGCATTCCGGCTCCCCCCTTATAAAGGGGTAAAGCATCCAGGGGTTCCCCTTAAAAGGGGGGGGCTCATTCCGGTTCCCTTAAACAGGGGTTGAAGCATCCCAGCGGCTCTTCCTAAACGGGGGGTGAAGATCCACGGCTCTCCCTTATAACAGGGGCTGAAGATCTCACGGCTCCCCCCTTAAAACAGGGGCTGAAGACTCCGGCTCTCCCTTTTTAAAAAAGGGGTGAAGATCTCCGGCTCCCCCCTTATAACGGGGTGAAGCTTCCGGTCCCCCCTTATAACGGGGGCTAAAAGATCCCGGGTCTCCCCTTATAAGGGGCTGAAGCATCTCACGGCTTCCCCTTATAAAGGGGCTGAAGTTCTCAGGCTCCCCCTTTAACAGGGGCTAAAAGCATCCCGGCCCCCCCCTTATAACAGGGGCGGAAGCATCTCACGGCTCTCCCCTTTTAACGGGGTAAAGGCTTCTCACGGCTTCCCTTGTGGCGGGGCTGGGGCATTCCGGCTTCCCTTGTGGAGGGGGAAAAGGAATCTCACGGTCTCCCCTTTCGGGGTGAGGTTCTCACGGTTTTCCCTTTTGTGCAGGGGTGAATCTCGGGCTCTCCCCCTTGTGGCGGGGTAAAACATCCAAGTCTCCCCTTTCGGGGCTGGGGCATCTCACGGTTTCCCCCTTGTGGGGGGTAGGCTTCTCCGGTTTCCCCTTTTCAGGGGCTGAAGATCTCACGGTTCCCCCCCTTTTACGGGGCTGGGCATCCCAGGGGGTTCTCCCCTTTGGGGGCTAAAGCATCCCGGGTTTCTCCCCTTTTTAAAAGGGGCTGAGCCCCCCACGGTCTCCCTTTCGGGGGCAAAGCCCCACGGCTTTCCCTTTGCAGGGGGAAAGCATCTCCGGCTCTCCCTTTGCAGGGGCTGAGATCTCCGGCTTCCCATTGGGCAGGGGCTAAAGGCATTACGCTCTCCCTTGTGGGGGAATGGCCCCCAGAACTCAGGCTCCCCCCTTGTGGCGGGCTGAAAGCACTCACGGCCTCCCCTTGTGGCAGGGTGAAGCATCTCACGGCTCCCCTTGTGGCAGCGGCTGAAGCATCTCACGGCTCTCCCCTTGTGGCAGCGGCTGAAGCATCTCACGGCTCTCCCCTTGTGGCAGCGGCTGAAGCATCTCACGGCTCTCCCATGTGGCAGCGGCTGAAGCATCTCACGGCTCTCCCCTTGTGGCAGGGGCTGAGGCATCTCACGGCTCTCCCCTTGTGGCAGGGGCTGAGGCATCTCACGGCTCTCCCCTTGTGGCAGCGGCTGAAGCATCTCACGGCCTCCCCTTGTGGCAGCGGTGAAGCATCTCACCGCTCTCCCCTTGTGGCAGCGGCTGAGGCATCTCACGGCTCTCCCCTTGTGGCAGGGGCTGACTCATCTCAGGGCTCTCCACTTGTGGCAGGGGCTGAAGCATCTCACGGCTCTCCCCTTGTGGCAGGGGATGAAGCATCTCACGGCTCTCCCCTTATAACAGGGGCTGAAGCATCTCACGGCTCTCTCCGTATAACAGGGGCTGAAGCATCTCACGGCTCTCCCCTTATAACAGGGGCTGAAGCATCCCAGCGGCTCTCCCCTTATAACAGGGGCTGAAGCGGTTGGATTTTCCAATCGGTATTTAGGGTTTTTTTTGTCACGCAGGGAGATGGCTTCTGTCTGTGGTTTGTGGATTCCAACCCTCCTCCTTCGCACCCACATGTTCATGTTCTGCCTGAAAACCGGACGGAAGAATGAAAATGTTCTTAGTTTTTCAGATCGCCGGTGGTGTCAGAAATCGTCCGGCGGAGAATATGTGCAGTGGGGACTGCTGCGTGGGTTTCCTATTAAAGTCTATGGGGGAGCGTTGCTTGTCAGTTTTCAGACAGTTTGTAAAACCTCAAACCATCTGAAAAAACGACCAATAACTCTTGCTGTGGGGACAAGCCCTTACATGGATTTTGCTCCACCTCTCAATACACACTGATTTCTATAAACAGGAAGCGTTGTGAAATAAAATCAAATTTTCAAGTTTAAGACACCCCTAATATAATAGGGGCCCACAGAAATATTATTACCGTGTCTGGCATGGAAAGTGCTGCCCGGGGTAGACCACCCCCTCCGCCCCACCCTGGCTACACCAGTGATGGGAGAATAGACAGTATGCAGCAACATTTGTCTTGTTGAGAGGATGGATGCCAGATGGACTCCACTGTATGGGTGAATTTACACAGCGTTTACCTGGCCTATAGTTGCGTCTACTGTGCACGCTGCTATACGCTTGGTATTTAAGAAGTACACACTGGCTAGCATGTATTTCTAAAGTGCTCTGGCCTGGCCCCCATTCACCCTCCCTTTCTCTGTGACATGTCACTTGTTTTTCTGGACACTCAGTACGCCCCGGGAATACGCCGGCTTATCACAGCATTTAATTTACTATTACCGTATTTGCATGCCGTACTGCGGGCGCATTGCAGTGCAATGACTCCCTGCAAATATGCAGTGAGAACATACCCTAAGGCAATGGGGTCTGATGGGCAAAAGTGTGAGGGATCTGGCACTGCCGGCTTAGTTTCCATCATAACCAAAGTGAACCTAAACCACAAGTTCTTCCTGGTCCAGGTGGTTACCAGGAGAGGACAGCTGTCAGTCACAGCGACTCCACAGGTGATGGCGCAGATCCTGAACATACACCATCACTACACCATACATGGACACCAGGGGTCTCCAACAGGTCCGCACATAGAAAACAATTGAAGTTGATGGTCTGCATTCCTTTCAAGCACACAAATATTGTCAAAGTCGTTACACATGCAGCAATGACGATGTGTATATTTTTTTAATTCTCTTTAACTTTAGTATGTGATTACCATTTTTATGGAGAAAGGTTGGGTGGTGTTTTTCACTTTATTTTACTTTTTTTTTAAACTTTTTTTTTTTACTTGTCCCTATATGGGACTACATTGTGTTTTCACTTGATCACCGTCATAATACCTTGCAGTACATGACTGTACTGTAATATATTAAGCCAAATTTCAGTCAGCCTGGCAGATGTGCGTCACAGATGGACTGAGAGCTGTTGTTAGGCCTGCTGCTGTCATTTTAACCATGGACACCTAGAAATTGCACAGCGCGGTGCCAATGGAGGACAGTATCTAAGAAGGTAAAAGGATGGTATCACAGTTCTTGCTGTTAGAGCATCCTGAGGATGACTTGGTAGCTCTGGTGCCCTGCACGCCGCAGATGACAGCTTCTGGGGCCGTAAGGGTCCTGTGTGTTAGAGACCCCTGTAGTACACCATGGTGCAGGAAGTGTTCTGCAGCTGAGCCATACGTGTGCCCTGCTGGTAGTGGTTAAAGGGTATCTGAAATGTTAAAGTCTTGTCCCATGTCAGTAAATACTACTGGAAGGGTCAACCACATGAAGCTATGCTGGTTTGTAAATATATGTTATTAAAAACTTTGTATCCTTTACTTTATACAGCACTTTGTTCCTTCTTTGAGTTCTTTGATCTCTGTTTCCTGTATGGTTGGCATTGTTATCATGGGCACTGTATGGCTGGCACCATTATGGTGGGTACTGTATGGCTGGCACTGTATCCCTGGCACTGTTATGCTGGGCACTGTATGGCTGACACTATAAGACTGTATATGCAATTTTAAGCAACCCAAATGAGCGATCCAGTGAAAACTTTCTGTAATTGGATTTTTTTTTCTCAAAGGAGCATTTATTTCTGACACAATCATAGCAGATCCACAAGATACACCATAAATATTTTCTGAGAGGAGACTCCGAAAGGGGGCTATATACACTACTCACAAAAAAATAGGGATATTTGGATTTTGTTTTTTCAGGATAAACTTAAAATTTCTTTTTAAAACCCGAGAAAGGCCCACAAAGATAGGCGAGAGACCGACTTAACACAGTAAATAAGCATAAAACAATTCAACAATATCAAAGAGAAAGGCCTATAATACCGAGGCCAAAACAAAGCATAAAGCAGGAATATAACTGCCAAGGCCAGAAGAGTGTTAAAACTGGCTAGTGGTCCCTGGGGGCGGGACGTAACGGCAATACAAGGTATCGGAAGCATATAAGGAGGGATCAATCAGACACTAAGCCTGGAGACGCCAGGGAAAAGTGGCGGTACAGTGGAAATCTGAGAACTGGACGGGAAGGGACCGCGACACAACAAACGGGATACGTGTCAACGGGCCGTACCCCCCCAGCTCCCATACAGTATGAACCAGCAACAGTAGCTAAAAAGCAACAAACATCCTGAGCTATCACCATATACTAGAAGAGGTCAGGTAACTCAAAGAACAACCTGAAATAGTAAAGGGACATCAATATAGGAGGCACAGGTAAAGGGTAAGTACCTTCACGATAGGTCCCCTCTCCCAGACCCTGAGTCCCAGAATCCAGGTAGTCAAGTAGATGGGGTCGGGCTCGCCAACCGGAGTCCAAGCCAAGACCTCGGCGAAGAAGTTAAGAGTTCAGCGGTGGGGTGGTCTCTTCGATGGAGAGGACGCCGGGCTGCTTGGTCTGCGTCTGGAACGCTGAGGTCGCGGTGCTGCCACATCCAAAGGGCGGGAGCGTTGAAGTGTCATCAGATTTTGAGCGGGGACAGGATCTTGTTTCAGTACTTCTTCCCAGTCCGGCAGGGTTAGATGGGGAAGGTTTAGGGCAGCGAGGAAAGCCGGAAGTTCCAAGGGGGTGCGCAAGGTGAGGGACTTGTCCCTATGGTGCACCTGAATGGAGAAAGGGAAGCCCCAGCGGTAGGGGATGCCCCTTTCCTGTAGAATGGCCAGCAACGGTTTAACAGAAGCTCGGAGTTGCAGGGTCCTCCTTGAGAGATCCGGGAACAAGTCCAGGTGCATGCCGCCGAATACAACATTTCGCATGAGCCTCGCCTTCCTCATTATCTCCTCCTTCAGCGTGAATTTATGCACTCTGCAAATAATGTCCCTAGGCCGATCAGGGTCTTGGCTCTGCGGGCGAAGCGCTCTGTGTGCACGATCAAATTCGATTACGGCCCCTTCCGGTCTGCCCAAAACATAGTTAAAGGCCTTTGTGAGGGTAGGTATCAGCTCACCCGTCGCTACAGACTCCGGCATGCCCCGTATTCTAATATTGTTTCGTCTGCTGCGATTCTCCAGGTCATCAATGTGGTTCACCAAGCAGACAAAGCGATTCTGTTGTTCCGCCACAGAAGCCTGCAGTGCCGTGATAGTGGATTCTGTAGATGTTTGATGATTTTCCACTTGTTGGATCCGCTCTTGCAGGGCTGTGACTTCTGTCTGCACCGGTAGAAGATCTTGCTTCCAAGCATGGTGCAGATCTTGCGCCATCTTTTGAATATCACTCTTAGTGGGGATCAGAGAAAGGAGCGCTCTGAGCTCAGGGTGAGCGGCTAGGGTGTGAATGGCTTCCTCAGGGGGGAGCAGGTCCACAGACATCACAGTTCCAGGTGTAGCATTTGTAACAGGCGACCTAGGAGACCCATCTGGAGGTGGTTTATCATGACCATCCCCCCAGGATGGAGAGGTCGGGTTAGAACGCCACTGCGCCGCATGCCGCGACAAGGAGCATGACACAGCATCGTCCCCAACGGCAATGGAGGACAGAGTCCCAAAGCTGTGAGGTGCCTGGTGAGACAGAGGAGTGCCGGGTGCTGCAAGTCCCTGCTGTGGGGCATCAGGGCAGACCTGTGGAGAGGGTCCAGTGGGCCCGGGAGACACTTGAGATGTCCCAGATAGCAGAGGTGGTATCTGGGTGTCAGGGCCTATTTCAGGGGCCAGGGGGCCCATCTTTGTGATGGCTGAGTAGGTCATCGCCCCTGTGTGCTGTCCCAGCCCCGAGGGACTCAGCGGTTCCGCCGCCCACAGACCAGGGGAAGCAGAGAGGGGGGCAAAGGGGATCCTCTGTGTGGCCTGACGTGGAATCAAGCCTGCCTCCGGCAGGTGAGCAGGTCCCTCCACGGTATCCTGGTCTCTCAATGACCATGGGGCTTCCCCCTCCCCCTCCATCACAAGTGCAGAGGCTGAGGTCGGGGCCGGCAAGGCTGGGGAGTGCGGGGGGAGCACGTACCGGCTTTTCTCTGAGGCGGACTCCTCCATGTCTCGGCACTTGCGGGGCACGCCGGCTGTAGTCTCGGCGATGAAAGCTGCAGCAGCGGTGATAGGCGCGGCGCCTCCCTTCCTGCCCGCGTCCTGCAGAGGCGCGCCGCTGCTTTTCTTCTGATTCCCTCGGAACGAGGGGCCTGAGGAGGAGGGCGGGATGGCTGGTAGGTGACGCTGCTGGCGAACCGATCCCTCCTGCTGCCGGGCACTATCCCCCGCAGTCTGTGCAGAAGTCACGATGTGCTGGCGCGGCCATCCCTCTGGTAAGTCCGGTGGGCAAGATGGCGGCTCCGGGGTGGAAGCGCGGGAGGATGGTGAGTCGTCTGCCAGGCCCGAGAGCGGGGGCAAAATAGTTAGATAAAGTCCACTGACTGGCTGCCTGATGCTTGAGCGTCTTGGGGATTCTTTTGGAGCGTCTCTTGCTCATTTCTGATGGCTGTAATTGCTGGTTTTCTGTGGTCCCTGACGGAACTCCACTAAAACACGTCCGTCTCCTCACATAGCTGGCCACGCCCCCACTTAAACTTTCTTGAATATTGCTTAAATCACTTCAAGGAGACCAGCTCTTAGCTTTATACTGCACACGTCCAACTGTTCAATGTTTCAGAACTTTTTGCACAACTTGCTCATCTCTAACAGGTGTTTAATCCCTGAATTGCCCAATAAATTTACGGGATCAATTTGAATTGGGATTTAAACCGTCCTCCTCATCCTGCTGTTCACATTTTGATATCATGAGACCAAGACAACACCTTACAATTAATCAACAGTATCTCAACATTGCGAGGCTGCAAGCAGGATGATCTCAGACAGAAGTGGCCACTGAGCTTGGAGTGTCATCAGCAGGTTGCAACAGAGAGACTGGAAGAGTCACAGAAATGCAAAGAATTGGACCCCTTGGCTCCATCACTCACTGATGACTGCTTCATTGTAAACAATGCCCTGCGGAACAGGATAATGAATGACACACAACTCCAGGCAGGTTTTCGGGAGGTGAGAGCTGACCAAGTGTCATGTTAGACCTTTCATAACCATTTACATCAGCCTGGTCTGCGAGCAGGGTGACCGACAATTTTATGTTAATCCTCAAATTTCAACCAAAAGCCAAATATCCCTTTTTGTGAGGAGTGTATGTTAGTTCTCTCTAGTTATAGTTGTAAAACAGCCACTTTTGTAATTCCCAAAAACTACAATGACAATAGGCATCTCATATCCTTTTTCTGGAGTACTAGGCACTGGACCTCCCATTCTGATCACTGGCAGTCCCTAAAGTGGAACGAAGATCTCTCGGCCATTTTGGATATTTACAATTGAAGTGTCAGGAATACTCCTCTAAGATTTACTGCGGCACCTGGGAGAGGTACCATATTGGACGTATTTGTCCCATACATGTTAGTATAAAAGGAGCTGTGAGCTATTATGTTTTTTGTGTGAAAAAACATTTTAACCGTATTAATAAAGGTTATTTTTTAGCCACTATTAAAAGAATTTTCTGTGACTTCAATGTGGTCCATGGACCAGAAAATGTTGTGCACCTCCGATTTAGAAGAAACTGAACGATATATCTTTGAGACTGGACCCAAGGATTTAACATAGATCGCGGTGGATTCTCTTGTACTAGAGCTACAGTGGTGGCCAAAAGTATTGTGACCCCTGCTATTCTGTCAGATAATACTCAGTTTCTTCCTGAAAATTATTGCAATCACAAATTCTTTGGTATTAATATATTCATTTATTTTGCTTGCAATGAAAAAACACAAAACAGAATGAGACAAAAATCAAATCATTGATAATTTCACCCAAAACTTCAAAAATGGGCTGACAAAAGTATTGGCACCCTCAGCCTAATACTTGGTAGCACAACCTTTAGCCAAAATAACTGCGAACAACTGCTTCCGGTAACCATCAATGAGTTTCTTACAATGCTCTGCTGGAATTTTAGACCATTCTTCTTTGGAAAACTGCTCCAGGTCCCTGAGATGTGAAGGCGCCTTCTCCAAACTGCCATTGTGAGATCTCTCCACAGGTGTTCTATGGGATTCAGGTCTGGACTCATTGCTGGCCACTTTAGAAGTCTCCAGTGCTTTCTCTCAAACCATTTTCTAGTGCTTTTTGAAGTGTGTTTTGGATCATTGTCCTGCTGAAAGACCCATGACCTCTGAGGGAGACCCAGCTTTCTCACACTGGGCCCTACATTATGCTGCAAAATTTGTTGGTAGTCTTCAGACTTCATAATGCCATGCACACGGTCAAGCAGTCAGTGCCAGAGGCAGCAAAGCAACCCCAAAACATCAGGGAACCTCCGCCATGTTTGACTGTAGGGACCGTGTTCTTTTCTTTGAACGCCTCTTTTTTTTCCTGTAAACTCTATGTTGATGCCTTTTCCCAAAAAGCTCTACTTTTGTCTCATTTGACCAGAGAACATTCTTCCAAAACACTTTAGGCTTTCTCAGGTAACTTTGGACAAACTCCAGCCTGGCTTTTTTATGTCTCGGGGTAAGAAGTGGGGTCTTCCTGGGTATCCTCCCATACAGTCCCTTTTCATTCAGACGCTGGCGGATAGTACGGGTTGACACTGTTGTACCCTCGGACTGCAGGGCAGCTTGAACTTGTTTGGATGTTAGTCGAGGTTCTTTATCCACCATCCACACAATCTTGCGCTGAAATCTCTCGTCAATTTTTCTTTTCTGTCCACATCTAGGGAGGTTAGCCACAGTGCCATGGGATTTACATCTAGGGAGGTTAGCCACAGGCCATGGGCTTTACATCTAGGGAGGTTAGCCACAGTGCCATGGGATTTACATCTAGGGAGGTTAGCCACAGTGCCATGGGCTTTACACTTCTTGATGACACTGCGTACGGTAGACACAGGAACATTCAGGTCTTTGGAGATGGACTTGTAGCCTTGAGATTGCTCATGCTTCCTCACAATTTGGATTCTCAAGTCCTCAGACAGTTCTTTGGTCTTCTTTCTTTTCTCCATGCTCAATGTGGTCCACACAAGGATACAGGACAGAGGTTGAGTCAACTTTAATCCACGTCAACTGGCTGCAAGTGTGATTTAGTTATTGCCAACACCTGTTAGGTGCCACAGGTAAGTTACAGGTGCTGTTAATTACACAAATTAGAGAAGCATCACACGATTTTTCAAACAGTGCCAATACTTTTGTCCACCCCCTTTTTATGTTTGGTGTGGAATTATATCCAATTTGGCTTTATGACAATTCTTTTGTGGTTTTCCATTGAAGACAAATTAAATGAAGATAATAATACCAAAGAATTTGTGATTGCAATCATTTTCAGGAAGAAACAGTATTATCTGACAGAATTGCAAGGGTGCCAATACTTTTGACCACCACTGTATGTACAGCTCAGAGATTGTATGGCGTTGACTCATCAGAGGGGAGACGTCTGTGGGCCCTTACTCCATCTATGCAGGACATGTACATATTCTTTTATCATCATCCTCCTTCTGATTGTACACACAGGTCTTGACATCAGTAAGGTCGGATAATTTATTTGTGAATCAATTCATTCAACCCTAGTGGCAGGTGGAAGGCTCTCAATGACTTTGTCAAATTGTTTACATTTTTAACAGACAAGATGCGAAGCACCCATTATAGGGTAATATTCAGGACTAGGACAATGTATTCGGGTGCCCTAGGCAAAAAAGGCACATAGCGCCCAGTAAATGGAAAATTCAGCCCACTCCCTGCACCTGCCTAGGATGAAGTGGTGCCCTAGACCAGGGGTCCCCAACTCCAGTCCTCAAGACCCCCCCCAACAGGTCATATTTTCTGGCTTTCCTCAGTGTTGCACAGTGATATTATTGTCAGTGCATTCTGTGGGAGATCCTGAAAACATGACCTTTTGGTGGGTCCTGAGGACTGAAGACGGTCGCCTGCTTTTTGTCCCGGCCCTGGTAATACTAGTAACATGCAAGGCTTCTGTCAGTAATGTTAGGGCCCCATGTAGCTGAATCCTCTGGGCCTCCGCCCATTACCAATCCCTCTTTTGCACCAACTTCTTACTAAAATTTGATGTATGGATACATCACAATGCAGGTAAGGGTTTGGATCCTGGTTGCTTAACCCTTTAGATGCTGCAGCAATCCCAAAATTGAAATGAATGAGGAGTGGTGCTATGCACTCTTCCTTTATCCAATCACTCCCGCCCCCTGCTCTGAGGATACAGATTGTGAATCTGATGATTATTCCGCCCCCTGCTCTGTGGATGCAATTGTGAATCTGATGATTATTCCGCACACTGCTCAGTGGATTCAGATTGTGAATCTGATGATTATTCCGCCCCCTGCTCTGTGGATGCAGATTGTGAATCTGATGATTATTCCGCCCCCTGCTCTGTGGATGCAGATTGTGAATCTGATGATTATTCCGCCCCCTGCTCTGTGGATGCAATTGTGAATCTGATGATTATCCGCCCCTGCTCTGTGGATGCAGATTGTGAATCTGATGATTATTCCGCCCCCTGCTCTGGATGCAGATTGTGAATCTGATGATTATTCTCGCCCCCTGCTCTGTGTTTTCAGATTGTGAATCTGATGATTATTCCGCCCCCTACTCTGTGGATGCAGATTGTGAATCTGATGATTATTCCGCCCCCTGCTCTGTGGATGCAGATTGTGAATCGGATGATTATTCCGCCGCCTGCGCTGGGGATCAAGATTGTGAATCTGATGATTATTCCGCCCCCTGCTCTGTGGATGCAGATTGTGAATCTGATGATTATTCCGCGCCCTGCTCTGTGGATGCAGATTGTGAATCTGATGATTATTCCGCCACCTGCTCTGAGGATACAGATTGTGAATCTGATGATTATTCCGCCCCCTGCTCTGTGGATGCAGATTGTGAATCTGAGGATTATTCCGCCCCCTGCTCTGTGGATGCAGATTGTGAATCTGATGATTATTCCGCCCCCTGCTCTGTGGATGCAGATTCTGAATCCGATGAGTGTGTGTGGTGTGGAGAGGGCCGGGATGATGGACAGACGCCACTTAATGCCAATTTCCCTCTGGGGGGCGCTATACCCCTTATTTCTCTAGGGCACCAGAAAACCTTGCCCCATTCCTGTGTGAACACAGCCCAACCTGACATTACACAGCTCAAGGATGTTTCCAGCTTTGGAGCCTTTTAGCTGTAGGGATTTGCTGTCCCCATCGAGCTGCAGCCATTCACATAGCGATCCCGCTCAATAATAACCTACTACTTCGGGAAAACGCAGCAATAACCGCAGCTCCCCGCAGAGCGCAGCAGAAACAGCGACGGGAGCTTGTAGTGACCGGCGCCGACCACAAGGTGGCATCAGCAGACAGCTGAGGAGAAGCAGGCGCCGCATCGTAGCTCCGCCCCGACTCACTAAATAGGAAACACCCCCTACCAACGCCCCGCCCCCGGCTTCTATGGCAACCGGATTGTTTAATGGCAGAAGAGTCCGTACAGGAGAGCGCAAGTGCGGGGGACGAGCAGCCGAACCCCGGGGGTCTGCAGCGGGGGTCCGAGGTGAGCGCCCTGCGGCGGGGCACGGCTCGTATAACATCTGCCTATGACAACCGCCCACGTCTGTATCATGTAGTTATATATACAACTAAGATTATGTGTAAAACATCCCTTATATATGTGAGTGTGTATGATCTGCGCCACATAGCGATTATATATCCTGCTGTAAGGTATTTTCCCTTGGCAGTAACATGTTCTTCTATATACTCCTCCTGTATACTGTATATAGGTGCCATGTAGGGCTCAGTTCACACTATATATAGGTGCCATCTAGCACTCAGTTCACACTGTATATAGGTGTCATCTAGCACTCAGTTCACACTATATATAGGTGCCATGTAGGGCTCAGTTCACACTATATTTAGGTGCCATGTAGGGCTCAGTTCACACTGTATATAGGTGTCATCTAGGGCTCAGTTCACACTATATATAGGTGCCATGTAGGGCTCAGTTAAAAATGTATATAGTTGCCACATAGGAAAAATTCAAACAGTATATAGGTGCCATGTGGGGCTCAGCCACACTGTATATAGGTGCCATCTAGGACTCAGTTCACACTATATATAGGTGCCACCTAGGACTCAGTCACACTGTATATAGGTGCCATGTGGGGCTCAGTAACACTGTATATAGGTGCCATCTAGGTCTCAGATCACACTATATATAGGTGCCATGTGGGGCTCAGTAACACTGTATATAGGTGCCATCTAGGACTCAGTTCACACTATATATAGGTGCCACCTAGGACTCAGTCACACTGTATATAGGTGGCATGTGGCGCTCAGTTCACACTTTATATAGGTGCTATTTGCGGGGGAAAGTGAAATTGAATGGTAGCGGGGCCAGAGCGCTGTTGAAAGTACACACTGGCCAGCACATACTTTCAACAGCAGGCATGTAATGGTACGCACTGCTATACGCCGTGTGAACCTGGTCTTATAACTAAACAAATTCTGATTATAACTGATCTGTCACCATGATGGGAGCCATGACACCACATATACATATGACAAATCTTAGCCTTTTGTAATGACAATGACGATCATGTACAGTGGTGCCAAAAAATAGTCCAAACATATGTACTAAAACTGATAGATTGATTACAATGTAAAATCAGCGTCGTCATTTGGACGCTCATTGAGGAGTGACAGCGGTGAGCCCCATTGATATGGGAGTAGCCCGCATACAAATCAGAGACAAATCTGAATAAAATCCTTGCCAGAAATCCGCGGTGTCTTCTCAGATCTCTGCTGAGGAAAACATGTCTGAGTTTTCTTATGGGAAAAGTCCAAAATGTGAACAGTCAGTTATTGAAGACGGCAGGTTGGAAGCAGGAGGGCGGGTGCAAGAGTAAGGGCCCGTCAGATTCAAATCTATTAAAAACTGACTGTAAATCATCCCCATAGAGCTCAATAAAACATCTGTGCTGTAGTCTACACGGCTCAGATGTTCTGAGGTCAGATTTCAAAACCGCCATTTTTGAAAACAACTTGGAAAATGTTCAACAAGCCGCTGGATTTCACTATGAAAACAGCTGTAAATTTACTATTGAACTCAATGGGGCTGCTAGAAAACCAACCAGAATGCACTGTGCACGGATTCTGGTGCAGATTTAGGATTTGGTTTGGTTTCTTGTGAGTGTAGAGATGCATCTATCTACACAGAATAGATAGCTCTATACTGTGTATGTGTATATATATATATATACTGATATAAATCCATAGCAACAGTTACAAGACGATGTTTCAGCTCTCCCACAGAGCCATTTTCACTTATTACGAACTTAAAGGGGTTGTCTCACTACAAGGATTGCTGCTTTTTATGTTAAAGATCTTGCAAAAGCGAGTCACTTTGCAATATGTGTCCATTAACAGTGTCCTACCTATTCCTAGATATCCCCTCTTGTATGAGCTGCATCAGCTCCTCAGGTCGCTATAGCTACAGACCTGTTTGATCTCTCCTGATAGGCTGTCAGCACTGGTTGCTATAGCTACAGACCTGGCTTCTACTGCTGCCTAGTAGAAGCCAGTAAACATGCCCCTGAATTCAAAGTGAAACCAAGAAAACAGGACTGAGGTAAGATGAATCGATGTAGTGAGACAACCCCTTTAATATTTGGTACAGAAACCTTTGTTTGCAATTACAGAGGTCAGACGTTTCCTGTAGTTCTTGACCAAGTTTGCACACGCTGCAGCAGGGATTTTGACCAACTCCTCCATACAGGTCTTCTTCACGTCTTTCAGGTGTCGGTGCGGTTGCTGGGCTACATTGGGTTTCAGCTCTCTCCAAAGATTTTCAATTGGTTTCAGGTCTGGAGACTGACTAGACCACTCCAGTAGCTGTAAAAGCTTGTTACGGAGCCGCTCCTTAGTTGCCCTGGATATGTATTTTGGGTCATTGTCCTGCTGGCAGACCCAACCATGACCCATCTTCAATGTTCTTACAGAGGGAATAAGGTTGTTGGCTAAAATCTCATGATCCATGGCCCCACCCATCCTCCCTTCAATACGGTTCAGTCATCCTGTCCGCTTTGCAGAAAAGCACCCCCAAAGTAGGAGGTTTCCAACCCCATGCCTCACAATTGGGATGATGTTCTTGGGATTGTACTCATCCTTCTTCTTCCTCCAAAGACAGTGAGTGAAGTTGATACCAAAAAGTTCTATTTTGGTCTCACATGACCTTCTCCCGTGTCTCTTCTGGATCATCCAGATGGTCATTGGCGAATTTCAAACGGCCTGGACATGTGCTGACATGAGCAGGAGAACCTTGCGTGCCCTGCAGGATTTTAATTCATGACAGCGTAGTGTTACTAACGGTAATTTAGGCCGTGTTCAAAACGGCTTATTCCCGACGGATTTGTGAGCCGTATTGAGCGCACAAATCCGCCGGGAATAAGGGGCGGGACGGGGCGGGGCCGGAGCGCGGCGGGGGCGCCGCTCCCGCCCCATAGACAATGCATTGTTTACGGCGCGTAGGCGCCGTAAATAATGTGCATGTCACTTTCTCCCCCCGCGGCGGATTCGCCGAGCGGGGAGGAGCGACAGAATCCACTGTTCTCTATGAGAGCAGTGGATTACCGTAATGACTGCGCCGGATTTGAGCCGTACTGTAGTGCAAATCCGGCGCGGAGTACGGCGCCAATCCGTGCCCAAATAAGCCGTGTGAACGAGGCCTTAGAGACCGTGGTCCCAGCTCTGTTCAGTTCATTGAGCAGGTTCCTGACCTTTCTCACAATCATTCTTACCCCACGAGGTGAGATCTTTCATTGACAGTCATCTTGTGTTTCTTGAGTATACTCGAGTATATACGGTAGGTACAGTTGAAACCAGAAGTTTACATACACTATAAAAGGACACATACAGTGGGGAAAAAGTATTTAGTCAGCCACCAATTGTGCAAGCTCTCCCACTTAAAAAGATGAGAGGCCTGTAATTGTCATCATAGGTCGACCTCAACTATGAGAGACAAAATGAGAAAACAAATCCCGAAAATCACATTGTCTGATATGGAAAGAATTTATTTGCAAATTATGGTGGAAAATAAGTATTTGGTCACCTACAAATAGCAAGATTTCTGGCTCTCACAGACCTGTAACTTCTTCTTTAAGAGGCTCCTTCTCCACTCATTACCTGTAGTAATGACACCTGTTTGAACTTGTTATCAGTATAAAAGACACCTGTCCACAACCTCAAATAGTAGAATAGTGAAGAAATCAGGCGATACCTTTTAGAGGCTAACTGAGTATATTTGATAGTGAGCTTTCGAGAGGACTAGCTCTCTTCTTCAGACTAGAAGAAGAGAGCTAGTCCTCTCGAAAGCTCACTATCAAATATACTCAGTTAGCCTCTAAAAGGTATCGCCTGATTTCTTCACTATTCTACTACTTTCTATGGCTAACACGGTACAGCATTATACTACTCACAACCTCAATTAGTCACATTCCAAACTCCACTATGGTGAAGACCAAAGAGCCGTCGAAGGACACCAGAAACAAAATTGTAGCCCTGCACCAGGCTGGGAAGACTGAATCTGCAATACGCAAGCAGCTTGGTGTGAAGAAATCAACTGTGGGAACAATAATTAGAAAATGGAAGACATACACGACCACTGATAATCTCCCTCGATTTGGGACTCCACGCAAGATCTACTCCTGTGGGGTCAAAATGATCACAGAAGGGACTGCGCCTAACATGTATTCCGATTTGAGACAGGCTGGAAAACAGTGAGAAATCATTAAAGTTGTCCGTGAGGCATGGAGCATAAATCAAAAAAATCGCCTTTATTAGGTGTAAAACATTCTCTGAAAAAGAGCTCAAACCTACTAAAAAAATACATAAATAAAATCACTTTCCAAAAATCAAGAACGGCGCAACATCGGGAATTTGGAGATTGAAAATTGCCGGGAAATACAATAATTCAAATTCTGTAAGCTATTCTCATTGGTCGGCATAAACCAGCCAATCAGAATAGGAGCGACAGTGAACCATTATAACCTATGGAGAAGTATTGACCAATCAAATTCAAAGGCGGGACAGTTCAAAATACAGTGAAAATGCAGAAAAGATCTGATTGGTTGAGCTAGCAGGGGCTTGGCTATCCCGGCCAATCAGAGCGCAAGCTACTTTTTCCCACTGTAGTCAGTGGAGAGATGGGGGCAATGAAATCTCGGCTCTCAGCTCCGTGCGGCATGGAGTATGATTAAAAAAATAGTTTTTATTAGGTGTAAAATATTATCTGAAAAAGAGCTGAAACCTTCTATAAACAGAAATCAATCAAATCCCGAACAACGCGTTTGTCGTGCCGAGACCGGCGCTATATCAGGAATTGGGATATAGGGAATTGACGGGAAATACAGTAATTCAAATTCTGTAAGCTCTCTCATTGGTCGGCAGAAACCAACCAATCAGAATAGGATCGACAGTGGCCCGTTATAACCTATTGAGAAGTATGGACCAATCAAATGAAAAGGCGGACAGTTCAAAATACAGTAAAAAAGGCAGAAAAGAGCTGATTGGTTGAGCCCAGGCAGCAGATATGAATCCACCAATCATATGTAGTGCGTCTATTTTGAATGGAGAAAGAAGGGCGCGATAGAAGGGCGCCCTAAAAGTTATTACTGTCTATGGGAAATATTCTAGGACTGCGATTGGTTGGGGGGAAAGGGGCTCGTCCTGCTTAGCCAATCAGCCAATGCAGAGTGAGCTCTGTTCGTGATTGGCTAAGTTAAAAGAGGCGAGGTTATTTGGACCAATGGGAGAGCGAGCGACGCTCTTATGGGTTTTCTAATGCAATCTATAATAAAACTGTATGTGCCCGAAATAAAATGATAAGACTCACAAAGTTGTACTGATCTGTATATAAAATGAACAATAATATTGGGGTAACGAAATTAAAAATATTAATTCAATGAATTCATTTTTATTTCTTTATTTTTGTTACACCCATACTATTGATCATTGGCTAACAAAAATAAAGAAATAAAAAAGAATTTATTGAATTATTATTTTTTTTCGTTACCCCCATATTATTGGTCATTTTATATACACATCGGTAGAACTTCGTGAGTCTTATCATTTTATTTTGACCATATACAGTTTTATTTCAGATTGCATTAGAAAACCCATAAGAATGTCGCTCGCTCTCCCATTGGCCCAAATAACCGCGCCTCTTTTAACTTAGCCAATCACAAACAGAGCTCGCTCTGCATTTCTTTTCTCCATAGAACTCTATGAGAAGGTAGCTCAGCCGTTGATTGGCTAAGCTGGACGAGCCCCTCTTCCCTCCAACCAATCACAGTACTAGAATATTTCCCATAGACAGTAATAACTTTTAGGGAGCCCTTCTATCGCGCCCTTCTTTCTCCATTCAAAATAGACGCACTACATATGATTGGTGGATTTATATCTGCCGCCTGGGCTCAACCAATCAGCTCTTTTCTGCCTTTTTTACTGTATTTTGAACTGTCCCGCCTTTTCATTTGATTGGTCCATACTTCTCCATAGCTTATAATGGGTCACTGTCGCTTCTATTCTGATTGGTTGGTTTCTGCCGACCAATGAGAAGAGCTTAAACAATTTGAATTACTGTATTTCCCGGCAATTCCCTATATCCCAATTCCTTATGTAGCGCCGGTCTCAGCGACAAACGCGTTGTTCGGGATTTGATTGATTTACACTTAAAAAAACGATTATTTTAATCATACTCCATGCCGCACGGCGCTGAGAGCCGAGATTTCATTGCCCCCATCTCTTTATTGACTACAATGGGACAAAGTAGCTTGCGCTCTGATTGGCTGGGATAGCCAAGCCCCCGCTGGCTCAACCAATCAGCTCTTTACTGCATTTTTACTGTATTTTGAAGCGTCCCGCCTTTGAATTTGATTGGTCAATACTTCTCCATAGGTTTTAACGGGTCACTGACGCTCCTATTCTGATTGGCTGGTTTCTGCCGACCAATGAGAAGCGCTTACAGAATTTGAATTACTATATTTCCCGGCAATTTCCAAGATCCTAATTCCTGATGTAGCGCCGTTCTAGATTTTTGGAAAGTGATTTTTTATTTATTTTTTTTTTTAAGGTTTGAGCTCTTTTTCTGATAATGTTTTACACCTAATAAAGGCGATTTTTTTTTGGAATCATACTCCATGCCGCACGGCGCTGAGAGCCGAGATTTCTGTTGCGATCTTCTATATGCTTCCTCTCATGTTCCGTTCTCGCTTCACTTCGCCTCCGCCGGATAATTTAGACCAGAATCAACTAGGTCTGCCCGTCGGAGCTGGCGAGCGCTGCAATGCGCCTCACTTTGCCGACCCGCGATCATACATGCCTCTGAGTTTTCGAACGCGCCACGTCCCGCCCAGGAACGCCCACACCGCACCCATTGCCCGCCCCTTCATGTGAGGCGCATCCGAAAGTGGCGAACGCTGCGCCTAACATCGCATCCCTGCGTCCGAGAGGGGATTCGAGTCGATGAGGCGCAGGATACGCCAGAAAACAGGCGCAAATCCCGTTCATACATGTCGCCCTTTGTCTCTCATAGTTGAGGTTTACCTATGATGTCAATTACAGGCCTCTCATCTTTTTAAGTGGGAGAACTTGCACAATTCGTTGCTGACTAAATACTTTTTTTCCCCACTGTATATGCCCCCAATAGCAGGTACAGACAGGTATAGGCAGGTATATGTCCCCCTATAGGCAGATATAGGCATGTATATGTCCCATCCATAGGCAGCTATAGGCAGATGTAGGCAGGTATAAGTCCCCAATAGGCAGTTATATGTCCCCCCATAGGCAGGTATAGGCAGGCATAGGCAGTTATAGGCAGGTATATATCCCCCCATATATCCCTCCATAGGCAGATATAGGCATGTATATGTCCCCCTATAGGCAGATATAGGTAGATATAGGCAGGTATAGGTCCCTCATAGGCAGGTATAGGCAGGGTTTGTTAAAAAAGATAAAAAAATACAAATACTCACCTCTCTCCCCTATTACCTGCGCTCCATCTTCTTCCCAGCACAGGCAGCGTGATGTCATCAGGCCGCGCAGGCAGCGTGATGACATTCACGCTGCCTGTCCCGGACACTCCAGAAGGCCGCAGATCTGCGGCCTTCCGGAGTCCTATTGTGGACCAAGGAGCGCTTGCTTTCTGCTCCGCAATAGTGTCTTCAGCTGTATGCGCTCCCAGAGGAGTTGCATACATTTGAAAAGATTGCCAACAGTGCCCGAACCATGGCAGAACCCGGACGCTGTCGGCTGACTGGAGAGTCAGCTGTATCCACTCTCAGAGTTCGCTGGCCCCATAGACATTCATTATCCACGGTGCGTATACCGCCATGAATAATTGACATGTCACTTTCTCCCCGCTCGCCGTATTTCGCGAGCGGGGAGAGGAGACGGAATCCATAGTTCTCTATGAGAACTGTGGATTACCGTAATGACTGGGACGGATTTCAGCCCGTAATTCGCCTAGTACGGCGCGAATTACGGGCTGAAATCTGTCCCAAAATAAGCCGTGTGAACTTTGCCTAAGAGCAGGCCCCTAACGCATACTTACCAACTTTCAAAGTGGGCATCAGGGAGATACGAAGATAAGAAACGTGCATGATTACGCCCTCTTTTTGTTGAACCACACCCTTTCACAAAAAGTCACGCCCACTCCACCTAACTGTGTAACGGCTCTGGAAGAAAGCTAATTTGGGATTTTGATGTCACACAGGTTTCCTGAACTGTTGGAGAGCCTATTCAGCCTCCAGGAGAACTAGGAGATACTGCTAAATTGTGCCTGAACCTAAACCGTTACACTACTACCAATATTTCCACCATACAGTGAATATATAGTGGTAGATACCAGTGTACACAGGCTCTGCAGATGTTTAAGTGACTACAGTGGAGTTACATCTAGGGACCAAAGATAATCTGCTATGACTGGAATTTTTCTTTTCCCTTTTCTTCTCCGTCCGGCCCAGACCGCCATAATGATTACTCCTGACACAACTAGTCCCTGCAAAATTTAAAACGCAAACATCTTACAAATCAAATTTTCAGCACTTACCTACCTGTACTCACCTCTGTACAAACTCCACATGGGGTGATAGGTGTGGAGGTTATGGGGGGATAGGTGGGAAGATTATGGGGTGATAAATGCAGGTGGAAAGGTTATGGGGTGATAGGTGGAATGGAGTGATAAGTGGAGGTGAGAGGACTATGGAGTAATAGGTGAGAAGATTATGGGGTATTAGGTGGAGAGGTTATATGGTGATGGGGAGTTCTATTTTGTGTTGGCACTAGCATGCATAACACAATGGTGGGGAGTTGTGAGAGAAAGAAGTACAGAGCACAGCTTACAATCTCATTGGGGGGCATAGGACCAACGGAGGACCATCCCCCTGGAGATTGTGCAGCAACTGTGTCTGTACCCACCAGAATCCTATTGTGCAGGTTAAACCCCATACCCTGCACCCCCAGAAGGTAAGCTGTAGGAATGATCTTCAGGGGGTGCAGGAGATGGAGTTTAGTACTGTCATGTTTTTTTTTAATGTTCTTATATATTACATATATATTTTATATATATAATGTTCTTGTATTTATATTTTCCCTTTGGACTGTGTTGGATTAATTGGATTTTGTCAGACCAACGTTGGATTGAATTCTTTAATAAAATGGTGAAAGAGGTGTATGCTCGTGTTTAGATTCTCGTTAAATAAATAAATTTTCGGAAAAAGAAATGATGTGGGGTCTCCCCCATTTTCCATAACCAGTCAAGGTAAAACCAACAGCTGCAGCCTGATAATATCAGAATGGGAAGAACCATCAATACTGGTCCCTTCCCATTCTAAAAATACCAGCCTGTGGCTGCTCCAGAAGCGGAACATCACATTAGAGGGTACTCTTCTGATGGTTGCCGGTTCTTCCCAGTATCCCTGGTGCATTGGGTACTGGGGTAATAATGAGAAGGGGTTAGTGTCAGCCTTGGTCAACAAGAAACACTGCTGGCTGACACCAAGCCCAAGCGATAGTAATGAAGAAACATCTGTCTGCCTCCATTACTATCACTGGAATTATATGGAAAAAAAACCCACACAAATTGCACAAAAAAACTTTTATTCAAATAAACACTCCCTGACTACAACCCTCTTTCACCATTTTATTTGAAGAAAATAGATCCAGGATTGATTCAACGTAGTCCGAATCCGAAGTAGTCCACATGGGAACCGGTAAATAAACAAACATTACACACATACACATAGACTGGATAGCTTAACCAGCATCCAGGAAAGCTGGGTGACACTCATTTCCCACAGGTAACATCAAACTTTCCATGATAGGAATACTGGGTGCCACCTTCTGGGGATAGAGTGTCACACAGCTTTCCTGGATGCTGAATAGGCTATTGCCATAGGCAATCACCAGTCTTTCTCCTGCCCACTGTGACTGCCAGAGACAGACCACAGGGAGCAGGAGCAAGGGACAGGAGACAACACATACCCCTCCTCTGCACACTCAAACATGCACACCCCTCCACTGCACACTAAGAAAACACGCTAAAAAGCCATAAAATATGAAGCTTTTGATTTGTAGCATATTCATATAATATGGCATAAATGCCTGATAGGTGAGGTATACTTTACTTAATACATGCTTTTTTGCACCTTCAGCTTGCTCTCTTGTCTCCTTGGTTTCCAACCACCACTGTTTGCTTTGCGTTGTGGCCAGTAATGCAGTGTTATCAAAGACTGTCTGAAAATAAGTTCCTGCGACCTGGCCAGTAACCAAAGAGACAAGAGAGCAAGCTGAAGGTGCAAAAAGGCCTGTTTTAGTTAAAGCAAACATATTTTTTAACAACATGCATTTTGAAAATTACTTTACAGTAATTGATCCTTCCAGCAGCACTTGCTGTGTTGGGAAAACCCTTTTCAAATGCTGGTCAGTCTCTGCTTATCCAGTCTTGCCAAACGGAGATCTGAGGATATCATATCTTTTAGCTGTCTACCAACATAACTTGTAGGCTTTCACACAATTTGCTGTAGACAACAGGACATATAGCCCTAAAGGCCTGGTTTACACGCTTACACGCATTTGTGGCCGTATTGATCGACGCAGAATCCGCCGTAATTAAATTCGGGCGATTGTTGTGCTGTCCTGGTCTCGGAAAAGTTTCGCGTGCGGGGGGCCGCCTTCCAACTGCATCCATAGGCTGAGTCCATGTTTGCACGGCGTCTTTCCTGGCCGGTAATAATGCATTTCACTTCTCCCCGCCCGACGGATTTGCCGAGCGGGAGAAGCGACGGATTCCACTGTTTCTCAATGAGAGCAGTGGATTACCGTAATGACTCCGAGGGATGGCGCCGTATTGAACGCAAACCCGGGCGCGGAAATAGGGCCCAATCCGTCGGCAAATAAGCCGTGTGGAACGAGGCCTAAAGGAGACTGGGCTTAACCACAAATGTTGAGGAGGACATGAGGCTGTTTCTGATCTGACTGTCTTTGTAGATACTTTTGTTTCCTGTAAATTAACAATTCTGGAGCAATTTTGTTGTGCTGTTCCTCTGTTATTACTTCTGGAAATGTATTACTTAATCTGTCAAGTGGCTGTGTTCTATGGGGGCGTGTCCTTACACAAACTGGCATTGTCCATTCAGGGTTGAGTCCATGTTTGCACAGGGCCGTCTTTCCCATTGGGCCAGGTAGGTGCTTGCCCGGAGGCCCCACAGCCTCGGGGGCCCCTCCCGGGCAGTCGACTACCTTGCCCAGTGGAGCGACAGCCCCTGCGGCGGGTCCGGGCAGCGCGACACTCTGCAGGAGGCCGCCGGACCCGCCGCGTCTTTAAGCAGCGCAGGAGATGATGTCATCCCCTCCTGCGCCGCTGTATATCCTCGGCCGGCAGCCCCACAGGCTTCCGGCCTAGAAAATACCGGCAGCAACGTCCCGGCATAGGCGGGCGTGATGATGTCACACCGCTCACGCCGGAAACAAGCTCCCGGAGCGCGGACCACAGCAGGGAGCGCGGAATGGTAAGAGTTTTTTAATAGTTTTTTTAATCTACAGGGATCATGGCAAAGGGGGAAAAGGGGCTACGGGGGGCATGGCTACGGGGGGGCAGGGTTTACAGACGACATGGTACGGGGGCATGGCTAAGGGGCAGGGCTACAGGGGACTGGCTATAGGGGACAGGCTCAGGCGACATGGCTACTGGGGGAATATACAACGGGGGACATGGCTACAGGGGGTGGCTAAGGGGGACATGGTACGGGGGGCATGGCTAAGGGGGCAGGCTACAGGCACATGGCTACGGGGGGCAAGCTACAGGGACATGGCATAGGGGCTGGCTACGGCGACATGGCTACTGGGGGCTATACTACAGGCGACAGGCTACGGGGGACAGGCTACGGGGACATGACTCGGGGAGGGTTTCAGGGGGCATATAACAGGGCAGGGCTAGTGGGGTCTTGGCTACAGGGGGCATATACTACAGGGGGCATATACTACAGGGGACATGGCTACAGGGGGCATGGCTACAGGGGGCATATACTACAGGGGGCATATACTACAGGGGACATGGCTACAGGGGGCATGGCTACAGGTGACATGGCTACATGGCTACAGGGGGCATGGCTACAGGTGACATGGCTACAGGGGGCATGGCTACAGGGGGAATATACTACAGGGGACATGGCTACAGAGGGAATGGTAAGGGGGCTTTAAACTACAGGGGGCATGGCTACGGGGGGCATGACTACAGGGGGGGGGCATATACAAACAGGAAAAACAGGGCTACAGGGGACATGGCTACAGGGCATATAAAGGGGGGATATATACAGGGGGCATTGTCCCGGGGCATGGCACGGGGGGCATATACTACAGGATCATGGCTACGGGGGGGCATGCTCAGGGACATGGCTACAGAGGGCTGGCTACGGGGGGCATGGCTACAGGGGGCTATATACGGGGGCATGGCTACGGGGGGCTGGTACGGGTGGCATGGCTACGGGGACTGGTACAGGGGGATGGTACAGAGGACATGGTATGGGGGATATACTAAAGGGGACATGGCTACAGGCGACATGGCTACAGGGGTCAAGTCTACAGGGGGCATGGCTACAGGGGGCATATACTACGAGACAGGGCCCTAAGGGGGGCATGGCTACAGGGGCAATACTACGGGGGGCAATACTACGGGGGACATGGCTAAGGGGGAAAATACACGGGGGGACTGGCTACAGGGGGCAGGTACGGGCGACTGGCTACCGGGGGCCTGGCTACGGGGGACATGGCTACAGGGGTATGGCTACAGGGGACATATACTACAGGGGGCATGGTACAGGGGCATATACTACGGGATCAGGCTACGGGGACATGGCAAAAGGGGGCAGGGCACAGGGGGCATATACTACGGGGGGCATTCTACAGGGGACGGGGCACGGGGGGCAGGGCTAAGGGGCAGGCTAAAGGGGCCCCTATACTCGGGGGGCATTGCAAAAGGGGACATGGCTACAGGGGACATGGTTTCGGGGGAATTACAAAGGGGGCATATCCTACAGGGGGCATTGCTACAGGGGACATGGCTACTGGGGGCATATACTACAGGATCATGGCTACAGGGGGATGGCTACAGGGGCATGGCTACAGGGGACTATACTACAGGGGACATGGCACAGGGGACATGGCTACGGGGGCATATACTAGGGGGGGCATAACTAGGGGGGGATTGCAAAGGGGGAAGGGCTACTGGGGGCATATACTACAGGGGACATGGCTACAGGGGGCATATACTACAGGGGATATAGCTACAGGGGACATGGCTAAAGGGGGCATATCCAAAAGGGGCATAACTACGGGGGACATGACACAGGGGGCAGGGTACGGGGGGCCATATACAACGGGGGATAACTACAGGGGCATGGCACGGGGGGTGGCACAGGCGACAGGGTACAGGGGCATGGCTACAGGCGCTGGCTACTGGGGCATATACTACGGGGACAGGCTACAGGGGGCGGGCTAAGGGGGCAATACTACAGGGGACATGGCTAAAGGGGACATGGCTACAGGGGGCATGCTACGGGGCATTCACGGGGGCAGGGCACAGGGGGCATGACTGGGGGAAAATAGGAATGGCTACACGGGACATGGCAAAGGGGGGCATATATACAGGGGGAAATTGCACAGGGGGAATGCTAAGGGGGCATGGCAAAAGGGACATGGTAAGGGGGCAGGGAAAGGGGGGCATGGCTACAGGGGCATATACTACAGGGGACATAGACAGGGGCTATTAAGGGGGCTATACAGGGGGCATGGCTACAGGCACATGGCTACGGGGACAGGGCTACAGGGGCAACACTACAGGGGTTTTGTTTTACGAGGACAGGGGCTACAGGGGGCATTTTACACGGGGACATGGCACAGGGGGATAAACTACGGGGGGGCATATACTACAGGGGGCATTGCAACAGGGGGAATATACTACAGGGGGCATTACTAAGGGGGCTGGTACAAAAGGCATGGCTACGGGGACATGGCTCCCCGGGGGCAGGGTTTACGGGGGGCATAACTAAAGGGCATGGCTACGGGGGCATGATACGGGGGGCATGGTACAGGCGACAGGCTACGGGGGGCATATACTACGGGGGGACATGGACAGGGGGCATGGCACGGGGGGCATAAACTACGGGGACATGGCTACGGGGGGATATCTAGGGGGATCCGGGCTACAGGGGACATGGCTACAGGGGGCATGGCTACAGGGGGCATATACTACAGGGGGGCATTGCTACAGGGGACATGGCTACAGGGGACATGGCTACAGGGGACATATACTACAGGGGGCATATACTACAGGGGGCATTGCTACAGGGGACATGGCTACAGGGGGCATATACTACAGGGATCATGGCTACAGGGGGCATGGCTACAGGGGGCATATTAAGGGGGCATGGTAGGGGGACATGGCTACGGGGACAGGGCTCGGGGGGCATATCTACGGGGGGCATATACTCGGGGCTTTCACGGGGGACATGGCTAGGGGGCAATACTACGGGGACATGGCTACAGGGGCATATACTCGGGGGACATGGCTAAGGGGCAGGGCAACAGGGGGCATAACTACGGGGGGGAATATACTACAGGGACATGGGCACGGGGGGCAGACTACAGGGGGGAATCTACGGGGGATATCTACAGGGGACATGGCTACAGGGGGCATATACAAAAGGGGATATACACGGGGGGACTGGCTAAAGGGGGCATATACTACAGGGGGCAATACTACAGGGGACATACTGGGGGGCATGGCTACGGGGATAACTACAGGGGCATATACTACGGGGGGCATGGCTACGGGGGGCATGGCTACGGGCGAATGGCTCGGGGGGGCATGGTACAGGCAGGCTACTGGGGGCATATCTACGGGGCTGGCTCGGGGGGAAAGGCTACGGGGGGCAATTTATACGGGGGAATGGCTACAGGGGACATGGCTACAGGGGGCATGGCTACAGGGGGCATATACTACAGGGGGCATGGCTACAGGGGGCATGACTACAGGGGGCATATACTACAGGGATCATGGCTACACGGGACATGGCTACAGGGGGCATATACTACAGGGGGCATTGCTACAGGGGGAATTGCTACAGGGGGCATGGCTAAAGGGGACATGGCTACAGGGGGCATGGCTACAGGGGGCATGGCTACAGGGGGCATCTACTACAGGGGACATGGCTACAGGGGGCAAGCTACGAGGGCAATACAGGGCATGCTACAGGCGACTGGCTACGGGGACTGGCTCCGGGGCAACACTACAGGGGCATTGCTACAGAGGACATAGAAACAGGGGGCATAAAATAAGGGACATGGTACGGGGGGATAAACTACGGGGGGCTTTTTAAACGGGGGCATTGCTACAGGGGCATTACACGGGGGGCATATACAAAGGGGGCTGGTACAAAAGGGCATGGCTCAGGGACATGGCTACGGGGCATGGTACAGGGGGGCATATACACAGGGGGCAAAGGGGGGCTGACCAGGGGCAGGGCACAGGCGACATGGCTACGGGGGCTATAACAGGGGACATGGCTACAGGGGGCATGGCTACGGGGGGGCATAACTACAGGGACATGGTACAGGGGGATATACTAGGGGGATCATGGCTGGGGGAATGCTACAGGGGGCATGGCTACAGGGGGCATAACTGCAGGGGCATTGTTCAGGGGAAAGGGGTACAGGGGACATGGTTTACAGGGGACATATACTACAGGGGCATATACTACGGGGGGGCTTTGCTACGGGGAATGGCTAAGGGGGCATATACTACAGGATCTGGCTACAGGGGGCATGGCTACAGGGGATATATACAGGGGCCGGGCTACAGGGGGAATGGCTAAATGGGGGACATGGCTACGGGGGACAGGGCTAACAGGGGCATAAATACAGGGGGGCATATACTTACAGGGGCATTGCTACAGGGGACATGGCTACTGGGGGGCATATACTACAGGGGACATGGCTACAGGGGGCATAAACAAAAGGGGGACAGGTACAGGGGAAAATTACTACGGGGGAATATACTACAGGGGCGGGTACAGGGCATGACTACAGGGGATATCCCTACGGGATGGCACGGGGACATGGCACAGGGGCATGGCTACAGGCGAAGGTTAAAGGGGGATGGCTACGGGGGACATGGCAAGGGACGGTAAAGGGCAGGTACTGGGGCATAACTACAGGGGCATGGCTACGGGGGATGGCTACGGGGGGCAAAAAAACCAGGGACATGGCTACAGGGGGCTAGTCTACAGGGGACATGGTCGGGGGGCGGGCTACAGGGGGCCTATACTACGGGGGGCATGGCTACAGGGGCTGATACAGGGGGCAATACAATGGGATCATGGCTACAGGGGGACATGGCACAAGGGGATGGCTCAGGGGGCATATACACAGGGGCATTGCTACAGGGACATGGCTACAGGGTTAATGGCTACAGGGGGCATGGCTACAGGGGGGCATATACTACGGGGGTACGGCTACGGGGGGCATACATCGGGGGGATATACAAAGGGATCGGGCTACAGGGGGCATATACTACGGGGGGGCATATACTAAAGGGGGCCTTGCTACAGGGGGCATATACTCCGGGGGGCAGGGCTACAGGGGGCAGGGGCTACGGGGGACAGGGTACAGGGGGCAGGTACGGGGGGCATTTATAAAGGGGGTTTTAAAGGGGGGGAGGGAGGAGGGGGGGGGGTTTGGGGTTTTTGGGGGTTTGGGGGGGGGGGGGGAATATAAAAGGGGGGAATGATAAGGGGGGAGGGAAGTGGGATATTTTTGGGGGGGGAGGGGTAAGGGGATAAAATATAGGGATATGGTTTAAGGGGGATGGCTACAGGGGGCAATTTCGGGGGATTTGCTACAGGGACAGGAAAAGGGGACAGGGGCTACGGGGGACATATACTACGGGGGGCATATACACGGGGGGCGCTACGGGGGACATGGCTGCGGGGGGCAAAACACGGGGGACATGGTACAGGGGCTGACAGGGGGCGGGAAAGGGGGCATGGCTACAGGGGGCATATTTACGGGGACAGGGCTACAGGGGGACATGCTACAGGGGGTTATACTCAGGGGGCATATACTACGGGGGGCATTGCTACAGGGGATAGGGTTTCGGGGGGAAAACTACAGGGGACTGGCACAGGGGCATTTTAAACAGGGGACAGGGCTACGGGGGCTAAACTAACGGGGCATATACACAGGGGCATAACTATGGGGGGACAGGGCAAACAGGGGCAGGGCTATAGGGGGCATTTTAAAAGGGGGGCAATACTAAAAGAGGACAGGGCTACGGGGGGAAGGCTACAGGCACATGGCTAGGGGGGCAGGGTACGGGCAAGGCAAAGGGGGGCTGGCAAGGGGAAATGGCTACGGGGGTATACTACGGGGGGACATGGACGGGGGGAATGGCTACGGGCAATGGCTACGGGGGGGGGGGGGCATATCTACGGGGGACAGGGTACAGGGGCAGGCTACAGGGGAAAAAAATATACAAGGCATGGCTACAGGGGAATTGCTACGGGGGGGCATTGCTACGGGGAAATTTCTACAGGGGCATATATACGGGGGGCATGCTACGGGGGACTTTGCACAGGGGACAGGCTCGGGGGACATGGCTACGGCGACATGGCTACGGGGGGCATATATACGGTGCTTTGCTAAGGGGGACATTGCTACAGGAGCATTACTACAGGGGACATGGTAAGGGGACATGGCTACGGGCGCTGGCTACGGGGCATAACTATGGTCATTGCTACGGGGGAATTGAACGGGGCATAACCGGGGCATAACAAGGGGACATGGCTACAGGGGGCATGGCTACAGGGGGCATATACTACAGGGGGAATGGCTACGGGGGAATTGCTGAAGGGGGCATATACTACAGGGGGCATATAAAACGGGGGCATTGCTACAGGGGACATATCTACAGGGGGCTTTAATTTCAGGGGCCATATAAAAAGGGGGCATTGCTACAGGGGACATTGCTACGGGGGGCATATACTACAGGGGGCTATACTCAGGGGGCTTGCTACAGGGGACATTGCACAGGGGGCTATACTACAGGGGGCTATACTACAGGGGCATTGCTACAGGGGGCTTTGTCAGGGGGCATTACTACAGGGGGGCAAATACTACAGGGGACATTGCTACAGGGGGCATATACACAGGGCAATACTACGGGGGGCATTGCTAAGGGGACATTGTACAGGGGGCATTTACTACAGGGGGCATATACTACAGGGGGCATATATACGGGGGTTTGCTACAGGGGGCTTTGTAAGGGGCTATACACGGGGGGCATATATACGGGGGGCATTGCTACAGGGGGCATATACTACAGGGACATTGCTAGGGGGGGCATAACTAAGGGGACATTGCACAGGGGAAATTACACAGGGACATTGCTACAGGGGGGCATATACTACGGGGGACATTGCTACAGGGGACATGGCTAAAGGGGGCATATACTACAGGGGACATTGCTACAGGGGGCATAACTCGGGGGCAAATTACGGGGGGGCATATGCTACAGGGGCATATATTGCGGGGGGCATTTATAAAAAAGGAGTATATACACGGGGGGCTTATAAAAGGGGGCTTTAAAAAAAAGGGGCTGTAAAAAGGGAACGTATTTAAGGGGGGGAATTTTAAGGGGGCATATACTATGGGGGGAAAAATACAGGGGCTATATTCTTTGGGGACCAAAAGTCATCAGGGGCTATAAAAAAGGGGCCATACTTTCTTACAGGGGCTGTAAACCTACCTACAGGGCGCAAATTACCAAAAAGGCTGTATACCTATCTACTAGGGGTCTCTACCTACCTATCAATGGTGGTAACTTTACTACCTTTTTTATTTAATGGGGTGTCCATAACACATTTGGAAAAAGGTTCAAAAAGTTTGGGGGGTTACTTCTGCAGGACGAGTTGCGCCGGAGAAAGGTGTCATGGTGGCTGGCAGAAGGAGAGGAAAAATAACGTTTCCCAAGGAAGACTGATCAGAGAGGACGTCTCCGGTGGTCCCTGATGTCGGGTTACTTTGCTTCTATATTCGATCAGTGCGTAGTCTTGTTGAAATGTCTGATTTGTATATATTTTCTCGTGATATTTTTGTTTTTTTTTTTTTTTTTTTGGGGGGGGGGGGGGGGGGGGGGCCAGTACACAGCTCTGCCCAGGGGCCCATAGTGCGAAAGGAAACTGATAGATTTTTTTTAATACATTTGGGGAGAATAACGGGAACATTCAACATAGAGTTAAAACAGAAATGCCCAAAATTTGTTATTCACAAGGACACAATCAGTGACCCTCTAGTTAAAAGCCTCAGGATGCAATATTTTCAACACTTTCCTGGGACATTGTTTGTTGAGTGTGGTTTCAAGATACAACGTCCTCAATACTGACTAAGCCAGTTATTCTGAACATTTTACTTATAAAACTTTTGAATTAGTGAATTGTATACCGTAATTGTTTTTTTGAGAAAATGAGCAGAGGTACCGTTGCTGGGGCAGTAAAATACAAACAACCCTCAGTGGGTGCTCTCTTTTTGATGGCTCATCCTTATTTTGCTCTGATATTTCTCCTCCTCTGATCAGCAATAATTTGTGTGCTTTTCTTTTGGTTCTTTTCAGTTTTCATTGTTTGATGGTTGCAGTTGTTGTGGTAGATAATAATATGCATCTCCGAAGGCTATTTTCACATGATGTAAGCGAGCAAGCACTGTATTCTTAACCCTGTGGTCGGAGGTTGATAGCCGGCTATTGCTCGTCTAACCTCATTTAGAGAAAATATTGTGTGTTTTCTTGCACAAGTAATGTTTACTGTAAATGTTTCTGATAACTGTATTGTTGGATTTGCCTTGGTCACTTTTGGGGTACTTACCCATTGTACTCAACATGATACTTCTTTTTGCCTTCTTACTGTTGTGACTTGTACCAACTGTTGATTTCTCAATAAAGCATTTTGAATAAGAAAATACAAACAACATCCAATATCAGCAGCACACTATTAGCACGAAACAATTAGCAAGAAACAATCAAAAAGAACATATGAATTTTGTAAAAGTATTTCTGCTATTTGGAAAACACGAAAAATTTGAGCTTCTTTAGTGTACATTTTTTATCAAAACTGTATAAGCCCACCTGCCATCGGCAAGGCGACCTCAATACAGGTGGGAACCTAACCAAAATGTTTCCTCTCTTGGTGCTCGTTCAGACCTCCACATTTCAGGGAGAGTAGATTTCAGCTACAAGCTACTCTACATTGATTTATAAACCTGTGCAGGTGGGTAGAGTGCAAAAACCAAAGTGGGGACCACCACTCCCCCATATACACAGGCTAGAAAAACAATGTTTGGTCTGCACATCCAATGAAAATGTATTTATTGACTTTATTTCTTTGGTGCCTCTTGCTTCTGAAATATGAGGATCCCTTTGTATTTGCTGCCCCATTTTCTGGTGACTGTTATCTGCCATCTTTCCCTGTCGCTGCCCATCAATAAATATGAACCTTATGCCACAATTCTGACGACTATACTGCCTTTGTTTTTCTTGCATTTTATTTGTATAATTCTTTTATAGATGGCTTCCAGAAGAACGTCTAATCTGCCTCCCATGGATCATCTAAGTGTTCACCTGCCTCCCATAAACCTGCCGGGGCCCTCTCTAACCTCCATTGGCAAGAAGCTGATGAAGTACAAGAGAAGCAAGGAGCAGCAGAAGACCCTCCATGACATCATGTATGTTATATGTAGTAGGATTCAAATCTTTTCCGTATTCAAAAACTTTTATTAAAGAGAACAAAATGAAAAGAGAATACACAAGAACAAGGTCAAATATGACATGAAGGCTGTGAAACACTAAGATCATTAGCATATAAGCAAAGGTTTTCATTTCTCTGATGTACCGAAACAGGAATTATCACAATTGAAACATTAAAAGATAATCTAAAAGCTCAACAGAGAACATTTCCAATCGTTAAGATCGTTGGGCATTCCCCATTCAGGAGCAAGATAGTAGATGACCCAAGCCAGGGTCTAGCATGGGACTAACTTAGCAGTAATACAAGTCCCAAGTGAGGAGTGCCCAATCTACCGTGACAGGAAACATGTTACAACATCTATCAGCGAGGACAATGTAGCACAGCCTCATGCGGAGACCTTGCCTAGAACGTAGATAAATCAGAAAAACGGGAAACAGTAAAACAATCTATCGGCTCTTCGGTGGCACTGCTTCGTTAGGTCATTGCCTGTATCAATTTACATCCATAACAGTTGGAGCGTGAGTTAATCATAAATAGTAGGAACTCTAACCCTGATAAGAGAGGTATTGATCCGACCTGCAAAAGAGGATCCAGTCCTCCCTTGTATGCAGGTATTTATTATAGCATAAAGGGGAATCTGGTCTGAACTCCTCCAGTCTCTGCAACGCATGAACCTCTTTGAGCCAGTCTGTTATTGACGGGCAGGTTGTGGATAGCCAAAGCCTAGGGATAACTAATTTCGCTGCCAAAATCAGGATTCAAATCTTTAGTAGTTTTTTGCTTTCCTTATCTCATAATATAATATGTTCCCTCTACAGAATGAAGGAGGCTTTAAAGGCTTATGAGGAAACTGTGGCAGAGCAGAAAAGGAGAGTTCCCACACCTCCTGAACCCCAATTACCATCAACTGTAAGTCCACACATCATAAGATGATTCACAACCTGCACTGTATAATGGGATTGGGGGCGCAATGGGGCACATTTACCATCGCAATTCCACAAGAATTCATGTGCACATGATTTACACCACATTTATTATGTTTTTTAGATACATTTTAGACACTACTGCGCAGCATCTGACAAAAGGGTGTGGTTTTGCAGAAGAGGCATGACTTTACCAAAGGGGCCGTGGCTCAATGAGTGACTCCGTGTGCAAAAAATGCAGTTATCTGCATTTATTGGCAGGAACAAAGCCAAAGAACAAATGGTGTAAAGTTAGATACAAGTGTGGTTTATCAGACAGTAATAAATTTAGCACTTTTTCAACTGTCTGGTCTAAGTTAACACTAAATAAAGTAAATGTGTCCCATTGACTAAATATCAGTTGGCCTGGTTTCCAGTGTGTGTGATACAGTAATAGAATGATAGATTTTCACCTTCTCCTAGGCTGAATGGAAAATTATGATCTTAAAATGGGATGGATCTCTGACCACCAACCTTCCTGACATGCCTACTTAGTATAAGGTTCATACTCCATGAAATAATGTGACAGTATCTTTTCTTAGCACTCTGTATTGTGCCATCCCTCTGTTATTCCTCCTAGATAAATATTAATACATGGACAACTGATTATCTGACATAAGAGTGTGTCTTTAAAGAGTACATGTCACCTCCATATAAACACACAAAAATTTATAGTAGATGAAATGATAAGACTTTTCTCAAATACATGTCATTAGCAAATAGGAAGATTTTCCTCAGTCTTACAGGGACACAGGTTTTACTTTCACTTTGTAACTCAGGAGATCCTTATGATTCTGTGGAAGTTACCAACTATGCAGGGGGAGCTGAGGGCATAGCTGTTTGTACATGGTAATCTGAGTCTCTCACTACATAAAGTACAGCAGGCACAGCACACTGAGGACATAGTGTGACAGAGTTTACCTGTTGCCTCAGCCTCCTCCTCCATAGCACACAGGCATCTATGTCAACATAGTGATCCATCAAGCTGTCACTTTTCCCGACTTCAGAGATGTCTTAAAGGGCCAGCGCTTTTTTTAGAAACTGAATTACAGGTGAAATGCTGTGATTTTCCTAATGAAGCATATTTGAGAAAGTGTTTGTATTTAAGTCTTCTGTTACTTCATGAAGTTTCTCTGAAGGTGATAGGTACTCTTTAAAGACTCTTACACTGTCTAATCAGTGCAGACAGTGCCAGGCTGTGAAGCAATACATCCTATTATACAAAGGAAAAAGTAATGTTTAGTTGTAAATATGCATTTATAGGAGGAATTACACAACACAGTAACACCTCCCGTGTCTTTTGCAAGACTGCAAACAACCCCTAAATGTTACATCAACTAAAATGGATAAACACAAGAGCCTTCATTATACAGACATAAAAAAATGCTTTGAGTGCTTCCGTAAAGTGGTGTTCTCTCCATGCTGTTTTACAGGCTGTGGGTGGTTCTTCAGCAATAACTGTCATTTCAGCTCTACTATTCCTAGCTGAGTCTGTTAGATGGACATTGGTGATGGAAAGTTTTATAGCTATGAAGGATTAGAGTTTGTGAGTAAGAAAAATAAGCAACATCCTGTGCTGCTGATAAGAAACAGCAGAGAGTGATATCACCATCCCGGCCAGGGCTACTAGAGCAGAGAGAGGTGGTCCATAACCTAGGATGCTTGTGCACACAAAACAGAAGATAAGAAATACTCTAGCTCTGAAGGGGAGCAAAATCAGAACATGTACCCGTATATACTCGAGTATAAGCCGAGTTTTTCAGCACAAAAAATGTGCTGAAAAATCTCCCCTCGGCTTATACTCGAGTCACTGTCGGCGCTCGGGCGCTGCGATGGCCCATGCGCCGACAGGGATGCTTAAGCTATATGCGGCTCCTCAGGGAGCGCATATAACTGAAGGCCGAGTGAGCGCACAGTGTCCGGGCGCTGTGTTGGCCCGGGCACTGTCCGCGATCCCTTCACCTATATGCGACTCCTCCGGAGCGTACACAGGTGAAGAGATACCACTGCGGGGCACAGAGTGAGCGCTCCGTGCTCCGCAGTGGACTCCGGGCGGCCGCAGACTCGCTGCTGTCCGGAGCTCCCGGCAAAGGCAGCGTGTGTCATCACGCTGCGTGCGCGGCCTGATGACGTCACCTGCCTGTGCCGGCAAGAAGACAGAGCAGAGCGCCAGGGAGACGGAGCAGCAGGGGATCCAGGTAAGTGATTGTTTTTTAATTTTTTTAAACTGCCTATACCTGCCTACAGCTGCCTATACCTGCCCTATACCTGCCTACAGCCGGCGCTATACCTGCCTACAGCTGCCTATACCTGCCTACAGCCGGCCCTATACCTACCTACAGCTTCCTATACCTGCCCTATACCTGCCTACAGCTGCCCTATACTTGCCTACAGCTGCCTATACCTGCCCTATACTTGCTTACAGCTGCCTATACCTGCCCTATGCCTGCCTACAGCCGGCCCTATACCTGCCTACAGCTGCCTATACCTTCCCTATACCTGCCCTATACCTGCCTACAGCTGCCTATTCGCTATGAGTAAGGGCGTGATACATTGAGCCCGAAACGCGTCAGCGTACCAGTTCCGGTGTCATTCTGGGTACTACTCCTATCCGCTGACAAGGTGCCTTTTTCTATATTATGTTTTTAATAATAGTTCATTAAATAAAATTTTTGCATGTTCTTAAAAAAATCCCAGTGGGTTGTGCTGGATTCCCTTTTCAAGTATTTTCTACAGCTGCCTATACCTGCCCTATACCTGCCTACAGCCTGCCCTATACCTGCCTATGGGGCCATATACCTGCCTATTACCTGCGTATGGGGCCATATACCTGCCTATAATCTGCTTATGGGGGACATATAGCTGCCTATTACATGCCTATGGGGCCATATACGTGCCTTTTGGGACATATACCTGCCTATACCTGCATATAGGGCCATATATCTGCCTATAATTGCCTATGGGGGACACTAAACTGCCTATGTAATTTTATTGGTATCCATTTTTATTTTTAAAATTTACCAGTAGCCGCTGCATTTTTTACCCTTGGCTTATACTCGAGTCAATAAGTTTTCCCGTTTTTTGGGGCAAAAGTAGGTGCCTCGGCTTATACTTGGGTTGGCTTATACTCGAGTATAAGCGGTATTTGTTAATACTTTTAATTTAACTTTGCCTACATGTTTAAAGATATTCAAAGAAATGGTAAGTGCTCTTCTAATGCAGCTTAATACCCCAAGCTAAGTGTAATCTAGCTGTAATGGTCAGTAATAGACCCATGATCTTCAGTGCCTCATGCACATTCAGTCCACACATATTTTAGTTTTCAGGAATGTTCTACTTTATATTTGTAGCTTTTAAAACATGTTTTTTTTCAAATTTGACAATTAATTGAATTATTAAATATTAAAAGCTCTTGTTTTTTGACAGATGAACAGTGAGCAGAGAAAACTGAGGGTGAGTTTTTCTTTTTAAATTATGTATATTATGTTGGAAGACAAACCTGTCATGTCATGTTCACCACTGACATCCAACATTAATTGTAATGTCTCCACTAAGTATATACATAACATTTATAGTGGTATGATATGATGTGTCTAATAAATGAATTAAACATTTGAGTTGTGGGGGGACCTGTTTTCTATACATAAAAATGTAGTTATTTTGTAAATCCGTTACATTACTTATCATGTACTGAGCCTGCATTACAGTCTCTGTTATACTCCAGAGCTGCATTCACTGTTATTCTTGTTGTCACATGAAGATATCAGGCTGTTGGCAGACTGTAACCACTTTATCTGAGTACCTATTACAAAGGGGGAGGGTTTCATTTTTTACATTTTACATTAGACTACTATACAGCATCTGTAAAGATGACATTTCCCACAATACAGTTTACCTGAGCAGAAATTGAACCAGCATGGAATACTGGGAGACTACAGCTCTGAAGCCTGGGGTATTATGTATGTTTCTCCGAGCCACAAAGGCTGTAATTAAGGAGCAATACAAGATAAGTTACATAGTATGGTTGAAAAAAACATGTTCATATTGTCTAGCAAGAGAAAGGGAAATTATGTGGATGAAGTTGCTCAGCTTTTGTTTGTACATTCATTTTATGTTAATTATAAAATGCTGTTTAAAGGGGTTATCTGAGAGTTTAAAGATTTCATAGAACACTATAAACAGCATTTATATTGAACAGTAAAGATATTCCGCTACCTTCATGTTTTTCTTTTCTTTTGCCTCCTTATTCATCTATCATAAGATCCACTTTTTGCAGTGAAGCTTTCTGCGTGTGGGAGTGTCAGTAGTTTTCCAGCATCTCTTTCCTACAAGTCCCAGAATGCATTGCAGTCTAGGACTTCCCTCCATAGTTATCACTGCTAAACATTGTGCTCACACTAGTGTGTAATCCCCGAGTTCTGTACTTGCTGTCATGATAATGATGATAGCAAGGACTCATGAGTCACTATGTAAACTGTACAGAGCTGCAGTCATCACTTTCTTGACATCGGTATACAACCCCCCAGTTCTGAACTGCTGTCCTCTGCCCCTATTACTGTTAGTAAGTTCTGCCAGCAGGGCTCAAAGTCCCCTCCCCTGTAATTACTGTAATGTAATTCTATCTGCTTGCAAACTACAGGCTCAGGTCACACTCACTACAGTGGGAGTGGTGGTGTTTCTGAGCTGAGCCTTTAAAGCACACCCACTGAATGATGTCAAAATGTTCATTGAGGCCATGTGATCATGATTTGCAGGAGGTAGTGGGGAAGGACTCTGCCTGGTTCTGCACAGCAGGACAGTTAAATCATTTTTAATAAGTATTAATTACAAATTTTAATATAATCCAGTCGTGAGCCCTATAACAAATAAAAAGATACTCCCGAGAAACCTCTTTAAGTAAACCACCATGGTATGACATCTGAGGTCCTAAATTCAGTGCTGATTAATTTTACATGATATATTTATATTTAAGGAGCTCGGTTTTTCAGCTTTCTCATGTGAGAGTTAAAAAGAACTTGTCACATTTAACAAGTAGTCTGAACTACCACCATCATGTCAACGAGCAGAATTTGCTGAGTAGCTTGATCTATAGTTTTGTGGTAAAAGATTCAGTAGGACTTGTAATCAATTCAATTCATTTAAATTTCTTCTAATTCTGGGTTTTAAATTCAGGAGGGAGGTCCGACGGGCTGATTGACAACTCTCTGCTTATCCTAAGGCACAGTTCACACGGCTTATTGCCGGCGTAATTGCGGGGACGGATTTCGCCCCGCAATTACGCCGGCTGCCGTGCAGCGGTGGCGGGGCAGGGGGAGGGGGGGGCGGCAGCTCGCCGGCCCCATAGACATTCATTATTCACGGCGCGTACACGCCGTAAATAATGTGCATGTCACTTTCTCCTCCCTCGGCGTATTCACCGAGCGGGGAGAAGAGACGGAATCCACAGTTCTCTATGAGAACTGTGGATTACCGTAATGACTGGGACGGATTCCAGCCGTACTCCAGCGCAAATCCGGCGCGCAGTATGGCTGGAATCAGTCACAGAATAAGCCGTGTGAACGAGGCCTTACTTATACAGGACAGGCTGTCGATCACTGATCAGACTGCGCACTGGAGACATAAGCCCAGATTGAGCAGAGATTTAAATGAATAGATTAAATGAATCTTTCCCCACAATTCTTTATGAATCTATTTGGAACCTTTTGCTCTGTAACCTAAGGCTAAGTCTACACAGCACAGAAATATTGTTGGATTTTTGGCGGTTTCAGTATTTTGAAGCTGCCGAGAATCCAACGGTACGCTGTACTGCATAGACAGCAATGAAAAACCCGTGCAGTAGTCTATACAGCACGGTTTTTTTTTTATTGTAGTGGTAAAAATCTGTCCGAATATGCAACGTTTCAAATTTCGCCAGGGTTTTGCCATCAGTTTCCCGTATATTCAATTGTACGGGCCGACGGCAAAAACTAAAACCGACTGCGTTTTTTTTCCCCCAAATAAATGACAAAAATCATGGCATTGCATAGGACAAAAAGCCGTCAGCTTTCCGACGGTTTTTGTTCTATGCTGTATGACCCTAGCCTAATGCTGGTAGATCAGACTGCATTGGTTAACAGGTTCCCTTTAAAGGAAACTTACTTCAGAAGTAAGTAATTTTGTTAACAATCAATGTTTATGGAAAAATGTTTTTTCTATTTTTGACAGATTTATTTGGGCAGTTCTATATAATTAAAAGTTACATATTAAATCTTGTCCTTCTCTAGCTGTGATAACAAAGAGATAAAACTCCTGAATGGTAGGGCAGACGTTACTATTTACTGTTGCTGCTACAAGAAATTCTTATCTGTATGTATGTAGGTAATGACATAATAATCACTCTATTGTTCTCTGCATAGAATTAGGTAAACATTAGACTAGACTAAAAGAGCAACGACAAGAGCAATACATGAACAAATAATGCTTTTATGTTTTTCTGCATGGAGTGGGGGAGGGGGTGGGAGATGTCCAGCTTTCTTCACATTTGCCAGGTCCTGCTGATAACATTTACCTATCTTGGGCTCTTACTAGGCCTGGAAAAGAACTGTTAAGCAATCCTCACAGCCATGCTATCTGAGCTCACAGAGGGAAAGCCAAAGAGACAAACTAGGGAGTCGTGTAATTTGGAAAGCTTTAAAAAATTATATAAAAAAAAAAAATCAACCATCCAGTTAAAAAATTACAAATAATAGTCACATACTGCTTGGTAAAGGGAATCTGTCACAATTTTTATTTTTTTTACTTATTAAATCAAGCACCTGATACATATTCTTTTTCCCTTAGCCGTTTATATTTCCTGATTGTAGATTTCTCAATTCAGTTGTCTATAAATGATTGTGGGGAAGACATTCCTGCTTGCACTGCTTTAACAGCAGTCAGAGAGATACTTTGCAGCAGCTTCATGCACATAGGAGCCTTAACACTGATTCTGTCCCATAGACTTCTATAGGAGAGTTTTCTAGTCATGCTCTGTGACCTGGGAAGAAATCACTGTGCAGGGAGGTGAGAGGGGGAGCTCTGACAACTCCTCTTGTGACTGGTGGATTCTGTGTTATCTGTACACATTGGTGTTTTTTTTTAGTTTGACCTTGCTTTTACTGATAATGAGCAGACACTAAGAATCTCCCTCTACAGAACAGGAAGTGTCGGACTATTAGGCTTAGTGGCCAAAGTGAAAAAATACTGAAAGTGATATGGAAAATTAAAAAAAAAATTAACCAAAAATTCCTAAAAAAATGTGTTTAACATAAAAATGTGAGTTAAATAATAAGTCATTTTTTATGACACTTTCCCTTTAATATATAAAAGAAAAATGTGATTTTGGTGTCCCTTTTAAGTTATACGATTCTGGCTACGTGTAGCCACCACCTGGAAGAGCTCAGTAGTGAATTGCCAGAGCTTACCTCTTCATTTTCCTAATCACTATTGTAAAATGTCTTTCATGGGAACAGGACATTGTCTTTCCTACTGCTCAGAGTGTTATCTTCTCCTTCAGATGAATTATCTGTACATGAAGAAATGTGTGGAGAACAGCCCTGTGGTGCCCATCCAGAAACATTGGCTAGACTCTAAGCTTACCTTGGTACCTTCGCATCTTCGGAAGGGCAAGGATAGGGAAACTCTGGTTGCAGAGCTGTTGGAGGAAGTTTCTCAAGATTTTGAAAAAAGTATGAAGAGACACCTAGGTGAGTCCTCTCGTTTATGGTGCATTTTTTGATTGCTCAAAGTGATCCACAAGACTTTTGAAACCAAATTGGAAGAGGTAGAATGATGATGGCGACATCACTGTCAGCATAAATGTCCTTTAAGAAAACATGTACAGCATCTTGTAGCTGTTGTCCATATAGCTATTGCTTGGTCTCCCTGCAGCACTACTACATTTTGTTACATTTATTGCTATTTACTAAAGAATCAGTTGCTATAAACTGGTGCTCCCCATGACTAATCTCTGAATGCAAAGCCATGTGCATCATGCCAGTACGTCAGCACTTGTGGTCCCTACTGTTCCACATTAACTGGTCCACAGACATCCCATGTGCCACTGTATGGTGAATCCGTATTATCCTTTAGAAGTAATGCCAGTTTTAGGCCTCGTTCACACGGCTTATTTGGGCACGGGTTGGCGCCGTACTCTGCACCGGATTTGCGCTGCAGTACGGCGCCAATCCGTCCCTGTCATTATGGTAATCCACTGCTCTCAGAGAGAACAGTGGATTCCGTCGCTCCTCCCCGCTTGGCGAATCCGCCGCGGGGGGAGAAAGTGACATGCACATTATTTAAGGCGCGTACGCGCCGTGGATAATGCATTGTCTATGGGGCCGGGAGCGGCGCCCCCGCCGCGCTCCGGCCCCGCCTCGCCCCTTATTCACGGCGGATTTGTGAGCTCAATACGGCTCACAAATCCGTCGGGAATAAGCCGTGTGAACACGGCCTAATCCGACAAGTTCATACTGAAAAACTTTGGAAATATGTTAAAAAAAATTACTATTTTGTTGTTTTAATTAAATGGGTTTTTCCATCTTGTAAAATTCTCCCAGAGACCAGCTTCTATCTTGTTACAAGCTGGCCTCAGAGAACAGGGATGTGGCTACTCTTGTGCAGCTTTCCTCATTCATGTCTATAGGAGTTCCAAATACCCTGTTTCCCCGAAAATAAGACAGCGTCTTATATTAATTTTTGCTCCTAGAGATGTGCTACGTCTTATTTTCAGGGGGTGTCTTATTTTTCCATGAATAAATTATAACATGCTATACTAGTGTGTGCGTGTGTGTATATATATATATATATAATATTAATATACAAATATTGTGTGTTGTGTGTTACAAATAGGGGGGACGGGCTGCCTCCATCTTGGTTTTTAGCACTCCACCCATCTACACAGACTTTTTAATCAGTGCAGTGTATTTAGTAGCTGGTGCCTTCACATTCTGAAAGGTAGGTCTGGATGGACCACAGAGAAATATAGCATTAGTGTAAACGTAGTGTAGGACCCACCTGCATTGAGGTCTCATTGAAAGTCGAAGGTGGGCTTAAGCAATTTTGCGCAAAAGTGTGAACAAAGAACTTCATAAAACTTTAGTTTTTTTTTTAAAACAGAAAGTTTTTTTTCAACGTATTCTATTTTTGTGTGCTGCTGTTATTGTCATGTATGTATGTGTATATATATATAGATATATATATTATATATATATATTATATATATATATATTTAAAATATATTATATATATCTTAAAGGTTAGAGTCACAATACCATTAGGATATATCATAGTTGCCAACTTTTGAAATTGAAAAAGCAGGAGATTGTAGTTGGCGGCGCGGCAAAAATTTGCATGACCACACCCATCTTGTCGGTGTGCCACGCCCCTTCAAAAGCCACACCCATTCCACCTAACTGCATAACGGCTTTGGAAGAAAGCCAGGTAGATTCCCTTATAGCCAGGTAGTAGCCCCCCCCATAACCAGGTAGTGCCCCTTACAGGCAGGTAGATGCCCCCTTGTAGGCAAGTAGATGCCCCCTTGTAGCCAAATAGATGCCCCCTCTGTAGCCAAGTAGATGCCCCAGTAGATGCAGGTAGAGCCAAATTTGTAGCTTGGTTGATGCCCAGCTTTGTTAGCAAGTTAGTTGCCCCCTATTGTTTGCCAGGTTGATGCCTCCCTTTGTTGCCAGGTAGATGCCCCCTTTGTTAGCCAGGTAGATGCCCCCATTGTTAGCCAGGTAGATGCCCCCTTTGTTAGCCAGGTAGTGCCCCCTCTGTTGCCACGTAGATGCCCCCATTGTTAGCCAGGTAGTGCCCCCTCTGTTGCCAGGTAGTGCCCCCATTGTTAGCCAGGTAGATGCCCCCTTTGTAGTCAGGTAGATGCCCCCTCTGTTGCCAGGTAGATGCCCCCTCTGTTGCCAAGTAGATGCCCCCTTTGTTAGCCAGGTAGATGCCCCCTCTGTTGCCAGGTAGTGCCCCCTTTGTTAGCCAGGTAGATGCCCCCTTTGTAGTCAGGTAGATGCCCCCTCTGTTGCCAGGTAGATGCCCCCTCTGTTGCCAAGTAGATGCCCCCTCTGTAGCCAGGTAGAGCCAAATTTGTAGCCAGGTAGATGCCCCCTTTGTTGCCAGGTAGATGCCCCCTTTGTTAGCCAGGTAGATGCCCCCATTGTTAGCCAGGTAGATGCCCCCATTGTTAGCCAGGTAGTGCCCCCATTGTTAGCCAGGTAGTGCCCCCATTGTTAGCCAGGTAGTGCCCCCATTGTTAGCCAGGTAGTGCCCCCTCTGTTGCCAGGTGATGCCCCCATTGTTAGCCAGGTAGATGCCCCCTCTGTTGCCAGGTAGATGCCCACTCTGTTGCCAGGTAGTGCCCCCTCTGTTGCCAGGTAGATGCCCCCATTGTTGCCAGGTAGTGCCCCCTCTGTTGCCAGGTAGTGCCCCCTTTGTTGTCAGGTAGTTGCCCCCATTGTAGCCAGGTAGTGCCCCCTTATTGTAGCCAGGTAGATGCCCCCTCTGTTGCCAGGTAGATGCCCCCATTGTAGTCAGGTAGTGCCCCCTTTGTTGTTAGGTAGTTGCCCCCATTGTAGCCAGGTAGAGCCCCCTTATAGCTAATAAAAATAAAATAATAAAAGTCACTTACCTCACCAGGCTCCTGCAGCTCCGGACACCTCCGATCTCCTCAGCGACGCAGGGGAGTGAGTGCAGCCGCGCGTCACTTCCCCTGCGCCGCTGACCTGTATGTACGGCGCACAACGGCGCCGTACATACAGGGGGAGGAGGGAGGAGGGAGCGATCCCTCCTGCCTCCTCCCTGCACAGCGAGACTCCGGGCGGGTGAGCGGACGCTGTGGGCGCTTCACCCGCCTGTGGGAACGGACCGGCGGCGCCAGAGTAGCGCACTAGCGCTACTCTGGCGCCGCGGTCATTTAAAGAACCCCCGCTGCCTGCTGGCGGCGGGAGGTTCGCCAACTTTGCCGGGGTGGCGGGGGGGACCCCAATTAGCGGGACCCCCCCGCCAAAAACGGGAGAGTTGGCAAGTATGGGATATATGTATGTAAAGGACATTTTATGGCAGCTGCAGTGACTTATCTCAAAGAATGGCAAATGTGACATGCAGGGACTTGTAGAACTAGAAGTCCCAGCATGCCCCATCAGCCGTCCTGTGAGATGTGTGTGTGTCAGTATCATTGCTCTGTTCTCCCCCTTCCCTCTGTTACTTACATCTACTTTCTGTCTACTCTCCTTTGGATGTTTGGGACCTGTGGTGACATCACAGTCACATGACCTCCCTTCACAGGTCCTTCAACCCTCTAATGATTTCCACTATGTCTTATTTTCGGGTGGTGCCTTATATTAGGGAATTCAACAAAATCTCTGCTATGTCTTAGTTTCGGGGGTGTCTTATTTTCGGGGAAACACGGTATAACTGAGCACACTCACTTTGCTACATTTGGCACACCTGTAGAAATTGATGGGAAGAACTATGCAAGTGCAGTAACAACTGGCAGTAGCTCACCGAAAGCAGTAGGTAGAACTTTCATTTAACCAGCTGTGAAGCATGCTTCATCCTCGCATGGAGTCCTGGCCCTCAGTTCAAAAGCCACGTAGCAGTAACCAGACGATACAAAAGTGAGTGGACCCAGCGATGAAGATGAAAAGGTGCTTTCTTTATTTCAATCCAACATGTGGAGGGTGCAGGGGGGACCCAGAAACCAACGCATTTCGGGCTTTCGTGGTGACCGTGAACTAGGGCTACACGAAAGCCCGAAATGCGTTGGTTTTGGATCCCCTCCCCCACATGGTGATTGAAATAAAGAAACTTTCATCTTCATCCGTCCACCATTTTGATTGTCTGGTTTATGCAAGCGACTATTTACATTCTGAGGCAGCTCTAGCTAGTAGTGCTGTCTCAGGGAGGATTTTACAAGATGGCAAAACTCCTTTAATAATTAAAGTGGTGTCTAGTAGAGGCAAAGGACATCAGTATAGGCCTAATTCGTGGTTCGATACATATGAATAGCATCATAATTTAGACTTTACAAAATCCTCGTATACATTAATTTGTGACACATCAGTACAATACAATTTTCACATTGCTACTGTGGAATGGAGGAAGGAGAGGGTGGTTGTGGCTCTCAACACCAAAACTGCTGGCAGTAGTATGATGTTGTACCGTGTTAGCCATAGGGAGCAGTAGAAGAATGAAGAAATCAGGCGATACCTTTTTAGAGGCTAACTGAGTATACTTGATGGTAGGCTTTCAAGAGTACTAGCTTTCTTTGTCAAACATGATGTTATACATACAGCTCCATTCCTAAAGCATCCTCTGATAACAGTTGGGATATTTGAAGGCTGTGATCCTGTCTGTATAAACACTTTGATCACCACGGTCCGTGACCACAGCATGATCAAAGGGAATCCCCATTCAATCAGTTATTGGGTTTCTTGATCAGACAATGAGGAAACTGTCTGCAGTCAGACCTGGAGATCTAGAAAGGAGCCCAGGGTTGCCTATTCAGGTAGACTGCTGTTAGGGCACAGTATGTATTGCCCTAACAGCAGTCTGTAATAGTGACAGAGTGTAAAATATATTAGCATACAGGATTAATCTCATACATTATAACTGTAAAATAGAATGTAATAAAAATGTATTAAAAAAAAGTCTAATTTCTCAGTCACAAGTGAAAAAAAAATTATGACTGCCTAAATGCAGAAAGGCAAAAACAAAAAGATTTCAGCAAGTTATTAAAGCTTTCTCAGGCCTGGTCATTAAAGGGTTGGAAGCATTTCTCAATGTTGCTGATGTGGAGTAACCTACTTATGGTATTACTTACTGTATGTAGTATTGATGTATTCATTCTGTAACAATATCACTAATTTGCAAATATTTTATGATGTGTTGAGGTGTGCAGTTTCCCAGAACAGTGTTTCCTCCAGTTCCAATAGCCTCAGGAAACAATATTTTCAATATACAATGTTCTTTCCTGGGGCATTGTATCTTGAAACCACTCTCACCATACAATGCCCCAGACCAGAGGCGTAACTTGAAGCTCCTGGGCCCTAGTGCGGGGCCCCCCATCTACCATATGCCACTTACAATGATGGTATTTTCTTATGAAGCAGAAGGGCTTTTGGGGCCCCCTCAAGCTGCAGGACCCGGTAGCGACTGCTACCTCTGCACCCCCTGTTACTTCGCCCCTGCCCCAGACACTGCCGACCATTGGCTCATGTAATTGACTGGAAAATCCAATCAATTGTAATGAACATTTTACGTGTAAAACCTCTGTGAAGTGAATGTAGTGATTGTCGGTCTAAGAGCACCTCTCTATAGTACAGTGTGGTACTACATGTCCTGTACTGCTCTTTACATGTACCAGGATGAGCGGTTCCTTTGGACACCAGAGGTGACATGTATGACCTTGGTGCATAGGGGCCAGTTCTAAATAGCTTTAAAGCAGTGTAGAATGCTCCAGAATGTACGAACCTGTTAGGCTATGTTCACACGGGTGAAATTGGGACGTATCTCGCCCCGTACTGCACTCAATACGGGCCGAGATACGTCCTAATAATTACGGTAATCCACAGTTCTCATAGAGACCTATGGATTACGCCGTGGGGGGAGATAAGTGACATGTCAATTACTAGTGGTGAGCTCCCAAACACACAGCGTAATTGCTGGCTGTAATTACGCCCCACAATTATGCCGTGTGAACATAGGCTTATACTGCAGGTCATAGATTTGGTGCTTTCTAGTTCCACTACGACAATTCAGGCTCAGGTAAACCACCTTTAACTTGGTCTGCCTGTTCCATCAGTAATGCGCCTAGTTTTACCGTCCTACATTCATAAATGTGTAGCATCATACGGTTGTGGTGCGACATGCCTCCAGAACGCCCTCAAACATTTCAAAATGGTGTGGGTGTACAAAATGTGCCTACTTTTGGAGTGCACCTGCTTATACATCTAGGGAACAGGGCTGCGACAGTCTTTGGGCTGAAAGGACACCAGAATACTGGCGCAGCCCAGTACACACATGTCACCCTAGGTGAGGGTGGCTCCAGTTTCTTTTTTTCTGGTACATTATGTATAAAGGACATGACCTCCTGTCCTCAAAGTAGAAAGTGATTACCAGCTTCCAGCAGCTCTTTCTGGCTGGTATATGTAAGGACTTTCTTTATATGTGTTAGTTATCTACCTAAGTTTAATTTTTACATAATTTTGGTGCATTTTTAGGCTTTGGAACCAGTTACCAGTTTTTCATAGAGTTATAGTTTCAACATACAATGGTCACCCTGGAACTAATTAATATTGCATGTTGAAGGAGCTCTGTAACTGGAAAGACTATATGTACTGTTGTAAACAGTGTGTGGGTTTCAGATGTTATTGTTAGCAGTAGTGGGATTGTGCTTACATGGGATATGATATGTTACCTGATATTATCGCTGTATCACATCGTCTTGCGATATGGAATGACTTAAAGGTTCCTTTCGCTCTTTACTTTTTCAGTGAAAAGCATACTGGTTAAACCAGAGGTGAAAGGATTAGAAGCAGAAGAATCTGGTCTATCACCTGAATTTCCCATGTGAGTACTTAATCATTTGCCTCATGGATAAATTTATTATTATTATTTATTATTATTAACATTTATTTTAAAGCGCCATTGATTCCATGGCGCTGTACATTTGAGGGGGGTCACATACATGATATGTCAAGTGATTACAATAATGACAATGAATGACGTATAACTGGTACAGAGGGAGAGAGGACCCTGCCCGCGAAGGCTTACAATCTACAAGGAGGAGGAAGAGACAGGAGGAGAGGAGCAGACATGTTTGTGGGGTAGTACAGTGGCAGCAGGGTTATTGTAGGTTATAGGCAATCCTGAAGAAATGGGTTTTCAGGTTGCTTTTGAAGCTGGTGAGAGTGGCAGAGAGTCTGATGTGTTGGGGTAGTGAGTTCCAGAGTGCGGGGGAAGCGCGAGAGAAGTCTTGGAGATGGTTATGTGAGGAGCTGATAAGAGGAGAACAGAGAAGAAGGTCCTGTGAGGAGCGGAGATTGCGTGAGGGGAGATATCTGGAGATTTGGGCAGAGTTGTATGGAGGGGAGAGGTTATGGAGAGCCTTGTAGTCATGGTTAGCAACTTGAAATGAATTCGCTGAGCTATTGGTAGTCAGTGAAGGGATTGACAGAGGGGAGAGGCAGAGGAGTAGCGAGGAGAGAGGTGGATAAGACAGGAAGCAGAGTTGAGAATGGTTTGAAGGGGAGCAAGAGTGCTAGATGGGAGGCCACAGAGAAGGATGTTGCAGTAGTCAAAGCGGGAGATGACAAGGGCATGGACGAGCATTTTAATGGTGTCGAAGTTGAGGACCGAACGGATGCGAGAGATATTTTTCAGGTGGAGGCGGCAGGCAGAGGTGAGAGTATGGATGTGTGGTTTGAAGGACAGAGCAGAGTCGAGGATTACCCCAAGGCAGCGGACTTGCGGAACAGGTGAGAGTGTACAACCATTGACAGTGATAGAGAGATCAGGTGGAGGGATGGAGGGGGGACAGTGGAAAGATGATGAATTCTGTTTTCTCCCACATTAGTTTTAGAGACGGAGAGAAAAGGAGGAAAGGTACGATAGACAGTCTGGGATCTGGGAGAGAAGAGAGGTGACATCTGGGCCGGAGATATAAAGTTGGGTGTCATCAGCATACAGGTGGTAATGAAAGCCATGTGAAGCTATGAGTTGACCCAGACCAAGGGTGTAGATAGAAAAGAGTAAAGGACCAGGACTGACCCTGGGGGACACCAACAGAGAGAGGCCGGGGGAGGAGTGAGGTGAGCGAGAATGAGAGACGCTGAATGTTCGATCAGAAAGGTACGAGGAGATCCAGGAAAGAGCCAAATCTGTGATGCCGAGGGAGGAGAGGATTTGTAGCAGGAGGGAATGGTCGACAGTGTCAAAGGCAGAGGACACGTCTAGAAGAGAAGGACAGAGTACTGGCGTGAGCTTTGGCAGTTGCTAGGTCATTGGTGACCTTGGTTAGGGCGGTTTTCGGTAGAGTGGTTGGGTCGGAAACCAGATTGTAGTGGGTCAAGAAGGGAGTTGGAGGAGAGGTGGGAGTACAGTTGAAGGTAGACGTGCTGCTCGAGGAGTTTGGAGGCAAAAGGGAACAGTGAGATGGGGCGATAGTTTGACAGAGAGGAGGGATCAAGGGATGGTTTTTTAATGATGGGAGTGACAGTAGCATGTTTAAAGGAGGAAGGGAAGATGCCCGAGGTGAGCGATAAGTTGAAAAGATGGGTGAGGGTTGGGATGAAAGCAGCACTAAGGTCTGGGATGAGGTGGGATGGCAGTGGGTCAAGATTACAGGTGGTGAGGTTGGATTTGGACAGTAGAGAGGAAAGATTGTGTAAGAGTGGGAAAACACGTTAAGGGGGAAGAGCATTGTGCAGATATCGTGGAAGGCGCTGAGGACTTGGGGCTGAAGCTTTCTCTGATAAGGTTGATCTTGTGTAGGAAGTGAATGGCAAAGTAGTCTGTTGAAAGGAGAGAGGGTGGAGGAGGTGCTGGTGGGCGGAGGAGAGAGTTAAAGGTGTTGAATAGTTGTCTGGGGTTATGAGACAGAGAGGATATGAGATTGGAGAAGTAATCCTGTTTGGCTAGGGTGAGTGCAGATTTAAATGTTGTAGTGATTGTTTGTATGAGGCAAAGTCGTGGTGGAGCGAGTTTTCTTCCAGCGGCGTTCTGCAATTCTGGAAGCTCGCCTCAGCTGTTTAGTGGAGTGTGTGTGCCAGGGTTGTCTGTTCATTTTGCGGGTTCTGTTGTGTGTGAGGGGAGCGACTGAGTCAAGGATGGTGGTGATTGTGTGGTTGTAGAAAATGGTGGCTGCGTCTGGGTCATTAAATGAGGATATGGTAGAAAGAGGTGTAAGAGAATCAGAGAGAGTGTGAGGGTTGAGGTTTTGTAAGTTCCCGCGGGGGTGCACTAGATGTGGGACAGGAGGAGCCGGTGGGGTGGACATGGTGGAGAAGGTGAGCAGATTGTGGTCAGATATGGGGTGGGTGGAGTTTGAGAAGTTGAAGTTTAGCAATTTCAACATAACATATATTTGTTTTCAATTTTATTTTAGAACACCAGTTTATATTTAGATACAAGATAAGTTTCTGTACATAAGTATTGCACTACCTAACTTGTCCTGATCCATAGTTGTAGCCAGAGGCGTAACTTGAAGCTCCTGGGCCCCAATGCAGAAAGTGAGATTGGACCCCTCAGCTACCATGAGCTGGTTTCTTCGTATGTGGCAGAAAGGCTTCTGGGCCCCCTCAAGCTGCAGGGCCCGGTTGCGACTGCTACCTCTGCACCCCCTATAGCTACGCCCATGGTTGTAGCCTGTATTAGAACCCAGAATTGTGCCGTGTGCTATTGGAAACAGTCAAGAGGCTTTTTACACAGCTTAAATTGTTTCATATTATGTGGTAAGAAATTTAGAGGGGTGTTCCCATCACAGACATTTATGGCATATCTCAGAGGTGGCACCCACTACTATCAGACATTTATGACGTATCTCAGAGGTGGTACCCACTACTATCAGACATTTATGGCATATCTCAGAGGTGGCACCCACTACTATCAGACATTTATGACATATCTCAGAGGTGGTACCCACTACTATCAGACATTTATGGCATATCTCAGAGGTGGTACCCACTACTATCAGACATTTATGGCATATCTCAGAGGTGGTACCCACTACTATCAGACAGTTATGACATATCTCAGAGGTGGTACCCACTACTATCAGACAGTTATGACATATCTCAGAGGTGGTACCCACTACTATCAGACATTTTTGGCATATCTCAGAGGTGGTACCATACTATCAGCATTTTTGGCATATCTCAGAGGTGGCACGCCACTACTATCAGACATTTTATGACATATCTCAGAGTGGTACCCACTACTATCAGACATTTATGGCATATCTCAGAGGTGGCACCCACTACTATCAGACATTTATGGCATATCTCAGAGGTGGTACCCACTACTATCAGACAGTTATGACATATCTCAGTGGTGGTACCCACTACTATCAGTCAGTTATGACATATCTCCGAGGTGGTACCCACTACTATCAGACATTTTTGGCATATCTCAGAGGTGGTACCCACTACTATCAGACATTTTTGGCATATCTCAGAGGAGGAACCCACTACTATCAGACCTTTATGACAGATCTCAGAGGTGGTACCCACTACTATCAGACATTTATGGCATATCTCAGAGGTGGTACCCACTACTATCAGACATTTATGGCATGTCTCAGAGGTGGTACCCACTACTATCAGACATTTATGGCATATCTCAGAGATGGTACCCACTACTGTCAATGTTAGACCCATTAAAAAATCTTTAAACATGAAATATTAGATTTTAGCCAAGCTACAGCTGTTTTGGTGTTCCTGCTCAAGCTTGTGATGTAGATATTGTTTCTCCTTGTGGAGGCCACCAGCTGGCATAGGAAGCCTTATTGTATGTTCAGACCCGGCGTATACTCCTGTTGTTTCACAAGTACGCGCTGACCAGCATGTACTTCTAAAGCCCTCAGGACCAGTCCCCATCCACCCTTCCCTTCCCCGGCGCGTACTGAGCACCCGGGGAAAGAAGTTACTTGCATTAGGGAATATGTCTGAAAATCATAGTACTCAATGAGTGCTACGATTTTACTGTATTTGCGGGCCGTAGTTCGGGCATATTGCAGCACAATTACACCTCAGGGTACATACCGCAAATGCGCCATGTGAACATACCCTAACAGGCAAGGCAAAGATCTCTGAACAGCTGTCCACAGATGGGTGTCTCTTTCTTTTTGTGGACATTTTGGCTTAGTTAAACTCTGAAGTCATGTTTCAAGGCTCTTTATCTGGGAAAACAGAATGACACAGTGTTTAGCTCTGTTCCGAGAACAGGGAAGCAACTGTACTCACAGAGGTAAATGGAGAGAGACGCACATGTGTGGCCACTTCTCTGTTTTGCAGCAGAAAGCTGTGGAAACCTGTTTTCCCCGATGGGAATTTAATTTTAATGGGTTGGACATTGCCTTACAAGGTTACCTCCTATAGGTGGCACTACGGAAACAACTTTCTTTCTTCTGGAGGAAAGCTAGTTTTCATACCCTTGTTGCCTGTAAGCTTTCTTATCCCAGCTTTGGGTCTCCAAAAGGTGAAAGAAAGTTCCCCAAATATCAGTAATGCAATGTATTTACAAAGTCAGCTTTTTATATAGATTATGTCTATAAGCAGTTTGTAAATTTTTGATACAAATAAAACTCCTGTTGCATGCTTTGTGGTATGTATCTGTATAAAGTCTACTTTTATACTAAGCCACAGATAAGACAATTGCATTATGCGTCCATCCTTGTAGAGGCAAGTAAATAACTAAATATGATATATATGATATTATACTGCTATGTCTTGCCCTTTCAGAGGTCTGGATTTCTCCACACCATGGCATCAGAGTTTCGTCCAAGCAAGAAATGAGATACGCCAAAACCTATATCTTGTCCACCCGGCCATTCGGACCATGCTTGATTTTGGATACACAACTTTCTCCAATCTGCTCATTGTCGATTTGTCTGAATACAGGTTTGGCAAAATATATTTTATTGTATCGATTGCTATATTCATTTTTTTATTTTTAGATCTCTGTGTTCACTTGACCGTGTTAAACTGATACAGATACAAACTATTTGCTGTCATTACAAATAAAAACTGGATGGCATTTTTAAATATATCACAATGTTACTTCACTAAGACTGCATACATGAAGGTATTTAAAGCACAACTTCCATTAACTACAACTGAAATAAATAAATAAAATTAGGTGTAAAAGATTTATCGAGACTTTGCAGATAGCTTTCAGCTGTCCTTTTGCCTATATTACTTCAGGTTGTGCGATATACAAAAAAATATGGCAGAAAACTGTTCTATGTAATCCTCCCAAAAAAGACAAGGGAGAATTTTCCTGCCTGGAGAAAAAAATGTTTGAAATTCAAAGGTGATAAGCCTTAATTAAGAAAATATGAAAGTCAGCTCACCGTGTAAATGATCCAAAGCTGTACGGCTACACTCTGAAGTGTTGTGAAGCAGAGCCAAGAGCACTTAATGTCCAGAAGGCTATGTTCACACGGCTTATTTTGGGACGCATTTCGCCACGTATTGAGCGAATACTGTGCTCTAACACGAGCACAATGCGCCCCAATCATTACGGTAATCCACAGCTCTCATAGAGAGCTATGGATTACGCCTCCTCTCCCTGCTCGTACAATACTATCATATTGTAGGCTCGCGGAGATAATTGACATGTCATTTATTCACGGCGCTTATGCGCCACGAGTTATGACAGTCTATGGGGCCGCGGGAGAACGCACCAATACGCCCTGCAATTAGCCATGTGAACATAGCCTAAAAGAGAAATCCGTTATTGGTTCCAGATGATAGTATACAAAGTGATAATTCCCAGGTAAAATAAAACTGACACATTTCGAGCGGCTATTGACTAAGAACCAACAGCAGCTCGAAACGTGTCAGCGTTCTTTTACTTTTGCAATTACCACGTTGTATGCTATTATCTGGCACAAATTAAGGATTTCTCTTTTATGGACATCTGGGGCCACATGTATGAAACTGTTTAGGTCTAAAACTCACTCTTTTTCCCATAGTAACCTATAGACAAAAAAAGTGAGTTTTAGACCAAAACAGGTTCATACATGTGGCCCTTAGTGTTGCTGCTTTCCTGCATTGACAAGCCTTCATTACCAAAAGAACTGTAGATCTGTGGAATAGCTACCCCAGGATCTGGTCACAGCAGGACTATTGATGGCTTCAAGAAAGACCGTTGCTTAAAACAGAATAATTTTAGACCTATAGAATTCTTGTTTGAATGTAGATATATTCGGCATGACTGAGTAGTGAAATATTCCTTTTGGTTCATGCCTTATGGGTTCCATATTTCTGGATCAACAGGAGAAACAAAGTTGCCTATACTACCTTATCCACATCATCATCCAACCTTTGGTTGAACTTGATGGACATATGTCTTTTTTCACTCTATCGGTTCTAGTTTTCTGTCAAATCTAGATCGAGCAAAGATAGACGTATTGACAGAAGAGTCTAGCAGACTAAAGGGTGTTTTTCACAGATTAACAATCAGAATCTTTGTTCCTGATCATTACCCCATGTGGGAGGCCCTGCAATCAGCCGCCGAATTAGCTAATGTTCATTTGTCTGTTGATCGCTGTTTTTATGGTGCAGTAAAATAATTTTCCCCTGTAAAAATATGCTGCTGACAATAAAAGAAATGAATGGCAACATAGTTTTGAATGATCGTTCTTGCGGCTGTTCACCCCCGACAATTGGCCTTTTTAAATGCACAACAAATCATCCTTTAGGGGAGTGTATTGCTGAAGCGGTGGTATTGTGATGCTAAACCACCAATCACCTACTACAAGTGTGTACCATGGTAGTAATGTTGTAAAGAAATATGCGATAAAGGCTCAGGACTATGGAAGATTTGACATGGCAAAGCGCCACTGTCAAACTGAGATACATTTCCGATTATTTCACAGCATAGGCAGTCCCCGAGTTATGATGGTCTGAGAGTTATTACTGTCTCCTAGATATGAACGGAGACTCAGCGTGTGACGTCAGTATATCAGTCACACCCCACAATGACAATGTGCGGCATGGTGACACTTGTAGTTCCACAGCAGCTACCTGTACATAGCTGCTGTGAAACTATAATTACCTGCGTGACACACCAGACATGTTAAACACTTGTACCAATCTGCACCCATACAAATAATACATACTGTAAATGGCACTGTAGGCCTTCTTTCAGTCACAACTAGGCTCTCCCATGCTCCTTTACAAGCATTGCCTGCTATATCCTGCAGCCACTTGTACATATGCTACCAGATTCTTCTTCCAGACCAAAATAAGGGCAGCCTGGACCAAAGTGTTGCACGTATATCTGGACTTCATTGCTGCACCATGGAGAGTTACTATACTTATCAATCTGTAAGTGAATGATATACAAAATAATTATATTATATATATATATATATATATATATATATATATATTTATTGAATATAAGATGAGGTGTGCTGTGGATTTACTGGTGTCTTATACAGACTGAAAATCCTCCCACTGAGCCCCCACAGACTCACATAACCAAGGTGTATGGGACCAGTATTACTTACATGAGGGCCGAAAGTGAGGCGATATCTTCTGAACAGAAGCACAGACTGCAAAATCTAAAAAAAATATTTGTCTGGAGTTAAATTTAAAAAATGTACCTGCTTCGAATAACATACAAATTTAACCCTGAAACAAACCTACAGAACCTATCTTGCTCTTACCACAGGGACTGCCTGTATCATACAAAAAAGACAAAATAATGCTGCACATCCAAATAATAATGAAATAAAAGCACAGATGCATGTTGTATAAGCTGAAGTGCAAAAGTGCTAAGTTTACATATCTAGTAAATATAACAGTACTGTAACGTAATATGTGCACAAATTCTGTTTGCATATGTCTTAGTGCCTGCTAAGTGCTGCTGTACGTATTAGAAATGTCACAGTATGTCCTATCAGCATTGTGACAGTCACTGAACACAGTGCCACTATGCCTGATTCAGATGTGGGACTGCAGCAATCAAAGCGTCATCTTCTCTAGAGCATGGAATTATCCAAAGTCATATAGCTTGTGAGCATCCCAATAATCAAAGTGTAGGGTCCACTTTATCAAGGAGTTAGAATTCAATAATTATACTTTAACGATATGGTGATGCATATAATAACATTCCTATATGCATGTTTGTTCCTAGTCCTTGTAGATTGCTAGCCTTCACGGGCATTGTCCTCTCTTCCTCTGTACCAGTTGTTAGTCATTTAGCATTGCTACTGTACTTTGTTTGGTCCTATGTTATGTATGTAAACTCCCCCTCGAATGTACAGCACCCTGGAATTAATGGCACTTTAGAATAAATAATAATAATAAATAATGATAATAATTTGATGTGATTATTTTTCTAGCGCTACTTGGCAAAGGTTGCATTGGTGCAGATTACTGATGAACATTTGCTCACAGTTGCTTAGTAAAAAAAACTGCATGTATCACTGGGACCTTTATGGCCTCTTTCTTTGTAAATTGCTGGTAAAGTTAGTGTACTTACTCGCAAGACAATGAGGATCCTTTGACGCGGGTTGCGAGCTTGAATATTTTGGCCAAAATATCAACTAACCGCTCATGGCTGATATTTTTCAGTCTGCATTTTTGCCCTGATATACTGGAGAACAGGGGGCATCAGAATTTTGTGTTAGGCACTTGGAATATGCTGGGCGACCCGCTCAATTGAATAGTGTGGGTGTCATCAGTTGGTTGTAAGCCAGCGTGGTGCATCACATGTAACCATAAAGCTGGTACTCAGTATAAGCCTTATTCATGAGCGATTGTTTTACTAGCAATCACTCCCACATAGATAGTAGGCGTGTGAGTCGTTGTTTATTGGTATTTTTGCACCTGAGCAATCTCCCCTCTATAGTACTGCAGTTTTTCTGCATACTGGTGTGAACTGGTTCTTATCCAATGTGCAGTTTTTTTTTACTAAGCAATTGCCCTCTTAGTGGATAGGTATGTGAGTAATTGTTCATCAGTATTTTGTATCTGTGCAACTCCTCCCATGTAACACTGGGGCTTTGCCTTCTACTTTTCCAGCTATTGAGCTGTGAGTATGGCTGTGTGTCTGTGTTTTTAAGTAATGTCCCGTTTTTGTGTGATGGTTATTTTTCTGAATAAACTGGTGCGGTACATTATCCTTGTGTTTTTTGCAGAGCTCACTACATAGGTGCAGTTGGTTGGTGCAGGTGCAAGGTCCAGCTACTTAATAGATAATTTTTTTTATTACTTCGACAGGTCAAAGGGTCCTGTAGAATGTGAATCACTGAGGAACAGTGTTTCCTTGGCATGCGCAAAGACAGAAGAGAAGTTGCTAAACACCTGGTACCCCAAAGTAATCAATCTGTTTACCAGTAAAGATGCTTTGCAGCTGATTAAAGCAGACAAAAATGACTCCTTTTACAGCTGTGTCTCAACTCTTATGGCCAACCAGGTAAACATGCACTTTGCCGTTCAGCAGCGGAAAAATCTTTCTAGCAGAGTGATGTAAAATACAGTAGATGTCTCTTTGCTATATATTGCTCCTAAATTATCTGTGTGTAATGAGCTGCTAAACTCCAGTCAAGGCCACTAGTTGACGTCCTCCCTCTCGTGGCAATATTTGCAGAAAAGAATCTTGCGTACATTGGTTCCAAGTGGATATGGTTAATGTTTCAGTTCATTTTGTAAGCACTAATACATAGTTGCCTATTACTTCTATATAGGTGAGAGACCTCTTGCAGAGATCCGTAGAAGCTTATGTCAGTTTATTTGACCTCAAAGACACACATTATTTGCCACTCTTTAAAATGCAACTTACATTCGATGATGAGAAAATGGATTTCTATCCAAGCTTCCAGGACCTAGAAGAAGTTATACTATTTATAGTGACTCGGATTTCGAAAACACTACAGGTATTCATGAGTTTCTGCAACATTGATGCATAACTTTATCCAGTAGGTACTAGTATAAAATTAATTTTAGAATTACTATACATACAGTAGGAAAAAAAATACAGGCAGTCCCCGACTTATACCATTTCTATTTACATCTGTCCCCTAGATACAACAAAGACTCATGCGGAATGTTGGCACTTGTAGCTCCATGTTCCATGGCATATAGTAGCTCTTGAATGACAAGTTCCAGCATGCCACAGCAGCACATGAGGTGAAAATGAGGTGAAATCTTCTTAAAAGGGGCACAGACAGCAAAACTAATGTAACTAAATACCCTTCCCTGCACTATTCGAAAATAAAAAGAAAACTTATGTGCTGGAGTTACATTTAATAAATATACCTGTTCTGACTTACATACAAATTCAACTTAAGAACAAACCTACAGTCCCTATCCCGTTTATAACCCGGGGACTGCCTGTACACTGATTTTATACTACTGACATAAATTCATTACAAAATACTGTATGTAAAAGAAACATACCTATAAGTGGAAAACATGAGCCCCCTTTATGTGTCAGATGTGATGTTATGTAAAAACTCTGGGTCATATGGATATTTATTTGGAGACCATACAAAATTGTCATCTTAAAAATTAGCTGCTATATTTGGTCAAACATTTAATTAACTTACCCCTAATGTGATAGCAGAGATTGCATGGACTAGATCTATTACTGATGCCTTCAATGTCCCCAGTCCACAAACAACCGCAGGGCCAGAAAACATTATTTTGTGAACCATGTATGGGAATTGGGCTGAAAGCTCTCCACCCCTGTTCTACACTATGCTGCTTGATAAAGAAGAGTCCGCTATTATTTTGTATATGTAACCTTACTGGAGTGAGTTGTTTAACTTACAGTAAGGGCTCATCCCCACGGCAAAGGACAAATACCGGTCGGTTCCATCCCCATGGCCGCCAGGGGACGGCTTTTCTCCGCCATGAGAGGAGAAAAGCCCTCCCCTTTCCCAGTGATATGTTCATATTCTGTCCGAAAACCGTGCGGAAGAATGAACATGTTCAGTGTTTTTCGGACCGACGGCGGTATGAAAAAGTGGGGACTCTTGCACGGGTTTTCCATAGCGGCCTGGTGTTCTAGTTTGCGGCCATTTTTTCAGACGGTCTGCAAAATCTCAAACCGTCTGAAACACTGTGCCGTGGGGACATTGCTCTAAAAATCCACCTTCTAAGCCTGATTCAAATCGACATCAGAACCTCCATTGCAAATTTAGTTAGGAATGACCTAAAAATAGCACAGCAAGCGGTGCAGTTTTTGTTCCGTGAATATGACGGCCTGCTGAAATAGAGATTGTGACATGGGGACATCGAAGGCATCAGTAACAGCTCTAGTCCATGCCATGTCTGCTGTCACATTAGGGGTAAGTTAATTAAATATTTCACCTCTGATGCATATGTGAACCAGGCCTTATCAACATGTCATTTTAGGTCCAAGATTTTGTTCTGATTAATTTCTTAATGTATAATTAAAGGAGATAGAGCTGTTTTTCTGATACAAAGTTGCAAATCCCCTGTATAGACGTAAATTTAAAAGATAACATGCAAGCTGCCTCCAGACACCACTAAGGGAAGATTTTGACCCCAGTGCATATTGTCATATCATTTAGTATATTGGATAAACAATATGGTGTATGATCTTAAACATTATAATAACATAAAATTAATCACAGAATTTTAACCTATTTAGAATAAAAAGTTAATAATTGGGGCACATTTATCAAGGTGATTGTGGCACAATTTGCACCAAGCAAAATTCTACTTTCTTTACCCCCACATTTATTATGTGCTTTAGCCAGTTTTTAGACACTTCAGTGCCTCGTCTGACAAAATGGGTGTGGCCCTGATAAAATGCGGGGCTTAGCGTGCGATATTGGTGCAGTTAGTGGCATAAAGTAAGCCTACTTAAAAATGGTGTAAAGTTAGACTAGACAGTTCTGACACGACTCAGATTTCTGAACACTATGATAAATGTGGTGCATCGTAAGACTGTACAGACTAAGGGCCACATATATGAAAACTGTCTAGGTCTAAAACTCACTTTGTTGCCCTTAGCAACCAATCAGAGCGCCCCTTTCACTTCATAAAAGTGCTCTGGAAAAACGAAAGGGGCGCTCTTATTGGTTGCTGTGGGCAACAAAGTGAGTTTTATCGCTAGACAGTTTCCATACATGTGGCTCTTAGGCTATGTTCACACGGCTTAAAAGAAAATGAAAACCATTGCTCAGCGCAGAAATGTTTGCAGATATAAGGGCGGTGTTTGGCAGCAAGCCGGGGGCTTGGCCGTCCCCGGCATAAAACCTTTCATCTAATTATCCGAGCGCGGGTGGATCCGTGCCGTAAAATTTAATTGCATACAACATGGTTCTCTCCCTCCGCCGGCGGAAATTTCCCCCAGGGGGAGTTGACGAGGAAATCCCACCGTTCTGCTTAATAAGAGGGGCAGGTGGGATCCCTCCCCCCCCATACATCCGGCGGAATTTGGGCCAATCCCCAAAATCCCGGGCCGGGCCCCCGGGAACTTGGCAAATTTGGCCGTGGGAAAAGGGGTTGGTTGCCTTTTCGTGTCCCCCCAAAATGGGGGGTGAAAATGTGAAAACCCGGGGCAAATTAGGGCGGTTGTGCGGAAGCCCGGGGGCCTGCCGCTCCCCGCCCTAAACTCTAATAATTGGCCGTAGACTGCCTGAAAAAAAAATTGGCAAACACTATTTTCCCTCCCCGGCGTTTCACCAGAGTCTGGAAAAGGGAAAGGGCCCTTTTTGCTTTGGGACAGTGGTTTTACCGTTTTTATACTCGGGTTTGGCGCCGTAAAGAAACCTGAAAAATCCGGCGCGTGAAAGGGCAATCCGTTTTGGACAAATTTTAGGCCGTTTTAACGAGGGCCTTAGGCCATTTTTCACACGGCTTAAAATGGGCCGTATTTTAGTCCGTAATTACATGCCGGAGTGCGCAAATTACGGCTGGAATCCGTCCCTGTCATTACGGTAATCTACAGTTCTCATAGAGACTATGGATTACGTCTCCTCTCCCTGCTCGGCGAAGCCGCCGGGCGGGGAGATAATTGACATGTGAATTACGCTGGTAATGAAAGTCTATGGGTCGGCGGGTGCCGGCCCTCCGCTCCCGCCCCGCCCCCGTCCACACGGCGTAATTGTGGGGAGTAATTACGCCCTGCAAATACACCGTGTGAACATAGCCTAAGAGTTAAACAAATTGGGGCATATTTAGGGCGACATGTATGAACGTTGGTGCTGACAGGCCAGTTCTGAATCGCTAAAGCGGTATAGAACCTGTTCTTCTGCAGGTCATACATACGGGCGCAGTGTAGTGCCAATACGACAAGTCTGGCTCAGGCACCACCTTTAACTTGGTCTGACTATTCTGTGCCTAGGTTTTGCGCATTAAAGAGTGTCGCACAGGCGCTTATCGCGCCAGAGTTTGGAGTGCGACTGTTCATACATCTATAGAACAAGTTTTTTCACAACAGAAAACTGGCACAGCCCCTTTAATACATGTCACTCTTAGTTTATACTGCCTAAGCAGAGAAAGATCTATCCATCTTTTTTTTTCAGTAGTTTTGGGGGGAGGGATTTTATATAATTACCCCTAAGCACCACTAATTTACTGGGTTCAGTTATTCCATAGAGATGGACACCTGCCATTTCATGGTTAGTGTCTAACTATCTTAATGTTCTCACTTTCTTCAGAATATCCAGACTGTTCAGTCGTGGCTCTCTGGTAGCAATACTGTTCAGATTATTGAGGCCAAACTCCCTGAATATATTTTTGGGTCCTCTGTTCTGAAGCTGAAAAAAGCCGTCAGTCACAATCTACAGGAGCCTTTGAGGCATTTTGAAACTTACGGTAAGTCGGACATAAATGTAAAGTTCTGAATAATCAGTAGGGGATGATACTGGTTGTAGGTCCAGCCTTTCGAACTTACACCTATCTCAGGGACTGCCTCTGAACGTTTTGGCTCAAAATGGAGATCACGATTATGCATGATTCTCCATTCTGTTCTATGGGAGATCCGAACACGATGCTCACTTGTAATTGGAAGTCCCATAGAATAGAATGGAGAGTCGTGCGCTAGTTGCTACTGTTTCTCCACTTTGAGTCCAAAAGGTAGGACCATATGCCATCAAAGTTTACAATGTTTTTCTTTTTTTGTTTGTTTATTATTAACAGAGTATTAGGGCTTGTTCACACGGATTTTTAACTCCGTGTTACAAGCGCTTTTTAGATCAGTCTCTGGGACCGACAGGACGGACCCAGAGACGGAGCTAAAAAATTAGCATCGACTTTATCACTGCGGCTATAGGAAGACGCAGCGGCGTTCACATAAGAGATCACCTCTGCGTGTTTCCCTCCCGTCTGTCGGCTCCGTCTTTGAAAGAATTGCATAATCAATTCTTTCCAAGATGGACCCGAGCGGTGCTATGGAAACACGTATCGCATAGACCGCAATGATAAAGTCGCTGCTAATTGTTTAGATCCGTCTCTGGGTCCGTCCTGCGGTCCCAGAGACGGATCTAAAAAGCGCTTGTAACACGGAGTTAAAACTCTGTGTGAACAAGCCCTTAAAGACAGTACCATCACATTTTTTTTTTACATATTGACAAGTAATATTGACAAGTAATATTTGACTAATATAGATTTTTTTCTTTTAGTTGGGCGGTGAGATTTTTTTATAGTTGTAACTATATACCCGATAACTGTGAAGAAGCCCCCACCCCATGCAGAAAAAGATTACGCCATTACCTTTTTAAGTATTGCTTAGCATTGCCTTGTGATCTAGTCTAATCCCTGTTAAGAGAACAACAGAGAGATCATTTTGTCATTGCCTACTATTTGTAATGAGGATACATAGAGATAAGCAGCAGCTGCAGTCAAGTAGACTAGTCTTCCCTAGCATTCAGGAGTTTTAGCTCTTCCCTTTTCACAACAAAAAAAGGATAAAAATTTTATTTTAAATTTTTTTTGCTGGGATTTCCGAAATAAAAAAAAAAATGACTCCCAAAAAATTAAAAAAATTTTATTGCAATCCCGGGTTTTTAAAAAAAAATTTCTTTTTTCCTGATAGAAGTGTTCCTTTAAGCATGATCAGTTGGGGGGAGGGGGGTTTTTTTAACCCAAATTTCACACAAAGGACTCCCGGGGCCATTTTAAGGGTAAGGGCTAATGGAAAAAGGTTTAGAGTGATTAAAAAAATTTTTTTAATTGATTCTTTAAATTAAAGCATTTTAAGACAATGGATTAGGGTTTTAATTTTTCAGCTTTTCCGCCCCCTGCTCGGGTTATTTTTCGGGTTTAAATACGGTTTGTTTTGAAAATGGCTGAAATGCGGAAGATTTTTTTTAAAATGGAAAAATCATTTTCTTTAAAAGTAATAGGTTCTTTGGGGTTGTAAGTAGATTATTTGTTTACCGAATTTTTAAGGTGCACTTTGCCCTTCATTAGCGGGACACCCTGTTTTTTTCCCCCACCTCCCCGTTTTACATCACATTTAAACTCGGTTGAGTGTGCATAAAAAAATAGGATCAGGGGTTAATATTAAATATGCTCGATTTCCCAGTCCTTCTCTCCCCTAACTTCACCCCGGGCCAGGGGATTTGTCGGAAAGGGGGCCTTAAAAAACCCTTTAAAGACAAAAAAGTGTGGAAATGTAAACTATCAAGTTACCCCTTTTAAAATTTCAGAGAGGGGGGCCCACCAGAGGATCCTTTTATATTCCGGTGGACCAGTCTGACCCTTCTAGATAATCGCCAGCCCCTGCTAAAATCGCTGGGTTTTGATCAACTCATGAAAATGTGTGTGGTGGGGCCTTTACTCTCCTATTGATAGGTTGGAGTGTTGGATAAATCAACTCAAATTACGTGTTTGTTTTTTTCAAAAGTTGGATTTTTTCCCAGCGGCTTGGGGATGGTTTCACCCGATGAAAAGTAAAAAACCCTTTTTATCAAAAGAACCCCTTTTGGGATGAAAAACCCAAGGGTATGTATGTGTATTCACTGTATGGTTTTTTTTTTATTTTTTGGGACCTTTTTTTAAATTTTGGTTTTTTTTCCTTTTTTTTAATTTTTTTAAGGGGGTTTCCGTACTTTTGTGTTTAAAGGATTCCTTGATTATAAGATGATCACAGGGGTTTCCATCATCCCCTATAATCTGGGGGAATCCAAAAGCAAGTGTTCAGTTATGCTTCAGTGTGAATAATGTTCCCACCAGTCCTATTGGAGGTATACAAATATGATAAAAAATTTACAATCTTTATTCAGATAACATGATTAAAATTACAAGTTCCCAAAACAATAAATAATGGGGAAAAACGCAAACAAAAAAAACTTTTTAATAAAATATAAGAAAGGAAAAAAAAGGAATTTTTTTGAAAAAATTTTCCCAGAAAAATTGGGAAAAAAAAATAAAAAATTTTTAGGGGAATTGGGGAACACAGCCCTTTTGAAAACCTTTCCCATGCTTTTTTTTCAGTTTGGGAAACGGTTTCCCATTTAACAGGTGACACCACTTTTCAAAAAAAATTGGGCATCCCCAGAAAATCGGTCCCGGTGTGTATACAAAAAAGCTAAAACAAAGTTCTAGTAAAAACAAACAAAAAAAGGGTTAAAAAAATTTCCCCACCAAAACCCCCCCACTACAAAAAACAAAATTCCCAAGGCCAATTTTTTCCAAAAAATTTTTAAACTGAGCCCAAATACAAAAACAGTGGCTGAAAATACAACCACATATGGGCCACATTGTGGTTTGAATATACCACCACGTATAATCATACATAGTGGTAAATAATACCGCAACATAAAGGACCACAAAACATTTAACTTTTTTTAGTGGCTGGGATTATACACCTTTTTAATTAAGGGAATAAAAACCCCCATTTAACTTTGGGCCCAACATTACCCCCCATCCCGGGAACCATAAAATTGGTAGATACCATTGTACAAAGGCTGTCTGCAAAACCAAAAAAGGGTGATTACAGTATTTTACATCCAAGACTAAAGGAGAAAAGGGTTCCCCCTTTTTCCCCTTTTTTTTCTTTTTGGGTCCAGACCACCATGATGTTTTTCTCCAACCAAAACAATCTTCACTGTAAATTTCCCACACAAAAATTTTGACTTTTTAATTTTTCCAGCACTTCCCTACCAATTCCCCCCCTTTGTACAAACCCCCTAAATTAAAATCCCCCCTCGATAATATTAACCCTTTTGAGGGTTATTTTTTGTAGCCACCCCAAAAGAAGAATATAGGTCCCTAGAAAAGTATGGAAAGATTTTAGGCCCCCTTAGCTAGGTAAAATAGGCCCCCTTTTAGGTAGGTAATATTAAATTGGCCCTTATTTAAGTCGGTGTATAACCTTTTGTGGAAAGGTATTAACCCCAAAGTCATTGGGTATTTAAAGAGGCCCCCAGAAGGTTTGAAATGTTACCCTTAGTGGTTTAGGTAGGTAGGTAAATAAGCCCCCTTTTTGGAAAAAAAGATATATAGGCCCTTGTGGGAAAAAGTCCCCCCCCCCTTTATTGAGGTGTAAGTGTTGTATATACAAATAGGAACAGCCGGGCCCAGTATGATTTTGAGCTGCAAACTTGCACAGCCGTTTTTGTTTTTCTGGTTTGGGCAGGGTTTGAGGGGGGCCCCCCCCGCCCAGAGGCCCACTCTGTAATCCCATTAGACGGCTTTGACCATATGTCTGCTTAAAATTCCCATGTCCCAAAAAGGGTGAGCGAATGTTTGTTTTTAGTTTACAGTTTTTGGTAGCCGTTTGGGTTCATTTTGGCGAGGGCCTGAAATTTTGGCTGGTGGATCTGCCCTTGTAAACCTTTGCAGCCAACTTTTACTCCCCCATGTGGTTTACAGGGTTGGTAAAACTTTTTTTTGGCCCAGGTTGTTTAAATTCCCCAATGGGGGACTTTGTCCCCCTCACAAAACATCACCAAGCACACCCCCAAAGTGAACAAACTGCGTTTTTTAGAATACCCCCAAACCTTTGGCCCTTTAAAAATTTGATAACCCCTTTTTTTTTGAACTCGAAAAACGCCCCCTTTATTTGGGTGACAGCAAAAAGGGGAAAACGGGTTAAGGTACAGGCACCCAACCATTACCCCTTATTTTTTTCCCCTTTGGGGAAACAAAATTGTTAGTAAAGAAAGCAAAATCCACAATGGTCACTAAAATAACATGAAACTGTTAAAAGTTATAATAAATTTAAATTTGTTGCTAATCAACTAATGAAAATCAGACATTGCTTTTGAATTGTGGTTTAACTGGAAAAAAAACGAATTAAATCTGCCTGGACAAAAATGATGGTACCCCTAGAAAAGATTTACCATATGGACATGTTAACTAAGGTTTGTCCTGTAATTAGCATATGTAGCGCCTCACCTTCGTCCAGCCGCCATCTTGGACAGTCTCAGGGGGTCTTTAGCTCGGGGAATCGCCACTTTGGTAAGCGGAATGGCACAAACTTACTCCAACTCCAAGGAAGCAGTATTAAACTGGCCTCAACCAGCTTTATTAAGGCACAGCAGAAACAAACGATACAAACAAAACCCTCAGGCCACTGACTACACACATTAGTCCCTCTCTATATGTGGGCCTGGAACTGGCCCAAAACAACCTGGGCCCCTGGAACCCCGTTTGGGTTTACCGGCCCAATCCCGCCCAACCCTAATGACCGTCCCCCGGGAAAGGAGACCCATACCTTGGCTGCAAGGCAGCCATTCTAGCTCCCTTTTTGTCAGTAACCTATTGTCACTGACACCAGCAAGTCTCCTTCCCCCACCGAACCCAGACATTTCGGTGGAAACGTTTTGTAGAAAGGTACCCTGTCTGAACTCCACCTAGTGGCAGAGACCTGTAACTGCACACGGTCAGTCTGCCACATATCCTCCCCCTTTGATAAAGACCGTAGGTCTTTTTCACCTTGTGCCCTCACCCCTCCGGGATCAAAGCTCCTATTTTGGGGCAACGTCTTCCCTACAACCTCAGGGGCAGAGACAAGATGGTCCACATACAACTCAGTTGTGGGCTCATTCCATGCATTCAACACACCTTGGGCAACAGACAGTCTACTGCCATTTACTACAGATGTCACAACCCATGCACGCTCTACTACAAGGAGGTCATCACCCCCAGCCCGCATGCTGACATTCACAGGGTTACTAACGACAACCCCATTACCAGCGCTATCAGACCTTGTAGATTGCCTACACACACCGGCCATCTTGGCATTGTGCCCACTGGGCAGAGTTTTCGTTATCTTGGGTCTCACATAAGCAAAAGGTCCCTGGTTTGTCCCAGCAACCATACTAGGGTTGCCAGAAGCTGTAAGGACAGCACAATTCTCAGGGTCTCTATTCACCATGGCCACTTGGAGGCGCACCTGAGCCCAAACCTACTACCTCCTTGTCTGCAGGAATACAATGGGACCTAAACTTCTCTATGTCCCAATTCCTCTGGTCCTCACTAACCATCTCCTGCCTTTTAGGGTCAGCTACTCCTTCTAATTTCTCTGGACTAGCACCCACTCTGGCACACAGTAACCTGTGCCACCCATAACCTGCTGGTCAATGATCACAGGGTTATTGCAGACAATCCCTACATCTAGGAGACCTCTTCTGATAATCTCAGCCTCTTTACTGGGTGAGTTTTTAATGTCTGAGGGCTCGCTGGTCCCTCCATACACCTGACTCACAGTGGCTGAAAGACCACATTCACCGTCTGTTGGCTCCCTTCCCTGCACTACCCTTCCAGGAGTACAGGGGTCGCTGGCCCTCACATGGACTTTACAGACTGACACAGGTATTTGACTTGTGGCGACCACTTGAGGAGGCTCATATTGTACTACAAAGGTCACAAAATCTGCATGGTCTGCAATAAAAACCTCACCACAATAAGCAGGCATGCTAATGGTTTCAGCGTCACCATTGGCAACCTCTATAGACACTTTTTCTGCCATGATGACCTTCCCTGGCACCTCACCAGTGACAGAGGATATTTTCCCCCTGTGCACACTTCTCACTGGTGCTTTCTAGCCCCAGATACTCTGCATCAATGGGTGGAGATGTTTCTTTCACATCCCCTATACCCATCTCTAAGTGGGAACTCTCAGCTTCTACCTGGGATACTTTAATTTTTTCTTAACCTCAAATTCACACAATGAGCTGGGGGTCAATTGGCAACACATTTAGAAATGGGATGTCAGTCATGCATCCCACCAGATCCTCCCACTTAGACACAAACTTGGCTGTGTTCACATTAGGCAACTCAGTGACACGTTTAACATCAATAGCTCTAGCGGGTATCTGGCTGGAAATGGCACCCACCTGTAGGTCGCCACAAACCACAGAACAAACCACCTCTGTGATACTGTAACTACTTTCCTCCATAACCTCTGGGGAGAATTTATCAGCTGCCTCAGAACCGAGCACTTCTTTAACATCTGGGGATTTTAACCCACTCACCTGCCTCTCACTAGGGTTCAAGCATACACCCAGTTCTGTGGTGTCTAGCAGCTCACTCCCTCCATCACTGCGGTCTTTTTGACCATGGCAGTAAATGCTAATGGCAACACAGCAACCACTGGAGCAAAAGAAATCCGTAGGACTACAGATCTCAGCACATGTTCTCCTTACATAGGCCTTTTCATCACTATCTGAGGCTGCATTCATGCAGGCATACACCTCAGAGTCCGGACACACCCTCATTAAATTAGTCTCCTCACACATTGTAGAAGAGCAAAAAGGAAACCCCCAGGTGCACACTGAAACATGAAAGCTCCTCTCTGGCCCAACAGCAGTCACCCCAGAACTGGTGGCCATCAATCCCTGGACCCGCATTACCTGCAACCTGCCGGCTACAATCAGGTACACACAGTGTGTTGGGGTCTCTGGCAGACACATCCACCAACTGGACTCCAGCCACTTCACACACAGCTTCACGGCCTGCACACTCATACGTTTTTTTGGCAGGAAATGCAAAGGACACCTTGTTGCTAGGGGCAACAACATTAGCTCCTCGTGAGTCTGTAGTGTTAACCCCTGTCTCCATATTGTCACACACTCCAGGACACACACTCTCTGCGATAGATGTAGCACCAGTAGTTAGTTGTTCACACAGTGCAGTAGCTGGATCTAGCTTTGTGTTGCCGCTAACCTCCCCCTGCTCTGACTGTGTAACATCACTACTTGTTACCAATACATTTTTCTCAATGTTAACATTGTCAACTGCCACATTATTCATAATACAGTTTGTAATAGAGTCACTATTCCCCACAGGTAAAGCAGCATGGGGGAAAGTGAGTACACAGTCCAGAGTCCTGCTGCTCTCAGCACTTTTTACCTGCTCAGGCATCATGTCTGGGCCTCTGCATGGTCCACCCTGGTTGTCACACAACCCATGCCTGGCAGTCCCAACACAGGTGTCACCCACAATACACCCCACTGGAGCAGTCTTACCAGGTCCATGACGGGTCTGCACACTGGGTATGGCCTCTGGGAGCAGTCTGGACTTCTCCTGCTGACTGTCTATGTCAGCCATGGGTGGTGCCCCACCCACCTGGAACTCCAGGGCTTGCAGCTGCGACATCTCCAGCCTCCTCCTGAGGGGCATCAGGAGCAAAACCCTCTCACTTCGTGGCATCTCCAACAGGGGTTTCTCTGCGGGGGGCGGTGGAGCAGGGCCCTGCATGTGGTTGCCCGTGGCAAAAAGGAGAATGAAGGCCCCCACAGTAATGCAGTCTTCCAGACGGGGAAACCTTTTTCTTTGGGGGACGACTAGGCCTCCGGGCCAAAAGGACACCCGCCCCGGCCCCCTTGTCGCCTTTTGGAAAAATCCATTACCCCAGTAGGTTGGTTACTGTAAACGAAAACCCCCTGGGCCCCGCCCCCCGTTGGGGGACGAGGGCCCTTTTACTTGGGTGTACTCGACGTTGCGTTTCCCTCTAGGGGGGAGTTAAAATTTCAGCCAGAAAACTGTTCCAGGGTTAACCCTTGCCCACAGGGAACAGGGAAAAAAAATGCCCCAAAACCATTTCCCCTTTGTTTAGTTTAACCCCGGCCCGTTCCCGACTTTACAGGGTCGGGAAACCCAAACCCCTTGGGTAGTATTACTATAGCCCGAGAATTGGGTGTGAGGCCGTTGACCCAGACAGACAAAAACTAAAATTAAAGTTTATAATTTAATAGCTGAAGGGCCACTAGACGGGGTAATAGGTACAAATGGATAATAAAAATACAGGTCAGAAAAGAGGTGAAAATTTACAATTAGGGAAATTTTACGGGACAAAAGGCAGTTAAAATAGGTCAATTACCGTTGTTGCTTTGGTGCTCGGCCCCCAGGGGGGCCCAAAATGGGGCCCTGGCGTGCTGTGGATTTTCCTGGAAGGGGCTCTTGGTGCCCCCCCCTGGATCAACAAAAAGACCCAAACCCCGGGCCCTTGGTTAAAACTTTGGGGGGGCCCGCCCCATTTGGCCCCCCCCACTACACCCCCTGGGAGGGCCCTATGAACCCCCCCCCAACTCGGGTTTCAGGCATTTTCCTGATAAAAAACCCAAAAATGGACAAAAACTCGGGGGGGCCCTTTGGGCACAAAAACCGAGGGTAGCATCATCAAAACCGGTTGGTTCTACCCAAACGCCGGGAAAAGAGAAAAGAAAAACTTAGGGAAACCCCCGGGGTCCGGTTGGGGAAAATTCAGCCCCCCCTGGGGGAAACCCGGAAAGGGCCCGGGTGCGTGCAGGGGAGACCCTTATTTTGAGATATAAAACTCCCCAGGGCACCAGTTTGAGGGGGTCCCCCTAAAAATCGAAAAGAAAAAATCGGAATGACCCGACGGGGTTGGATTAGAAAAAGTCTTTAAGCTTCCGAGTTTGGGAAACCGGGCATTTTTCAGTCCTAATTGGGTTTACATGAGGACCCTTTTTATGGGTTGACCCCATGCTGGGGCACTTCCTAAGGGTTTTGGGGAAGAATTTGTGATTAACATGAAAATTGGCTTGTCCTGTGGGGGGGGAAAGCTGTTTCTGAAAAGATTAGAGGGTTTGGGGGGAGAGAACTGCCCAAGTGGGGGTTTCATGAAGTGAATTCTTCCTCCACCCCCCCCTTTTTTTGGGGGCGATGGGGGGCCCACCCCCCGGGTGCCCCCCAGGGCCCCAAACCCGGACCCCTTTCCCCTTTTTGGGACAAAATGGGCGTTCCCCGGGGTTTCCCGGGCCCTTTCGGTTGGGAATGACAAAGTTTTTCTTTTGGGAAACCCGGCCCAGCGTAGAAAACCTCCCTTTGGGTTTTTCCGGAGCCTGGGTGTAACCATCAAAAGGGTTTGTGGTCCTTCTCCAAAAATGAAAGGGCCCCCCCCCGTATAATAGGGGCGCCCCCTCGGGGCCCCCACACTATCCCAAAGGCATTTTTCCTTTGGGGAATGGGATTTTCCCGGCGAAGCTTCCGGCCAGGTACAAAACGGGATGTTCCTTTTCCCGTTGTTTTCCCCCAGGCTGAGCAATGCACCCGAGGCCAAATTTTTACAAACCCGTCGGTTTGTATATAACTGGGGTGAAGTCGGGGCCCTTTGTAGACTGGGGAGCTGGAAAAGGGCCCGGCCTTGAGGGCTTGGAAGGCCGTTCCCCAAAGTTCCCTTGGGCCCAATCGACGGGGAGGGAAACCCATTTCCTGGTGGGTCTTTCGGGTTTTTTTGGGGCCAGGCTACTATAGGTGTGGAAACAAACCCCCCTTTTTTTTCCCCAGGGGTGCCCAAGAAGGAATCCCCTGTTTTCTTGGCCCTGGGGGTGGGCCGGGGAAGCGATGGCATCCACTTTTCCGGGCTTTGGCTTAAGGGCCCCCCCCCACCAAACCCGGCCCCCCAAGGTAGGGGGGAACACTAATGCCCACCCTGGCCCTTTTCCCCGGCTTGAGGGTCAAGCCTCCCTGGCGGATACGCCCCCAAAAGAAACCTTTGCACCCCGGGGCTGGAGGTGGCCCCTCCAGGGGGGCCCTGAAAACGGCAAATGTCATCCAGGTTACGAAAGCCGCGTACCCTTAAAAGCCCCTTAAAGCACGTTTTGGGACCATCCGTTTGAAAAGTGGCGGGGGGCTTTTCTTCATGCCGAAAGGAGGACAGGGGGATTTCGTACAGTCCAAATGGGGTGATAAAAGGGAGGCTTTTCCCTTGCCTCACGGGTGGGGGAAAATGCCAAATTTACCCCCGTTTCAGATCCATGATGGTCAGGAAATTGGGCCCCCGGCCAACTGACAAAAGCGGTCATCGATCGTGGAATTGGGTAGCATCAGGGACCGTGACAGGTTGCCCCGCCTGTAGTCCAGCGGGAAGGGGGGGTTTCCGATCCTTCTTGGGGACAAGGATCAGGCAGGCCCAGGAAATTTTTTTGGGAAAGCCCCGGGGATGACCCCGTTCAGCATCTCGTAAATTTTCTCCCAGGGCTTGTCCCTTGCTGAAATTCGGGGGAGATCCGTTTTTTGCTGAACCCCGGTTTTTGGGGGGGTTTTACCCCCCGGGGGTAACGGGGATGGACGGCTGACCCCGCCCTTTCCCAGGCACTTTATTGAAAAATGCCCGGGAGGGTAGAGGGTTTGCCAAAAAGCTGGAACCTTTTGGTTCCGGGAAAGTGTCCAAAAAAAATCCCCCCCCCCACACCCTTTCAAGGGCCCCCCTGCCATGAGGGCCCAAGCATGCCCAAAAGAGGTTCCCCGTTTTCACTTTCCTGGGGCGGGTTTGCACACGGGAAGGGCACAAAACCTCCTGTTTCATGATGCCCCTTCATCATGTTCACAAAGGGGAAAGGCCCTTTCCCCCTTTCCCCCGGGCCCTTTGGCCCAAGGGTGACCAGGTAGTGCCCGCTTAAAGTTGCTGGTGCCCCGACATTTTGGGCCTTCCCGGCTGCCTAAAAGCTTGTCCTGTGGAGGGGGACCAGGACCCACATCTTTCTGCCCCCACCGGGTTTAGGCCCTCTCACAAGCATTCTTTCGTCCCACTGTTTTTGGTTTCCCCGGGGGCCCTTGCAAAATTCCCGTGCACAAGCGGGGTCAACCCTGCATTTTGTCAGGAAGGCACAACATACTAAATAAACCGCACCTGGGGGTTTTGCTAAGTCTCCCCCCGGCCCCCTTTTAACCGGGAGCCAGGGGCCCCCGAAACCCCGCCCGCCCGATACAGGAGCTCAAGGGGAGCAAAAACCCCGTTGGGTTTGTGGAAGCCCCGGAAAGGAAATAGCGGGTGTGGGGGTACCGCTCCCAGGCGCCCGTGGGTGTCGACCAACATTTTAAAAAGAAACTGCTTCGGGGCCCATTAAACCCGTTCACACAGGCCAATTTTGGGGGTGGTGGGGGCTGGCCCCCGGAGGGTTGCACCTGAAACAGTTTTAACAAGGACTATTAGCTCCCGAAGGGAACTTGGGTCCCCCTGTCAGTGAGCATTTCCGGGGAAAAAAGCCCCCCCGAGAGAAAATTAAGTAAGGCGGTGGCCCCCTTGTCCCCCAAAATGGACGACAAGGCTACCGCCCCGGGAAACCGAGGGGGCAAAGTTAACTACCGTCAGTACGAAGCTTTTCCCCGGACTGCGGGGAAAAAAAATTTTTTTTTTTTTGGAAACAGCGGCCCAAAAATTAAATCCCCACCCAACCCTCCTGAAAGGTGTCTTTGGATAGGCAAGGTACCAGTGGGGTTTGGGTCTCGGCCCCGCCTTCCCCACCCCCCTGCCCCCCCCAAGGGTCGCACAAAACGGCGAAAGGCAGCCACTCAGCCCCATTTTTGGGGCCGAAAGAAATGCGGGGCCAGCCTTTTTTTTGGTCTTGGTGATCCCGGGGTGTCCGGCCATGGGAAAATCTCGTGCGAAACCCCGCAAAAACCCTCCCCCCTAAAGGGTAGGGTACCCCCAACCGTCGGCCCCGGGGCCACGCCTCCGGTAAAACCGGGTTCGGACCGTCCGTGGTACCCCGTCCTTTGGGTCCCCAGACCACCCGCGCGGTGTCATTCCCAAGGGGGGGGCCCTTGTCCCGCCTGCTCTTGAGAGCTTTCGGCTGTCGTCAGCCGCTAACGCTCCCTTTAAACCCCGACTAAAAGTGGCCAAAGGATGAGATGCCCGCCATCTTGGGTTTCCAGGGGGCCCCAAATTTCGGCCCTCACCTTCCCCGGGCATTTAAACCTGGTCCAAAGGGGGTTTTCCCTCGGGCCCCCTGGGGGGGCCCCCCGGGCTCCGGGGCCCCCCCCACTGGCGTGACAGGGGCCCCCGACCGCTGCAACCCCGTGGTGGGCTCCCTCCCCCTCGGGTCTATATAAGTCGCCAGTCCCCCCCCCCCCCGGGGGCCTAACCGGCCCTCCGACATCCTGTTTTGGGGGAAAGCCCCTGCTTGTGCCCCTTTCCTGGGAGCCCTGCCCTCACCTGGCTTGCTTCCCCACCACAGCTGTCTGCCCCCGTCTGTGGGTTTGTGGGGAGCCCGGCCCGGGGGTTTTTCCTGGGGGCCCCGCCTCCCCTTTGCAAGTCCCCTACCACAGCGGTCTCCCCCTTTGTTTGTCCCCTTAAGCCACCCCAGAGGACAACAAACCCCAGCAGGCTTGCTGGAAAACATCCGGGCTCCCCTATTGCAACCTGCTGACCTTATTTTCCTCCCCACAGGATGGAGGGGGGACACACCATGTCCCCACCCCCAAAACTCCATCAGTATGCATTTAATAACATTTTTGGGTTTTCAACATTGACATGGGTTTTTTTTACAATAATTTGGGGGGAGCAGACCTTGGGGCTTCAAGGGGGCCCCAAAAAGGGTACCCGCCCCCCCAAGTCGTCCCTAACAAAAAACTAGCCGGAAAAGTTTGGGGACACTTTCCCAAACCCCCCGGGGGAAAAACCCCGCCCCGGCAACCCCCATAAAAAAAACCCTGGGAACTGGGGCGCCGGCCAACACGCCTCCAAATTCCCCGGAAAACAAAACCCAAATCTTTTCCCGGGGATCTTTTCCTTTGGGACACCAGTCAGGCCGCACCACAGTCTCCCCCCGCGCCGGGGTCCAAAAGTCCCATGGGAACGACCGGCCCCACGGTTGGGCTAGGGTAGTTATAAGGGGGCCCTTCCCCCAACCCACACACCCAAAAAATTGGGGGGCCTTGGGAAAAAGGGGGCTGGGCGGGGGCCCTTTTGGCGCTGGGGACATGCGGGGCCCTTTAAATGTCCCCGGTGTTTGCAAAGGTAAAAGAGTCGGGGGTTTCCCCCCCAGATTGGAAAAGGGCTGGGGGCCCCCCCCGGGGTTTGGATTGGGGGCAAGTGGCCCCGCAGAAAATTTACCCCCCCCCTCCAGTGGGTGCCCTTTCCCGGGCCCCCGGGGCCCGATTGTTGGCAAAAATCTTCCCCGAGGGGGTTTCTGTTTCGGTGGCCCCCCCTGGTTTCCGGTTTAAAGAAGAGCTGCTGGAGGTCCTTTTGGGGAGTTTTTTAAAAAAACTGCTCCGGGCGAAAAGCTCCCTTTAGGTGGGGCGGGGGTGTTTTTAGCCCCCAGGTTTAAAATTTTTGGGGCTGCTTTCGGAGGGGGGCCCCATTTTGGTCGGGCCCGCTGTCGGTTGGAACCCCCGCTGCAAAATCCGGAGCTTCTTCCCGTACACTCAGGGGTGGATTGTACTGCCGGGTCTGGCCCGCTTTATTCCCTGTAGGTCCGGGTGGACCGCTGGGGAGGGCCCCCAAGATCTCCCCAACCCTTTTCCTCTGAGACGAGGGGTCAGAAAGGAAAACCCCCTGGGGCCCCAGGGACATGGTCTGGCGGGGAAATTTTTTTAAATGCCCCAGGGAAAGGGGCCAGGTCTCCACCTTTACCAAACTTGGGAAAATCCTACCCCCCTAATTTGGGGCCTGGTCCCCGGAGGCTCCCCTTTTCTTTGGGGGGGGACCTTTGGGCCTTTTTTGGGGTTGAAGCACCTGTAATTGGGGTCACGCTCACGTGAAAGAACCTCCTTTCCCCCCCAAGTTCTATCGCTGCTTGGGGGCCTTGGGAGGTGTCAAGGTCCACCTCAAGCTTTTTGCCCAAAGGGGACTTGCAGGGGGGAATAGCCGATTGTGAGCGCCCCCTGCGGGGGTGACCACCTTTCGATGGCCCCTTGAGGAGGCCCCAGCTGGGGCTCCCCCCCCGCCCTTTTTATCCAAAAGCCTGGTTTGGGCCCCGGGCCCCCTCCTGGCTTTTTCCCCCACCGATTTTTTTCCTCTGGGCCTACAGGGTTTGCCCCTTTCTACAACCAGCCCTCCCTTGGAAAACCCCTTGGGCACTTTTAAAAAAAAACGCAACCCGAAGCACCCAAAACCTTGTAAACTGCAATTGATTGGGCTAGGCTGATTAGTTTAAGGCCCCCGCAGCAAAAAACCCCCTGCTGGGCTGGTTTGGGAGTAGGGACCCACTCTTTACAAAACACTATTTTCTTGTACCCCCCGCTGCCACCAATATGTGACGAAAAAAACCCTTTTCCGCCGGCCCCCTTTAGGGGAGGCCTGACTTGGGGGTTTCTGACGTTGGGGTGCCCTTAAGGGGGGGAGTCAAGGTCAGCCAGATACTTTTCCACTGTTAAAACCCCTTTCCCAAGGGGACGGGGAAAAAAACAATGCGCCACCCCGTTCCCCTTTGTTTGTTATAAGCCCGGGCCGTTACCGATTTTTAGCAGGGTCAGGAAAAAACCCTTGGGTACTATTTAATATAAAACCGAAAATTTGGCGTGTGAACCCTTGGGTCAAGACAGGGCTAACTTTAATTAAAAAAATTTAGGTTTAAAATTTGCCTTGAAGGGCACACTTTGCAAAGGGTTTTTGTACAAGTTTGGGTAAAAAATAAAACAGGGCAGAGAGAGGTTGGGTAAATTATGGATTTAAAAAAAAGGGGTTAAAATGGTCAAATTAAACCCTTGTTGCTTGGTGCTCGGGGCCCCCAAAAGGGGGCCCTATGTGGGCCCGGCTGCTGCGTGTGGATGTCCTGGAAAATGCCCCTATGGGGCCCCCCCTGGATAACAAAAGGGGCCAACCCCGGGGTCTGGCATATATCTGTTTTGGGGGGAAAGCCCCGTGGGCCCCCCCTACACACCCGGGAGGCCATTGAACTCCCCCACTCGGTCAGGCAGTTTCGATTTCAAAACCCCAAAAAAAAGGCCAAAAAAACGGCAGGGCCCCTTGGCACTAACCCAGCCGGTTGCATTTATCAGAACCCCGGAAAAACCCCAACGCCCGGTTAAGGGGAAACACGCCAAACTTATGGACTCCCGGGGGCCGGTTGGGGGATATCTCAGTCCCCCTGGCCTTGGAAAACCCGGAAAAGGGCCTTTTTTGGCGGGGGGTTCCAAAATTTTTAGATATGAACCCCCCAGCAAACCCTTTTTTTGAGCTGGGGGCCTTTTAAAACGATATGAAAAATCGGGGGACAAACCCCACTGGGGTTTGGGGTTTAGCAAAGTCTTTGAAGCTTTCAGCTTGGCCAGCATTTGTTCAGGGGCAAAATTTGGGTTTAAAATGGATCCCTTTTATGGGTTGATTTCCCCTGCTGTGGCGACTTCCCACAGAGGCAATTTGGGGGAAGGGGAGCGTCTGATTTAAAATTTAAAAAAGAGCTTTTCCCCCCGGTGGGGGAAGCTGTGTTCTGACTAGATTAGGTTGGTTGGGGGGAGGGGAATGTCAAATGGGGGATTTTAGTGAATGAATTCTTCCTCACAGTTACCTTTGGGAGCCGTCTTTTTCCCTCTTTGCCTCCGCCCTCCAAAAACCCCCAAGGCAGCTTTGGGTTTTTAGTGGTTCTCTTTCCCCATTTCCGGGGAAAAAAATTGGGGAAGTGCCCTTTTTCGCCCCTTTATCGCTTTAAAATTTGGCCCGTAGCTTTTCCCGTGTTCCCTTCGTTGTTTAGTTAAAATTTTGGCCCACAGTTTTTTTTTTGGTTTGGGCCTTTGCCCCTTTACCAATGGGGAAGCAGCTCCTCCATTTCAAAAAATTTTTTCCAGGCAGCAGCAACCTCAAATAAAAACAAAGTCTTGTTTTTAGCACTGCTTTTACAAACAGGGTCCGGCCCTTTAAATTTTGTTTTTGGGGGCCCCAAATTTAAACTTTTGAAATCTTTCAAAAAATTCTTGCGCCACCCGGCCACTTGTCTGTTTGCCCTTCAAAACCCACTTCAGGGAATTCCGGTTCCCGGGGCCCTTTCATTGGGCGGCAGCAGCGGCTTAGCGCTCCTCCTCCCCCCTTTTCCCCCGGGCTTACCCGCCACAGAACGGCTTGAAAACCCCATTTCATGCCAAATCCCCGGATGCCTTCCCAAAAACCCCCGGGCCGGGGTCCGCATACAGCGGGGAAACCCCGGGCAAAAACGGGAAAAAAACCGGAAAATCAGGAGCGCAGGCATCTAAGATGGCGGCCCCATCCTCCGCGCCCACGAGGAGCGGGGCGGGCAGACCCCCGCAGCAAAAGGGGCCCACACCCCGCAGATGCAGCAGAGCAGATAAAAGAAGGGACAGTGGGCCCGAGCAATATTTTTGGGCCCCGACTTCCCAAAACCCCAAAAAATAAATCGGGGGGAATACCCCATGGCCCGGGGCCACAGGAGGGCCCTATCAGACCCCAGAGGCCCCCCCAGAGTGGGGGGGAGAGTGGAAGAAATGCAAACCGGGGAAATATTCTTGAAGACAAGGGAAAGGACTGTGGCTAAACTACTAGCCCCGAAAATTCTCCCTCCTTTGAAGCCCCATTCCATCTGTGGGGGGGCGGCAGCCCTTTCACAGTATTGCCATAAAAGGGAAAAGTTCAAGGATACGGGGCCAGAAAAAGGGGAGATGGAAGAGAGGGTGAGCACATTTGGAAGAGGGATATCTTGGGGAGTGCCAGCACTTTGGGAGAGTTTTTAAAAGGTTTAAAAATTATCCCCAAAGGGAAAAGGGAACGATTTTGAAAATCGCTCCCCAGAAAAAAAACCTAAAGGAATCTTGGGGACTCCGCGAAGAAATTTCCCCCTTAAAAAACTACATCACATTTGTGCTAGAGAATACCCCAAGCCCTGGGAAATGGGGGCGACCCTTAAAAAAAAGGAACGGCACACAAAAATGGCCCCCCACCCCCCAATTTACAGACGGGTCCGGGGGTTAGACCCGACCGGTGATAGTAGATTTGGGATTTTCGGGGGAAAAAACCCCAGTTGCCCCAACCCTTTCCCGTCCCAAAAAATCGATGCTCCCCTTTAAAATTGGGAATTTTTTAACTCCCTTTTTTCGGACCCCTCCCATGAATTTTCCCAAAAAAACGAAAGAAATTTCTCCAATTCTCTTCCGCACTGGTAAAAAAAAAGGGTTTCCGCTTAAAGTTGCAATATCCAGCTATATCAAGACCCTACCCGGTAAAGGAAACCCCTTTTTATCCCCCATGGGTAGAAAAAAGCAGGGGCCCTAAAACAAAAACTTGCCCCCAAAAAGAAGAGGCCCTCTGGCCCCGCGTTTTAAGGGGAAGATCTTTTAGAAAAAAGAGGAGAAGAGAGACAAGCAAGAAAAAGCTAGAAGAAATAAACCGGGAGGGGCCCCTTCCCGGAATCAACAGGAGCAATATCGGACCCCGGGGAAAGAAGAGCTTCGAAAAAGGATGAAGTTTTTGGGTTTTGGGGTTGAACGTAGAAATGTATTTTTGTTAGGGATGGAGAGTCCCAAGAAGGTTTGGGAGAAGTCTTTCAGGAATATTAATAGAAAAATTTTTTGACAAATCAAATTTTTTTTGCAGAATTACAATACGTATTTTTTTTTTTTGTTTTGTTTTTTTTTTTTTTTGTTTGTTTTATTTCTAAAAGGCCCAGCCCGGCGAGGAGGTCAATGTACATACCTGCCCGGGATATTATGTATTTCTATATGATGAGGGGGGGGGCGAGGGAAGGAGGGTGGAATTTAAGGTAACAATCAAAAGGGGGGAAATTTGGGTTTTTCCCCTTTTGTAAAAAAATGCAAAAAAAAAGAGAAGCCCCGGGAAAGGGAAAAAAAGGGAAAAACTGGATTTGGTCCTTATGAGGTTCATCTTAGTTATAGGGGTTTTTTTTGGGAGGGGGGGAAAGGGGGTCGTGCACTCCCTAAAAGGGACGGGAGCCCAATTTTTGGGGTTTTTTTTAAAATTTGTCTTGCCGGGTAACAACATGAGATTTACAAACCCAGGGGAAAAATTAAAGGGGGTTACTTCCCCCCAATAAAAGAACATTCCTCGGGCACCTTAAAAAAATTAAAACCCTATATAGTTTGCTCCAGGAAATTAAACTGAGGGAAGAAAAATTTTCCCCGTTTAAAAAAAAGATTTGGGTGGGAGA